>JAOQMQ010000174.1:174673-188907 GCA_027563845.1 Erythroxylum subrotundum
AACATTTCCTAAAGTTCCAAAGTCACTAAATGGATTAGTCTTAATCTCAAGCGGACCAAGTTTGATGATTTCCAGTATACGGTGTTAGAAAGTTTCAATTTTGAGTCGTTTCGTAATTAGATAACAAAACTTGATTTGGGCCTAAACCATTTGATTGCTTAAACGCTCTTCTGTACAGTCCAGAGTATACAAACTGAGGCCCAAGCAGAAAACTTCTCTATAGGGAAGTTCTTATTATTGATAGGAAGTACTATATAAGCCAGTAGGATTCGAACTCTTGACTAGGTCTAGGAAGTTTGCAACCAAATTTCATTTCATTTGAGAAGCATTCTACTTGTATTTTAACAAAATCGATAACTGATTTTCTGATCCAATTGTTATCGAAATTGGGCTGCAATGAAAATAGAAACCGTGTTACTAAGATGTAAGCTGTCTTTGGATTTAAGCATAAAGAAGCCCATTATACAAAAACCAAAATACATTGATATAATTCACACTTCATCATCGTCATTACACCCAGTCTGAAGTTTCGCAATAAAACGAGGTCTGATAGTACGTAACCTTATCCCCATATAATAGAGAGGCTGTTTTCGATAGACCCACATGTAGATGTGACAATAAAAGAGTGATGCAAGTTAAAGAGTAAATAAGTAAAACTGACACGCTAAATTATTATGTAAATAAAATTACAATAAATACATAAAATATAAAATATAACCAAATGATATACCTGATGGTGTCCATATCGGCTAGTACCTGATAAGCTGCAAAGTCCGGTTCTTCTTGTCTCTAGTTAAGCTAGGCCTGAAGTTATGACAATCCTACGATTTTAGACGGCATCGCGGGATCTTTTCCCATACACCTGTCCTGAAAAGTCAACTTGTAGGCTCGAAAGCCTTGTCCAAGACTTACAACTAGAAAAAAGCAGAAAGGACATTGGGTTGGACTTCATACGCGATAACTACGTAGCGTAAGCGTTAAAGTAAACATCTCCTAATGGGTCGGTCTATAGGTCAGACTTGGGTGTTCTTATTTTGTTAGATTTGGGCTTGTGCAACTCAGGCCAAACATTTTGCTTAGAAGAGTTGAGTCTCGAGTCGAACTGCCGAGTAATAATTAAAAAATAACGTTGTTTTATAATTTTAATTTTTAAAAAAACTGACGAAACTGACCCGTAAGTCGACCTATTGCCATCCCTAGTTACATTAAGCATAGCCTACAACTTCTCTGCTAGTTAGTGGTAATGTTGCATATTTCTAAAAATTTTCAAACAGTAAGATTCTTACTAAAACATTGTGATTGTTGTTGCATTAAAATTAGTTTAAATTTAACGAACTAGATTTGAGTTAATTCAATTTCAAATAAATATTATGTTTTAAATTGAAAAGATTCGTTCCAAAATTTAAAAAGTTCAAAAATAAAAATTTTAAAAAACTTGAAAATCAAACTAAATTCAAACTATTTTAAAAAATTTAAGCCAAACCCAACTCCACCTATTGTAAATGTCACCTACACTTTTTTATTAGCTTTTCAACCATGATTGATGCATGTCTACACAACATATAGTATAAACCTTTTGTGCATTTGGCACACATCACTTTTATTTACTTTGCACTATGCACTTTCTTCTCTCTTTTTGGCAATTACAGTGTTCTTTTTAACTTGCTTACTAATTTTCCAACAAAGATGTACTCACTTATGTCCCAATAGCCATATAAAGTATGATTCCAGCTAAATCATACTTGGCATAAGCTTTTTGGCCGAGCAATCATAAAAAGCGTCACTCTTTCCACACTCATCTTCGCTTTCATCCCACGGTTACATTCAATATGATATTGCCTTCAACTTTTTGCTCGTTGAAGTAAAAGAAAAGTTTTGTTCAGAGACTTGGATGATTTATTCTTTAAGTTAAATAATTATGTATAATTATATTTTGCTTTTTTGTGACTTCACCATATTTTTTATTATTTTTTGATGTATCTTGAATGTCTATAAAATATATATTTTAGACTTTCTTCCTCTAATACTTTAAAATATTTGAGAAATTTCACTAGACAGATTTTAGGGTGGCAAAATCTATTCAGTTTGACCTGACCCAAATTTAATAAGTTCGATGTGAGTTAATCGAATTTTAGGTTGAGTTTAGATTTTCTTTTTAATTTTAGATTTCGGTTCGAGCTTGAATTACCTTGTTTGACCTAACTGAAGCACCAAAATTTTTAGATATAAAAATGTTGTTTTGAATAAAATGATGTTGCTTTTAATTATATATATATAGCACGAGTTAGATCGACCTTTTAAGCTCGAGCCTAGAGCTTTGGATATAATCAATCTTCGCAACCCAACTTATTATATCAAATAAACTATTCAATGAACTAACATTTTAAAATTAAAGTGATGAGTTTGATTTAATTGATGATTATAAGTATTAATGTATCTCTACTCTTAGATAATAGGGATGATAAAATTATCCCGATTTAACTAAACAATCAAACTTATATCGATCTTATTTTAAATTGGACTCAATCTTGAGAGGATTATCCCGATTCACAAGACGAATTATAAGGATTTGCATAATGTTATTTTTATTTGGGGTCCAACTAGATTTCAAGTCAAGTTATGACAAAACAAATTTTTGGTTAATCTGAATCGAACCCTTGTTAAGATTGAGATGAGTTGCAATATTTCTCACCATCAAATGAAATCTTCAACTTCTTAATTGAAATAGTCATAAAAAGACTAATTGGAGCACTTAGTCCAGTACCAATTGGGAGGTTTACCCTACCTTTATGTGTTGCACAAGGAACAAGTAAAGTAACTTTTGTTGGTTAAGTGACTTGGTGAAAGCTTTCAATGGTTTGCTAGCTCTCGGCGATGTTCGGTACTGTGTTTGATTGTCCATACACTTCCGAGGATAACGTTATCTAAACCAAGTTGTTTCAGGTCACAAACTTTGATTTGATACAGGGACAAAAGCCAGGCTAATATGCACAAAACAGGCCAAGTTTTAGACCCTCTTGGGAGTATTTTTTAATGTTTTAAAAATTAGACCGTAAATTAAACCGATAAGGTAAGATGTTTTATATTAAAAGATTTAACCGTAATTATAATATTATAAAATCACTAAAATTAAATATATTTTAAATATAATTGAAAAAGATTATCTTCACATGTCGAAAATTTTGGATTTAAATCAAAAAAAGAGATTGTTAAATAAAAATTTATTGATTTATTTTAATGTTAAGAGCTTATTAATTTACAAAAAATTAACCAATTATAGGGTTTGAAAGAGCAATCTAATTAGTACGAGATTTCTTCAAACGGTCAATTTTCTATTATAAAAATAATTAACTAATACGAATTCAATTATAAACAATATAAATAGGATTCTAATCTAATTGTTAATAATACATGCGTAATTATAATTATTCAAAATAAATAATAATAGGAAATATTAAATTATAAAATTATAAATTATTTAATTTTTATTTTAATATCTAAATTCTTGAATTTTATTTAAATTATAAAATTATAAATCATTTAATTTTTATTTTAATATATAAATTCTTGAATTTTTTAATTTAAATATATAACACTTTTTAAAGTTAGATTTTAAAAGGTCATATTAGTTCCTTCAAAAAAAAAAAGGTCATATTAGTTAATATTTTATTGATATAATTAATAGAATAATGTAAATATATAAACACTAATATGAAAAAAAATAAGTGCACTAAGTGTTGGATCATAAACAATAATATTAGTGGAAGCAGACAAGTTAATGTGGACTTTTGGTTAGTCCCACTTTGATAGACTATTCTTCGCTTTCAGCTTACGCCACCCACCTTCTTTGTGAACTAAAAACCAAGACCAAAAGCGGACCGTTTCTGCTTACGTGTCAGCACCACGTTCAAGACCGACACAACTGGGTCCCACGTTGTACACGGCCTTAACGTTATAGTTATAATATTAGACCAGAGAGGATAAGTACCCACACAGTGTTAGTAGGCTTGTATTTTCGGACAGAAAGCATCAGATTCATCCAACGGTTCAGCTTTAGTTTACTCTCTGCAGCTTTGCTTTAGTTTCTATAATTATGCCATCATTTTTCCTAGCTCGAAGCTGCCTTACTCTTTCACTTCATGGCTTCTCTGTTTTCTTTCCAATGCCTTGTTTTCTCTTTTCTCAGTTTGGTTTTACTCGCACCTGCTCAGCTTCCCGGCACGTGGGAGGTTCTCGTCGCCGACGCCGGGATAGCGTCAATGCACACGGCGGTTACGCGATTCAACACCGTGGTTTTATTGGATAGAACTAACATAGGACCGACACGGAAGTTGCTGCCGAAAGGGCACTGCCGTTCGGTTCCAAACGACCCAGTTCTAAAACGAGATTGTTATGCTCACTCCTTGCTTTTGGACCTCCGTACCAACCAAATCCGGCCCCTCATGATCCTCACCGACACTTGGTGCTCGTCTGGTCAGTTTCTTTCGGATGGGTCTTTGTTGCAGACTGGTGGTGGCATGGACGGGTTCAAAAAGATCCGTAAATTCGAACCGTGTGAGCCAAACGGGTCATGTAATTGGGTTGAGCTAGACGACGTCGTGTTGAGCGAGGGAAGATGGTACGCCTCGAACCAAATATTGCCCGATGGGTCGGTTATTATAGTCGGAGGCAAAGGAGCAAACACCGTGGAGTATTACCCTCCGAGAAGAAACGGTGCCGTTCCGTTTCCTTTTTTGGCTTTAATGGAAGATAAGCAGATGGACAACTTGTACCCTTACGTTCACTTGCTTCCCAACGGTCACCTTTTCATATTCGCTAACAATAAGGCGGTGATGTACGATCACCAGACCAACAAAGTGATCAGAGAATATCCACCGTTGGATGGGGGCCCGCGAAACTACCCATCTGCCGGATCATCGGTCATGCTGGCTCTACAGGGGGACTATTCAACGGCCACGATTGTCATTTGCGGTGGGGCCCAGTTTGGGGCTTTTATTCAAAGAAGCACCGATACGCCGGCTAATGGAAGCTGTGGACGACTTGTCGCGACATCACCCGACCCGATTTGGGAAATGGAGGATATGGCATTCGGTCGGATCATGGGGGACATGGTTATGCTCCCAACCGGCGACGTTTTGATCATTAATGGAGCTCAAGCTGGGACCCAAGGCTTCGAGTTAGCTTCCAACCCGTGTTTGTTCCCGCTCCTCTACAGACCGGACCAACCCCTGGGGTTACGGTTCATGACTTTGAACCCGGGAACCGTACCCAGACTGTACCACTCAACGGCCAATCTTTTACCAGATGGACGTATCCTATTGGCTGGAAGCAATCCACATTACTTTTACAAATTCAACGCACCGTATCCAACGGAGCTCCGAATCGAAGCGTTCTCACCCGAATACTTATCCCTGGACCGGTCCAACATCCGACCCCTAATAGAAGCGGTTCCACAAATCGTACGGTACGGGCAATCTTTTGACGTTATTATATCGGTTCCGCTGCCCGTTGTTGGAATTGTCGAAGTAAACTTGGGTAGCGCGCCGTTTGCAACGCACTCGTTCTCGCAGGGACAAAGGTTAGTTAAGTTAACGGTAACGCCGTCACTTCCTAACGGCGATGGACGGTACAAGATTGGTTGCACAGCGCCTCCTAACGGTGCTTTGGCTCCCCCGGGTTATTATATGGTTTTTGCAGTCAATCAGGGCGTGCCAAGTGTCGCCCGTTGGGTGCATTTAGTGTCTTAATTTATGTTCTTCAATTATATCAACTGTAATTTGGAATTTATTTGTTATTTCAAAATGTTCAAAATTCAGAAGAAAAGAGTTAAAGTGATTTCTTACACCAATGTTTTAAAAATTAGATTAAAATTTAAATCGGTAAGATAAAAGTTTAAGATTTAAAAGTTCAACGGTATGATAAAATCAACTAAATATTAAATAAAATTAAAAGTTTTGAAATATAAATGAAAGAGATTATCTTTCCCTATCACACAATTTGAAGTTTAATTAAAAAATTATTAAATAAAAATTAAATATTTATTTTAGTTTATAATAATTTATTAATTAATAAAAATTGATTGATTATTTAATAAATTAATCAGTTTTTAACCAGAATTTTTTAAGTAAATCTAACAGAGGAGTAAAAAACTGAATAAAAAATTTAGAAAATTCAAAGTTTTTACTTTGAACCAACCGTTGATTTTTTAAGCTTATGTAAAAATTTTAAATTTAAAAGAACTTTAATTTGAGGCTAATTATTCAAACAAAAACTCAATCATATTCTAAATTCTTTTATTAGACCTTAATTTAAATTTAAATTAATTTACATTTGTTTTCTTAAATTTATCAAACAGCTAATTTTACCAAATATCTCTAAAAAACAGTTAGTGTAATTTATTGGTCAAATCAGCTGATAAAATCAGTTAACAACCAATGCAATAAGCTGTTTGCCAAAATAGGGGTGGGTCTTTTACTCAAATCTAAACCAGATTACAATTGCAATTAAGATTTGTTATAACATGCTAAACTTTAATCTATGATATTGTATGAAAAGAGTGAAGTGCAAACTTCAAGCCATCGATCCGACGGGATCACCTTGGGCGCAATCAGCAGCAGCCATATTTCTCTGAACGTTCTTGTACGAGTATCTCTTAGCCAACAGAACATAAAGTAACATATTAGCTGCTGTTATGCCTGCCAAAAGCCAGTAAAACTTGTCTAATCGGCTGCTGTTCAAGTCCTTGCCAAACCAGCTCCGGCCATCTTTTCCGGACAGGTGATCAACTAAGGTAATCAGAAGACTGCTTATGAAGCTTGCAGCTCCAACCACACTAAGATAGAAAGCAATTCCCAAACTTCTCATGGAGTCAGGAACTTGGTCGTAGAAGTACTCCTGAAGTCCTATCAATGTGAACCCATCTCCCAAGCCAATGATCAGGAACTGTGGAACTAACCAGAACACACTCATTGTGAGTGAACCCGTTAGTGGATTTCTCTCAACAAGGTCGAGTCTTTTCCTCTCCACCATTGCAGCAACCACCATTGTTGTTAGAGAGAAAAGCATCCCAATGCCGATTCTTTGCAAGATGTTGACTCCTCGCTCGTTTCCTGTCGTCTTCCTTAATACTGGAACAAGTATGTTCTCGTAGATGGTCAGGGAGATGATCATTCCGATTGGGCTGAGACCGTAGATCCAGGCCGATGGGATTTGGAAGCCATTGCCAATGTGTCGATCCAGTGTAGTGCCTTGTTTGATGAAGAATGTGGTGGTTTGTGCTACGCAGATACCAAAGGGCAATGTAGCCATCCAGATTGGTATCATATTAAGAATAAGCTTCAGTTCCTCAACTTTGGTCACGGTTTGAAGTCTCCATGGATTTTTCTTCTCTGCAGAATTTTCTTCTGTGGATTCAATTATAGCTGCTTTGTCAAGAAACCTGCAAATCAGAATCAAGGATTGTTATTAAATTACAGGATTGATTTGATCCTGTATATCAAGTTGGATTAGACAGTAGAATTTTGATTACACAAGCTTGTTGGTATGACATAGAAGTCTTCCTCGTTTCATTTGTGACTTAGGCACCTCATACAGTTCTGCAGAATTGGAAGGACATTGCAGATTTCTTTTTCTGATAGCAGCTACAAGAACTTGCAACAATGGAGTTAAAGGGCTTCCTGTAGGAACCCTGTATCTGTAAAATGGCCTTCCGAGAATTAAGATTACCAGTGACATGGTCATTACAGCAGTAAGAACGATGTCTGCAACACCCCAACTCACATGGTCTTGCACATAAACGATTAAGGTCACACCAAGCAATACTCCACTACAAAGTCCACAGCCCCACCAGTTGAAGTATGACATCTTTTTCCTTCTTTCTTCGCTATGATCATCGTCGAATTGGTCTGCTCCAAAGCTCTCTAGTGCAGGTTTGTGGCCTCCAGTTGCTATGGAGATCAAGTAAATGGCAATGTAAAAAACCACTTCATGAACTTTCCTTGGTTCATGACACACAGCCTCGTTACAAGGCTTTAGACTTGGCAAAAACCATGAAAGTGTTAACAAGATCAATCCCTGTTTGCCCAAATGAAAAATCAATGGAGTTAGAAAGTCTGAACTTCATTACATCTTCAAAGATCAAAAGTTAGTGGAAACAGAAGCTCTGATTACCAGAAGATAGACAATTGTAGAAACAAAAACTGTATAGAATCTGCCCAAGTGAGCATCAGCTACAAAGCCTCCGATGAGTGGCGTCAATGTGGTGACACCAGACCAGTAGTTAACATTCCTGGCAGCAATCTTCAGGTCTTGCTGAATAACCTTCGTGATATAAATAATCAAGCTTGTGGCTATTCCATAGTTACTCAACCTCTCACTGAACTCAATTGCTGTCAGAAAATGAAGAACACTTGGTTAAGATACATCAAACAAGATTGGTTTCTGATAATTTTTTTTAATCACAGAAACAGTAATAGTAGGGTTACATCAGGCATAAGTTCCTCAAGTTTGACGAGAGCAAGTGATGATAATATCGAAATATATGAACTTTATGATTCTGCATTCTCCATGTTGAATGGAGAATTCATAAACACGCAATTACACAAGTTGGAAGCGCATGTCAGATTACTGTTAAAAGCATTCTTTATGTAAAGCTATGTTCTTCACATCTTACCAATGATAAATTTTGCAGCTTTCCACACCCCAGTTGAAGATCTGAGAGGAATATTTGCTTTATGATCGATAGAGGAATCGTATACCCATTTCTGTTCATCAACTTCTGTTCTCTTTTCAAGTTCCATGTCTTTTAAGCTAGATCAGAAGGTGATATCAAATGGGTTTTTTAGCTAACAGAAAATATCAGAAGATCCAATAAGATAATATGGATTGTGAACTGAAGAAGAAGGTGTTTATATAGAGGACCTCTCAGTAGTTCGTGACAGGTTCTTCGACTAATGTCACTTGAAAGAAATATGATCAAATCATCAACCCGGACAAGACGTCAATGTCAGTGTTCAGATAGGAATAGCATCACCAGTTCTCTCTAATCTCCACCGACTGAGTTGGGATGCATTAATTAAACCCTTGGAAGTGTTCTGTTCTTACAAATTGATTCTCAGCTTCAGAATCCAAATTCTGTTTTGCCAAATATAAAACTGGTCCCCAAGTCCCAACTTATCGTAAAATTCCCGGTCGACAGTATTATGTCCACAAATTGCAAGCTTTTTCGAAGAATCGAACTTGAGATGGAACGTGTGAAAGTGCCAATTAAGCTGCAAATCTACTTAATTATTTAAAACTCAATCCTTATCCCTCCGATTCTTGCTAAAAATTGCCAATACTTTCAGTTACAAAATGATTCATAAAGCATGAATGCATAATGCTTACGTAATGTTAAAGCATTCAGGAGCAAGAGCATTTAATACTTTTGGAATTACGTTTTGGTTTAATTAAATAGAGCATTAAATAATAGAGCATTAAATGGTTCTACTGAGGGGAAAAAGTAAGAGCATTTAATACTTTTAGAATTACGTTTTGATTAATTAAATAGAACATTAAATGGTTCTGCAGAATGGAAATCATGTTTTTATACTAAAATAACCCTAATCTACTTAATTACTTAAAACTCAATCTTTATCCTTCCAATTCTTGCTAAAAAATGCCAATGCTTTCAATTGCAAAATGATTTATAAAGCATTTAATGCTTACAGAATGTTAAAACTTTTCAGAAGCAAGAGTATTTAATGCTTTTGGAAGTTTTGGTTTAATTAAATAGAGCATTAAATGGTTCTGCATAGCGAAAAAAGCAAGAGCATGTAATGCTTTTGGAATTACGTTTTGATTTAATTAAATAAAGCATTAAATGGTTCTGCAGAGTGGAAATCATGCTTTTCTACCAAAATAACCCTAATGCCTTCTATTCCACCTCTTACACTTGCTGCATTTGCCAATTAATTTTCCATGTCGAAATTAGCTTGCCAAATCGCCGATAATGATCAAGTATTATTTCCAGTTGCTTGCTTCTCGGTTTTGTTATTTTGGATCCTTTTGAAATAGGTTGTAGATAATTAATGGTGGCTTTTGTTGTTCTAGGTCTTTTTGAAATAGGTTGTAGATAATTGCTATCACTTCGCTTGAACCAGTCAAGACTTTGTTCCAAGTATTATTTGCCATTGATTTCTTCTTAGTTTTGTGCACTGCTGTGATTCATGATAGTGATTTTTGTTGTTCTGAGTCCTTTTGAAATTGTTCACGAAAAGTTGCAGCGAAAGTGTAATTTTAGACAAATAGGATCTGAAAATGAAGAGGAAGTTATTAAATGCATGTTAGATGTGTTATTACTCTTTTGAGGAGAAGTGCCAGCACTTAGACTTTCTTCTTGAGAGATGAGCTTCTTCAAAGTTTGAACTATTGAGATAGCCAAATGGATGGTCTTAATAATCAGATAGTTTATATTTCATGCTTCTCACCTGACATAAACATGTTTCCGACCAACTTCCTACTTTACGGCTATTGAACTAAACAAGCATGGGAAAAGCCAATGTATATTAACTTGCAAAAGGCTCTCAAAGCCTTTACTGTGGTGTACTATATGCCATATTGTAGCATACAAAACTATTTTAAGAGAATGCAACAGTGCACAACTATTTCAAGTCCATCTATATATGAAAAAATGCAACAATGCACAACAAAGATATATATTAAACGCACTGCTTAATCAAATAGCTGCAGAGCCCAATAGTGTTGTAGGCAATGCATCTAGCATATCATAAATTAAATTGAACCCCTTGAACAAAAAATTTTTTTTTACTGAGCATAGCTTTCATCCAATTAAAAATGGAGCAAGCAGGTAATTCTAGCTGCGACATGTATTATTAGGTAAAGACTTTTAACACATCAAAACACATTGCATGTGACATGGATCCACATTGCATCTGTTCTTTCATTCCATAGTTCAAACTGACATAAAGTGTTTGTATAACTTGCTTTCTCTATAATCAAAGATAGGAATGGTCTATAGTATCCACATGATTGGAATAATAAACTGTGAAAGAACTTCTTAAACCTATTTCTATTCTCACAATTTCCTATACTAGCGATTTTCCTGAAAATCATCCTTGATTCTTTAGGTGAACTTGCCTCTTTTGTTTCTCTTTTTTGCTTGTTTTGGAGCAATTACTTGAGCATAGGTGCTTTTGTTTCTTATGGTGGATTCCATCAGAATGATTAACATTCTCCAAAAATGTCATTCCTTGATTTATGATATGTGTAAAATGTATTTAAATGATGAAGCATACATACATTGGGTGTGAGTGATGTTTAGTTATTGGATATCGGTAAAAACAGTTGGGATATACTAATTCATATTCCATGGCATATTGGTAAAGGAATTGGGAAATGCTTATTTATGTATCAAGAATTAATGACATGGATAACGACCAAACCGAACAGAATTGAAACCATTGCCCGTGAATTGTCAATCTAAACTTCCCATGAGTGAGAACTTAAAGTTTTCCTATATATTCTTGGGTATTCTTTTAGCTTCCTTATGGCTTAGTCTGAACCGCTTATATTTCTCTTCTTGTCAAAATAATTGAAGAATGTTTTGTAGGATGGTGGCGTCGAGGTGGAAACCAGCAGCAGAAGTTGCAGAGTCAAGGTGATAGATATTTATATTTAGGTATAGATATTTATTCTTTTAAGTATGAGAAGATAATTTTCGAATTGAAAATTGTAGTTATATGCATCAATTATATGAAGCATAAAAATTTGTTTGCACAAGCATGCATATATCTGTGAGGTCAATAGGTTACAACAATTCCTTTCACAAGTTGTTGAGCAAAACTAGCGACATGGATATCAGGTTGTTATATATGTTCTTGCTTTGGTATAACTACTGAAACTGCCTCAGAAGACAATGGATCATGTGCAATCAATATAGAATTCTGCCTGTGGTTTCAAGGACAAACCAGTGTGGTATGAAGAGTGAAGTTATGAAGTCCAATGGTAGAAATTCTTTTCATCTTGAAGAAAATCAGACTCCACTATTAAAGGAAAATGCATCAGGTTGTCAAATATAAAGTACAGCTGCTACTGGTGTTTTAGGAGGTACAATGACAGTCTTTATGCAAATTTAACAGATCTATATATGATGTGCTCTTTGCATTAGTTTTGTTTTACGTAAAGCACGTCCATTTTTGCTCACATTCAACTATTGTGTTATTTTTTTTAGGAGTTCATGGAAATATTATCAGAAACTGTTGTTTACAACCTTCCTCTTCAATTCTTACAAATCGATACTTTTTGGCAAGAAGAATATCTTCTGTTCAAACTCATTTACAACATAATGGTGTTATACCAATTTTTGAAGCAAATGGAACCCAAGCATCCAGTTCAGCCAAGAGCAGTTTAACATATTCTGGATTCAAGCAGAGGCGTCCATTTACAGATCTTTCAAACTGTGCTAAGAACCTTTTCAAAGATTTTAACTCATTAACTGTTCCAGGTTTGTCAATGTTAGTTTGTATATAAAAAATGTTATATTTTTTTGTAACTTATCCAATTTCATATACTTTCTTTTATGTTTAGAGGAAGTTGGTTGCTCAAACAAATGACTCAAATCAAGGAAAAATTTTGAAGTTAATAGCCTTCCTCAGATTCAATCTATTGCAAGTTCACCATGTTTAATCTCCAAGAGAAGTCAAAATGGAAATCTATTAGCAATGAAGCCAGGAAGACATATAATTAGAAGTATGGGAAAATGTTGTGCTATAACTTGCAATTGAAAAATTCAAGACAACATTGAGGCTTCAAACATTGCATGTGAAATTGGATTGCTAGATCTAAATGTTCCACTGGAAGATTATACAAATAATGAAGCCGATGACATTATTGATCTTGTGTCAGAAGATTTACAATCTGAATTATCAGATGAAATTGGCAGCACAACAGATAATAATGTGAATGGTATGGATATAATTGTAATTATGCTAAATTAACTGTCTTTCAATTTTTGATGTAATAATTTTTTCTTCTTTGTTACAGCTATTGTGAATGAATTGAATGGTGCTTCTATTGAACAAGGTACACTTGACATATTTAATCTTTCTATTTATATAATTTTGTTAAGACATTGTATTAATTTTTGTTTCTCCAATCTACTTATAGGGTATTGCATAATTGAATTCATTTATTATTATTGCAGTTGAAAGTGATGATGCAAACTATGCAACTGACATTAATGAAGATGATAGTATTGAAGAAAGCACTTACTTTGCACATAAAGGTTTAATATCTCAGAGGTTGATTAACATCTTTTGCACAACTTGTGTTTGCCTGAGTTAAAATTAGATTTATTTTTCTTTTACAGAATATATTGATCTTGGTGATCCTCAATGCGTCTGCATTTACTGTGGAGCTCAAATGTGGTACTGTGAGAGGATTTAGAAATCTAAGCACACTGCTAACCCTAGATTTAGTCTTTGTTGTGTTCAAGGAAAGATTCAACTACCACATTTCAAGCAACCTCCAGAGTATATAAGAAAGTTAGTATTTAGTAAACAGTTGGCAATATCCAAACATTTTATGAAATATATCAGGATTTATAACATGATGTTCAGTTTCACTTCTATGGGAGGAAAGGTTGACAAGTCACTTAATGATGGACATAGTCCTTATTCTTTTGTAATGTCTAGCCAGAATTGTCATCATATTGGTAGCTTACTTCCAATTGAAGGCCAACCACCAAAATTTTCCCAAATGTATATCTTTGATACAGAACATCAAATTGATAATCGAATGACTGTTATAAGGTACATCTTAAATTCATGTCATGTCTTGCATTTAATTTTTATCTCATTATTAATTTCCAATGATGAAACTATATGTTCCATTTTTAGATCAAAAGATGATGACAGTTTTTTTGATCGTAGTATTGTGATGAATTTGAAGGAGATGCTTGATAGTTATAATATATTGACTTAGGCTTTTAGAATGGCAAGAGATAGATTTCACACATCCAATAGCAAGGATTTGAAGCTAAGACTAATCCACAAAATAGAAAGTGATGGTAGAACTTATAACGTGCCTACAACATCACAGGTAGCAGCATTAGTGGTTGGTGACGTGGATACTTCAGATATTGGGAAGGATATTATTGTACAAACACAATGTGGGCTATTACAAAGAGTACATGATTTGCATCCAGCCTATCTTCCTATGCAATATCCTTTGTTATT
>JAOQMQ010000175.1:14923-28918 GCA_027563845.1 Erythroxylum subrotundum
AATTTGTATTGCCACGTCGAGCATAAGCATTCATAACTAATTATTCAGTTGAGAGAGAGTTATAATAAATTTTTAATTTAGTATACACCTAAAAATAATCACTACAAATCGTTTATTATAAAAAATAGAATTATAATTAAAGACATTTATCGATTTAAAAAAATTCAAATGCATGTTGCTTTTAAAATAAAATATTTAATTAAACATTACTCTTATCTCTATAATTTTAGTTTATTTTATTTTCTAATGTTGATTTTACATTTTGTCTTAATTAATTTACCTTATTCTTACATGATCAAACAATCATATCAACATAAATTAACTTTAATGCAATGATTAAAAAATTCAACTTTTTCGGTCGATTAATCGTAAAAATTACGAACTGTCTAACTTTCTTGTTCAATTTTCAACTTTTCAGTTCTATTTATTTTAATAACTTTTGTTGTTAAAAATTAATCAATTTGTTAATTAATCGGTCAATTTTTGTAAATTAATAAGTTCTTTTAGACAAAAATAAATCAATTAATTTTTATTTGACAATATCTTTTTTAAAATAAACTTTAAATTCTTTGATAGGTAAAGAAAATATTTTTCGATCATATTTTAAATTTTATTTAATGTTATATCGGTTAAACCTTAAACTTTTTTTTTCAGATTTAACTTTCGATTCAATTTTTAAAACATTGTTTAATGACTAAAATCTCGCTAAATGCAAATATTCCACATTAGTTCTAAATTTTTTTCTATTTATCTATTAGATTAATTAAATCAGGATAATAAGAAAAAGAGTAAAAACGTGCAATTCCAAATAAAAAATTTATATCCACACAATATAATTTAATCTAAATTTTATTTTTTCAATAAATATTTTATTTCTTTTATTTTGTGTTATTCTTTTTATTAAAATAATTTCTTTTAATAATTCTTGTTGTTAAAAATCTATCAATTTATTAATTAATTAGTTAATTTTTGTAAATTAATAAGTTGTTATAAAATAAAATAAATTAATTAATGTTCATTTAATAATATATTTTTAATTAAATTTTAAATTCTTCAACAATCTCTTTCAATCATATTTTAAAATTTTTAATTTTATTTAATCTTTAACGTATTAAATATTTTAAATCTTAAATTTCTTGTCTTATTTTTGACCTGATTTTTAAAGATTGATATTTAAAGAAAATAAAAGCATTTCTAAAATATGCTAAATAATAAATCCCTGAATTAAAAATTGCGCTTAACTAAATAAATGATAATGAATGTTCAAAATTAATATAATCGTCAAAGACGTACGGACCATTCGATTCATAATTTTACGCACCTCAGCTTAAGATAGTCGTTACCTTCGTCAATTAACGCGCAGCGGGAATGGATCAGCTTTCTTACCTTCCACGCAACCACATCGTATCTGAACAATCGTCGGAGGTGTGTATTGCGAATCCCAACCACATCGTATCTGACGTTGTCCGAAACACCTCGCTCGAATCGGTTCGGATCGTGGAGTGAATTTTGGCGCCATGAGGGTTTTGAATTGGTTGAAGTATATAGTTTCAGCTGGTTTTGTGGTCTCTTGGATCTTTCTCAGCTGCTTTCCAGGTAAATACTTATTTCTGGATCGTATTTTCCTTTAGCTGACAGATTTTGTGGATCCGTTTTGTTTTCTGTGAAATTGAAGACATATCTGATTTCGGCAGGATTTGCAATATCAGGAGTTGTCTCGCTCGAATCGATTAAGATTTATAAGACACACGAATTGTTTAGGACAGAACCTACGGTGTTTTTTCGATGTAAAGGTGAGAACGGGACGGAATTGCCTGATGTTAAGAAAATCAACGTGTCTTATAGTTTCAATGGAGAAGAATCTTGGCAGGTAATTGACTAATTTCTGCTATTTTTTTCAAGTAATAAATGACCCAATTTAGTTTTAGGCAAGACAGTGTCTCTGAGATATTAAAGATTGAATTTTTCACCCATGATTTTAAGCACTGGAATTGTGAATTTTTAATGATTGGCAGCCATTGACGCAACTTGCGAGTAAGAAGTGCAAGCGTTGTGGGTTCTATGAGGAGGACAACTTGAAACCGGATGATGTGTTTGATGAATGGGAGTTTTGTCCTAAAGATTTTTGGGATTCTGATGGGAAATATAGAAGAATCAAGGTGGAGGAGTTTGATGCTACGTTCTTGTGTTTACAGTGTGCATCTCTAGCTGCTGGTTAGTGCGTTATCATTTCTGCATATGACACACCTTTACATGCTTCTTATTTGTGTATCGAGTTTTCTTAATAGCTTAAATTGGTGGTAGGAAATGGTTGGCTTGGTGTCAAGAACTCTTTTAAGTCAATATCCATGTTTAATACCAATGCTATAGACTAGCTTGGGCTATATCTTATTAACTGTCAAACAAATGTGTTAACCTTAACTTTTATGTCTCTTTTAATACAGATTCACATACTTTATGTTAGAATCTAAAGATTGCAAAGGCATGTCCCTAAAGCTATCAAACAGAAATTTTTGATTAATTGAATGTCGAATGCCTTGCTTGATGCACCTAACTTACTTTCACAGATTCGATAACAGGATTCTTCTTAAGAGGTTTAGTTGGGCTATGCTAGTAGTCACTTTATCCCGAACTTTACTCCTTGTACGTTAACGTGTGAGTCTAGGTTGAGTTGGTTCTTTTCAGAAAATTAGATGCCATAGACAATTGTGTCCTTGCTGTCAGATATGTGTTATATGGCATTGTGTCACCGACACTTATCCTTGTGTATTCTTTTGATAAAACTAGGAGGTCTTGAAATATAGAATAGCTTTATGGAGTTTCTTTTTGCATAACCACTTGTATGCATGGCCACATTTCTGCATTTCTCCTTGTTTGTGGTACAATTTATTCTTTGTTCCGAAGTCTAGTTATGATTTTGTTCTTCACGTGTATATAGATGCCAATACTTCCTCAGGCACGCATGACAGTGGAAAAGGAATGCATCTTACTGTGATCATAGTCATAAGTACTCTGGCTTCGACTGTATTGATAGTCGGTCTATTAGCTGCATACAAATATTGGCTAAAGAAGAAAAGAGAGCAAGAACAAGCTCGATTTCTGAAGTTATTTGAAGATGAGGATGACATTGAGGATGAACTTGGCTTTGGAACAGATATATAAGAGGAATGAAATTTGATAATTTTTTGTACAGAATGTTGATTTTACACAAATTTTGTCACTGAAAATGATCCAGAAAAAGGTTTTGTCCGACCTTTGTATAGTGATGGATGAGTTATGCACATTTATTTCGGGATGGTGATACCCTAGTTTGATATTTCAAATGTATCATGTCAGAGATAATTCAGTGAGTGTAAAAAAATAACCAACAAAAAGTTTATAATTGTAACTGCTCATGTTTCACCTTTTGATTTTGGTATTGAGACATCCATTACCTATTATCACCCATCCGAATTCCGGTAGTCCTTTTATTGACCTTGACAACCTTCGGAATTGGAATCTTATCTAGTCCTTTTGGTCGAGAAAAGTGACAAAAGGATGTGGTTATCTTTACCTGAAGCCTCAAGCCTGTGTGGTGTGAGCAAATATCTCAGACACCAAGAACCAAGGATGTAGCTGCTTCCAACATGTGTAAAGTGTTTCATTTCTGCTTTACCTCCTGGTTTCCGACAAACAGGGCGTTTCTCTCACCGTGGAGACTGCCGTTGTTGAGTGGTCAGTTAATGAGAGCGATTTCTGGCCGCTGAAGGAAAATCCGGCTGAGTGGCTGTAACGGGGGTGAAGTTCTGGTTTATCCTTGTAGCCATAAGCTTTACAAGATCTACCTGATAGGCTTATTTTGCTCCCTATAATTGACAATGCACGAACGTTACCTATTGTATTGGAGATACTTGAAGACATTCAAAATTAGAATTGGATTCAAATGATTCTACGAGAAATAATGATTTCATAGTCCCAATACACAGTACAACAGAAACGTTGATTAGGTACGTCACTTTGTTGGCTAGTCTAACATAAACTTTTATAGTCCAAACTAGTTAATACTTAAACTACTAAAACAACATATATCTTTTACCATGAAAGAGAGAAAGCATAACATCTTGGCTGATTACAGCCTAAAGTAGTAAAATAGATAATGAATGTGAAACAAAATGGCACAAATTAAAACACAAAGCAAACTATTCTTGCTGATCAAAATTAGAAAGTTCCAAATATATAAATTCCCCAAGCATATCAAATGATTCAACCACTTAAAAGAAAGCTGGGAAGTTTGAGTTTTTCCAGGTCACAAGCTAAAGCAATATCATTCTACCACACTTTTCTATGGTGATTCACTGCCTCTTGGAGGGCGGCGGTTATTTTCATAATCATCATCAATAGGGCTCCTAGGACTGAGACTACCACCACTACGGCCATTAACTTGGGAAGGACTTCCATATCTCCCATTTCCAGGACTCAGCCTATCGAGGCTCCTACTCCTGCTCCTGCTCCTGCTCCTTCCCCTTCCCCTTACCCTTCCCCTTGGGCTTCCACTATATTCTGACCTATCTTGTCGATCATTCAATCTCGGAGAAGGGCGTGGACTACCTTCCTCAGCCATTGGGCTGCGCTTCCTACTCTTTGATGGTGGACTATTTTTTGGCTCAGGGCTCAATGACCTGCCTTCAATCTCAACACTTCGGTCTCTCTTAGGTGGTGGTGATCTCGACCGACTGATTAAAAAAGAAATGGAGAAATATGTAATAAGCCCAGACATGCAGTTAAGTATCAAAAATCGCCAAGAGATTGATCAGAAAGGAGCATTGTGACAAAAAGCTAAAATACCTGTAACTACGACCTCTGCTGTAACTTGGGCTTCGGCTCCTGCCACGGCGTGGAGATCGGGATCTAGCTGGTGAACGGGAGTAGCTCCGACCGCGTCTGGTAGAAAGACAATAAAACAAGAATTAAAATGATCTCCGACTTTGTATTATATAAAAGCAAAATGTGTGACAGGATCCAGTTAAAAGGAAAAGCGAATGACATTACTTTAGTTTTTTGGGACTGTTCTTGCAATTCCTCTCTATATGACCTCTTTCTCCACAGCGGTAACACTTGTTCTTCCAGTCCCCAGCCTTGCAATCTCTAGCCCAGTGGCCATCTATGCCACAATTGAAACAGCGGCCAGATCCTGGAGGAGGGCCTCTGCCCAAGTATTCTCGAGAACCACGAGGTACCTAACAATGTATCCAAAGACAACACTAGGATCAGTTTGTTCAAAATAATGAAGAACCCTGCCACTGAGTAATCGAACCTAATCATAAACAATGGGAATGAAGTTTGGGAATACTTATGAAAAATGCAGGGATGATTATTGATCTTATCCAACCCAACCCTTTTCTGGAGACCAAAATCATATATAATTATATAACGTATGAGAAGCAAAGGTAGATTGTCTGTTTGTAAGTAATAAACATGATCCATCAATCAACATTCTATTTTTCTATTAGTTTATAGTTCCACACGTCATTACATGTTTTTATAGTTCCCACAAGCAATCTCAAAACATTTCACCCGGCCCTACTCCTATATAGCAATCACATAAAGATGTGCTAATAGACATTATAACCAATGAAACATTAAGATATTGAACTCACCCCCTTTGCAAATTCCACAATGATACGACTTCCATCAAGATCCTTACCATCCAAGTGATATCTTGCATCATCTGCATCTCGAGGATCACTAAATTCCTGTTCAAAAAATGTGAGAAAAAAGAAAAAAGAGCCCCACATATTTTGCTTTAAACTATGTTCTGATTATTGTACAACACTTGCACAATCATTCAGAAACTAAAGGAATAATTTTCATAGAAAGTATGCAGATTTAATCATTGTGCATAGAGATATAGAAAGAATTAACACAAAAACACTTACAACAAATGCGTAGTCACGCTTCATATCCACATCTCGAATTCTGCGAAACGGTTGCCACAAAAGTAAGGCCATCATTACTTAAGTACTGCAAGTGTATGATACTTCACCCCTCATAGGCGAACTAAACACCAGTTTGAGATTGTTGCCAATTCCATAAAAATACGCAATAACATAATAGAAAGAATCGCCAAAGTCTCTTATAACTCAGCAAGAATTTCCACCAAATCCACCAAGGCAACCCCTCACCATAGACCTCCAGGTTAGGCAAAAAGGCCCGAAACCTTCAACAAGATCATTCAAGTTAAGAAAATATGACACCTAGGTCCGCAATTCCCACAGAGATAATGTTATAGCTCAAACAGAAATTGACGCACGAAACAACTGCTGAAATCCTAATATTTCCCCTTTTGTATTTGGAGGAGCCAGATCACAAACCCTATTAACTACCATTGGCAATCCAAAATGCTGAGGACACATTTCAATGTGTGGAATCACACTACAGAGAGTTCCAAAAACTACAAATGGACAGCTTATAGGTGGAATTTGTAGAAGCTTCTGCGCCTTCCCATAGAATTGGCAAGCAATTCAAAAGAAGGATATAGAATAGGAGCTTGGATCAACCTAAGTATACTTCAAAAACTTATTACCTTCCATATTTGCTGAAAACATACTCCAGGTCACGGGATCGGGTCCGAGAGCCAAGGTGGCCAACATAGAGTCGCGTATTTGCGTATCTATCATCATGGCGTGGCATTTTCAAACTGCAGTCAACAAAAACGCGCCATTACTGAGCACAAAGCACATAAAGATAACCATAAATCAAGAAGCAAACTTTAATCCACAAAGTCGACAACCACAAAAAGAAATTGAGAGACTTATCCGATTTGAAACCACAAAAATTAGAGTAAAAAAGCGCAGTCTTTTTCAAAAACCAGATCTATCAAGAATTGAATAATATATAATTAAACCACGCCTTTCACATATCAAACACGAACAATCGAAACGCGTATTCTTCGGAATCGTATCATTCACATAAAAAGCAACAACATTGACCTAATCCCACCAAACAATCTCGAATTCAACGTAAAAACCTAACAATAACAGCTAAAGAAACCGTAATCTTGAAGACGAGCAGTTGATTTACAGGATTAGTACCTGGATAAGTAAAATCCCCAAAATGCTTCAACAGCGTCTAGGTTTCTTTTCGCGAAGAGGCTAGGGTCGATTTATAGAAAGGCACAGTTTGAAGAGCTGCACTTATCTCTGTGACTGGAATTTAACGGTCAGGATTCGTTTTAGTTAATCCAAGGGTTGTAGTTCGTTGAAAATTCCTTATTATAAGGTGATGGATCGGTGATTCGATGATTTGGGCTTAATCGGTCGGGCCACCGAAGAAGATGATGGGCTGACTGTTTGAGCCCATGAACAACTGTGGTCCATGCGAAATTAATATGAAAAACGTCTTTGCATCATGGTAGGATACACTTTCTCATTTTGTTAATCAGTAATAGAAGAATTGAAATAAAAAATTAAGAATTAGAATAAAACGAATTAAAATAAAAAAGAATAAAAATAAAAATAAAATTACTAACTATGCGTGTTTGGTTTGATATTAAACAAATTTAATAATTATGCCAATATTTAGTATTAAATATTAAAAATGAAAATGAAAATTTTTTACTCATATTTAGTTAATATATGATTTATTTTGTAAATAATTAATTAAAATAATGAAATGGTTGATGTGACGAGTTGTTTGTGCAATGAGGATAGAGAAGATACATATCATCGGTTTTTTCAGTGTACTTGGTCTAAAAGGCTATTAGACTCGGCATGTCATTGGCAATGTTGCTATGTATCGATCACTGGTTTTATAATCTACACAATTGGAAAGACTGGTTGTATTTTGTATTCAGAGTTAAGGGCTAAAGTGCTAAGCTTTTGGTCACAACACTGCTTGCCAATGGAGCCAGTGACTCTATCCACACAGAAAATTACAACTCACGCGATCGTATGGGCCATTGTTTAAATCCAAGATGGCCATCATCTCTGGTGTGCCATTAAGAGATCCTTGTTGCACATTAACGAGGATATTGAGCTTCCAACTTTTTCAATACAATGCTAATGACTCCCCAGTCAAAGCCACGATACTGGAGCCATCGTACAATTCTTGATTTCCGTGTCTCTTTTGGAACATCCTGACCACGTAACCACTGCTTTGAAGCTTGAGCCATTAGATGATCCATAGAATTCTTTGACATGCCAAGCTTTGAATCTTGATCTTCATGTTCACCCTCCTCAAAGACTAGTTTTATTGCCTTCTCCATGTCAGCTTGACTTACACCCTTGCTGTACAAAGCCTGGTCAAACAATAGGACTGCACCATTTAGTGGCCATACTATCTGTTGAAAATTGAAATTAACAGATGATGTGTAATAAATTATGTTTTAACAATTCCTCCACCTTCCCCTCCCCTTCCCTTGAATTCTGTTTCCAGTGGATTTTACCCGCTTACTGTTGCCAAGTAAAACCACGCTCCACAATCACATGATACACTTATCAAACATAAAAGGAAGAACTATTAAAGATATTTTTGGTGATCTACACATAAAAAAGGCAGTTTCTACGTCAAAAAGATTGCATATTTATCCATGTTTCATATTTAAATGAACTGAGTTGGTTGTATGAATTTACAGACTACCACAATTAGGGTAGCAATTCTGAAGTGAACCTACAGACTTCTAATCTTCTATAGTTAAATTGATGCGTGTAGGCCAGATAGACTCTGTTTAACTTTTCCTGGCAAATTCTAAAGATTTAAAGGAAACTAGGATGCCAAAATCTACACTTAATTGAGTAGAAGTGATATTAAATGTATGACCAACAATATTAACGTGTAGAATCTTATCAAATCTAGATTTACAAACAAAGCAGCAATTTGTAAAGAAATATCAATCAAATACCGACAAAAGCAATTGGTAAAATGGAAGCGTATAGTTGATCCAGGAGATGGTGACAGAAATACATTAATGACTCCAGTTGGCACTCGCTGGACTTGAGACATTTTGGTAAGAAGAGAAGAGAGATTACCTGCTTGATCCGCTTAGGTCCCCAGCTCCTGGAAGACCATCTAGAACGACAAAATATTTCAGCATACCAGCTATCATTTATCAGCCCTCTGCAACAAATGAAACAATCAGCAACTTGACAATCCACAACTATTCATAGGATATACAGAAGCATGTGGAAGCACAGTTCCTAGCAAAAACTGCAACTGGATCATGTCTTTAAAACACAGAATCTACATTCCTAAAAAGAAAAGCAGTCTACAAAGAAAAATGAGAAATGGATATAATGACCTTAGAAGCACTTCATATGAACTAGCTAGTCACCTGCTCTGAAAATCAGTCACTAGTGCCTCCACAAGATGAGGAGGAAATTTCTTCCCACATAGTTTCTTTCTTAACTCGACCGATGTAAATGCCCTGCAAGAAGTAAGGAAGCTTAGGAAGATAGATAATCAAGAAAAAAAATCTCGAAAAGAAAAGAATGAAGCTAAATCAGTTTACCCCCCTTCACCCCAACTAACCTTATATGAGTATCAAACAACAGTTGTGATCAATACAGGAACAGAGAATATGGAGAAATCAAATGGATGATTTCAGCATACTTATTCAAAGATATACAATATACATTAACAAATGTAAGTAGTTAGGTGCTCACAATATCCAGAATATTCTTTGCACCAATGTACATGTGCACAATAGCAATTGGACATGTGTGCTTAAAGAACTCCAGAAGAGTGATCTTATATGATATCAAAGAAACATACGAAAGTGTATGTCTTTGCAAGAACCACGTTCTAACCTTGTAGCAAGTAATTCAACTGCCACTTTCTCTGCATCCTGCTTGGTTTTAATGTCAAAAGGACTTGCTTTATGAATCCTCATCTTCTCATTCACATCTTCTGGCTCTTCCATGAGTTTGTTGTTATCAATGCTGAAGTTGAGATTTATTTCTTTTCCTGAAAATTTCAATGATGGAATACTTTAGATGTGATGCTTAACTGGTAAACACTAAGAAAGGTGCTTGTTCAGCTCCTTTCTTGATGACATGATCAAAGGCAATAACAATTATAGAAAAAAGGGAAATAAGAAAATGCAAGAACTGTACTGTAATAGCTTCATTTTTCAAACAAGTTCAGGCTAATGAATTTCAAAGTCCCATGACACGGAAAAGCACATTTTTAGTATTTGGTATCTATATCTAAACACATTGTCTCCTCGAACAAAAAAAATTGGAAGAAGTTAACAGGTAGAAGCTCAAACAAAAGACAAGGTATCATGAAGTTATTGAAATCACCTGGTTCATCAAGTGAACTGGGAATTCCATTCCTTTTCTGAGCCTTCTCATCCAAACCAAAAGTTTCACCAGTAATTCTCAAGTTTTGCATAAATGCCACCTTTTCAAAACCCTTCACGGATAAAGAATTCTCAGAATCATCAACCTGCGAAGATATCTTAGGAATGTATCTGATGGGGACCGAAGAGTTATTATAATCCCTGCTTTTCAAACGCAACATTGCCGTGCTTCTCTTTCCCCTAAAAATCAAATCACTATAATCAAGAACAACCTAAAACCTCCAACCTTCACATACCTAAAAGGAAAGTAAGAAAATTTCAAAACTTTAAACACTAAAGGAGTGGCGCCTAATTATCAGACTATAGCTTCAGAAAAATAATGCCCAATTTCCAGCAGCCAAGAAACGGATATTACAAGAGAAAGTCATGCCCGATTAAAATTAGAAGCATAACTAGATGGGATAAGCAAAATCTGAAACGAAGTTCTTCCTTTTCCACTAATATCTTATAAAACAGACATTGAAAAAGACATTGAGGAAGAGACCTCACCAGTTATTCAAGAAGACGCGAAATTGGAGACAACAAGACATTTTAGAGGTAAAATTTCCAGCAAGAATCGTCATTTTGCCGAGCTCTAGAGACGAATTGGTTAGTTAGAACTTACAACCCTAGCTAGCTCTCCTCTGAGAAGATAAAAGTGGCAGTAGATTTTACTTGATACTGTCAACGTTCATAGGGTTATTTTGCATTTCAGAATCATGTAAAGAACCAAGAAGATGTAAACAAGTTGAAGGCAATGGAATCCTTGACGATGATGATGACGACGAAGAAGAAATATAAAACCTTGTATGTTCAGAATTTGGTTTGAAGTAATTTTTAGTTTTTAATTTTTTAAAAATATTTCCTAAAAATCGATTAAAAAATAATAACAAAATATATAAATATAAACATTAATCGTGAACTAATTAAATATTATGTTGATTAATTAAATATTACTGATATAATATCTTAACCCGGGCTTGAGCTAATTTAATTTAATAATTTATAATAATTATAATAAATTATTAACTTAATTTAAATTTAATTAATCAAATTTGATTTTAAATATTCAATTTAACTGTTATATAAATAATATTTAGTTAGAATATGTTAGATAAGTTTTAAAAAATTGTAATTTAAAATATTTTTGTAATTTTAATTTGTGTTGAACTCAATTCAAATTTTTATCAAATTCGAAACTTTATGTCTGAACTTGAATTTGATCATATTTAGACAGTTAAAAATTACTTTAAATCTAATTAATTATTTTTTATTTACTAAAAAATAATTAAGTATATTTTAAAATTTTTAAAAATTAAAAATATTTTTTATTTTACATGAAAATTTTAAAATTTAAATTAAACTCGAACGGTTGATTAATTTTAAAATTTAAATTCAATTTAAAGTCCGATCGGACCAAGTCTGTTAACTTCGGGCTATGCACTCATCTCACAAAAGTATGCTTAGACTCCTCAAGATGTATGAAAAAATGCCAAAAAGAGGTACCGTAACATTGCGAGAAGAAAGCAAAAACCTGAAAGTGAGGGTTGCAGAACAATTTGGGATCAACGAAGCTGGTGGGACTACAGAGTTGATTGCTTGTTTGATTGATTTCATAGATCCTATAAATCACAATAAATAGTCGTTCAACGCACAACAAACCGAAGTGTTTAGAGAAGATGTATGGACCATGCTTTAACTGTCACTATCTCTGAAACAGATGCTGCACTCTTTTAAGGCCTTGTAATAACAGGATTAACTTAAGAAATCTATAAGCACTCTTTGAGGACAGACGACAGAGGAAAGGGTAGAGGACAAGAGTGGCGATGCACGACAGAGCTGGAGACTTGCCAGTGCAGGTGGCAGAGGACCGAGGACGATGCACGAGAGAACAGAAAAGGAGACCAGAGAGCACGACATGTATACGTGTTTTAGATTGAAAGTAAAAGGGCAAGAAACGAAGAAATGCGAAAATACTTGATTTGATTTTCGTAACTTCAAACGAACTTTTCGAAGTTGAAACAAGCACGAATAAACAAGCTTTCTGAAGTCAAAACGAACGCGAATCTATCGTCGTCATCATGAAAACTCCTCTTCTAGACATGAGTAAGATCTTTTTACAGTTTCTTAAAACATAAGTTCTCTTAACGGGTCAAATAATCTTTATACTTACGATTGATTATATTATTTATATAAGCAACTGTAGAACACCTTAATCTTTATATATATTTTCTATATTGAACTTCCTCATCACAAGGTCGATATGGATCCGGTCTACACTAATCTGGATTCATTTTCCACGCGAACTTAGACCATTAATTTAGATCATTTATTGAGTCATTTTATTATCTTTATTTATATCAAATTACGTAACTTAATCAATAAATTATTAAAAACTATAAAATGCAATTAATAATTATCCAACTTTATTCCAAAAAAAAAAAAATTATCCAGCTTTATAAAAAAAGACAAATTTGTCCAACACGACGATCATCGGAGAAGTAAGCGAGGAAGGAGACTTACAGGACTTGTTTAAGAAATTTTGAAAAAATCTCATGATCTCCATCCAACGTCTTAGAAATACCTCTCGGTTAAAAAACAATAACGAAATATACATAACATTAACATCAAACGTGACTAATCAATATCATCAGTACGATAACATAATCAATTTTTAAACTTGACTTAAACAATTTTAATTTAATTTTGATTTACTTTAATTATTTTAATTTAAGTTTAAAAACTAAATTGAATCGTAATATAATTGATTAGTCAACGTTAATGTTCTTATTATATTTATTTCATAAGTCTAAAAGAAATAGATTTTTAAAAAAATTAAAAATTAATATTTTAAACAAATTTCATAACCTGCTTGACAAACTCTTACTATATAAAAAGGAAAAGTGTATTGACCCACCAATAGGTTCATTCATAACATTTTTGTAAGCTTTGGAGTCTTATTTTGGAAAACAAATCTTCTGTTCCGGAATTCAATTTTATTGATTTTTGTCCTCATGTTTATGTGGGTACTATATAAATGTTTGAATAAAAAATCAATAGAATATAGTTACGGGTACATAAGATTTTATTTGCTTATTTTGTTCTTTACGAAAGTAAAGAGTTGATCTTACTTTATCTCTTTTTACTCTTTACGAAAATTAAGAATGAATCTTATTTTTTTTAATAAAAATAAACCTTGAGCAAATATTCTATCTGTCCTTATTCGAAATCGAGCCTGGGCATTAAAAAGATAAAAAAGTAATGTGTCATGAATTAAAATTTGGCATGCTCATTATAATTAACTATAGCCACCCAAATACTAAAAAGCTAGCATGCGTAAGAACAATAGTATATATATGATTTGATATTCCCTGGAATGAATAATCATATTTCCTAAAAACCTTATAATATAATCTTTATTCCACAACAACAATGGGTAAACAAAATTTAAAAAGATTTAAGGATTATGCGTTTTGGTTTGCATGCCTACTAATTATGACTTGACATATAATTATTTGTCTTTCACTGTTAGCTTAAAGTTCAAATGATACATAACAATTTGATAATGGAAAAGTTTTTTTAACCCGGATTCAATTGTAAAAATTTTAAAATATTCAAATTTATCGGTCCGGTTTATATTAATATTTTTTATCATTACAAATTGTTTAATTAATTAATTA
>JAOQMQ010000175.1:29018-39235 GCA_027563845.1 Erythroxylum subrotundum
TTAATTAATTAATTAGTTAATTTTCGTAAACTAACTAATTTTTATAAATTAGAATAAATTAAATAGTTTTAATTTAACAAACTTCTTCTTTAATTAAACTCTAATTTATTCGATGGATAAAGATAACTTAATCTTTCCAATAGGTAAAAATAGCCTCGTTCTTTGATCATATTTTAAAATTTTAAAATTTGTTTATTTTTTAATTATATATTAATTTTATAATGGTTTAATACTAATTAAATTTTTAATTTTTTAAACCTCTTATCTTGTCGGTCTAATTTTTAAAACACTGTTCAATTGTATTATTTAGTAATATGATTAAAAATAAAGACAACCCTAGGGAAGTTAAAAGAGATTAAGATAAGGGGGTGAGGCTAACCTTTATCATCTTTTGACAATGTAAAAGAAAATGGCGGTGTCTGCCTTTTTAACTGTACCAAATTTGACCACATACCATTAGATTAGAACACAAGTCTTCGGTTAGAACACATTAATCCCAATAAAGAAAAAGAGAAGAGAATGGAAAACAAAAGGAGTGATTGAAGAAGAGAAACTTCTATTGAAATGGTCCTCCAAATGGCCTACATATTGTATATAAAGCAATTCTCAGCAATCATTTGATTTCAAGCACTTGGAATCCAACGCCCCACAGTTCCCCTTTTTTAAGGTCTCACTCTCTCTCTTTTTCCCTCCTCTTCTTTTCAAACAAAACATCTACTTTTGGCCATAACACAAACGAAACGACTCTTATTAATATGAACATTAAAAAAAAAAAAGCAGGTCATATATGATATAGCATTTAATTGAGGGAAGGTAACTTCCTTAGACTTTCCGTCTTTAATCGGGTCTATTTTAAATATTTTGTAAATTTTATGAATCCACTCGAATGTCTCAAAATGATAAGGTTTAATTTAGATTTTGTTGTAAATGTTAAGGTTTAAAATGTACTTTTAAGAAATGGAGTATGAGTGGTTTAACACTCTTATCCCTTCACCAGAGGTCTCGAGTTCGAGCCATGGGACTGGAGAAATCTGTTTGACCAGTACTTTACCTCTTACGGGCTGACCTTATGCGAGCGGGAATTAGTTTGAGTGTGGATGGCTTAAAGGCGTTTTCCTAAAGTTGAGACCCTTCTAAAACACTTCGTGGTTAAACCAAAAAATATATATATATATATATAATTAAAGCAAGAATTTTGAAAAGTAATAATAAAAAAATCAAGAATTCAATTTTTTATAAAAATAGTTAAATGTTACTATCTTTATTGTCACCTCAACTCCATTAATAAATAGATTAATATCGAGTTATTTTTTAAAAAAAATTAAAAGTTCGAGTATTTTGTTATCACATTTTTAAATTTTGACTTTAATTTTAAAATTATGCGAATTTTAAATTTTTTTAATAATTAACACTATAATTAAAGTAAGAAAGAGCTTTTGATGTTTTAATTAAGTTACTTCTTCAGGCAAAGAAGCTTGAGTCCGAAGAAAGGTTGAGCAGTATTAGCAATTAATTACATGCTTGGATGACAACAAATGATGATGTTGTCTTGACCCTCCTTGAAACTTTGATAAAATATTTAGGTTTATAATATATTGTCTGCTAATTATTTATAATTGAAAAATTCAACCGGTTTAATCAGTACGATCTAAACTTTTTAAGTTTTCTGTTCGATTTTTAATTTTTTAATTTGATTTATTTTAATAATTTTTGTTATAAAAAATTTAATCAATTTTTATATTAATTGATCAATTTACAAAAATTAATACATTATTATAAATTAAAATAAAATAATTAATTTTATTTAAAAATTAATAAGTTATTATAAATTAAAATAAATCAATTAATTTTATTTAATTAGACTTCAAATTATTTTACAGGTAAGAATAAATATTTTTAATCATATTTTAAATTTTTTAATTTTATTCGATATTTAACTTTTTTTGTGATAAACAGTTGAATCTTTTAAATTTTAAACTTATGATTTTGTCGGTTTAATTTTCGGTATTTTTTTTAATAATTATTAATGATGTGTTAAAATGAAATATGTTTTAGTGATTTCTAGCACCACGCATGAATTAAATTCACCCTTTTGACATCATCAACGTCTTGGTCTAGGATCCATGAGTTCTGAGGAGGACAGACGACAGAGTGCTATTACTTTCTTTCTTTTCATGAGTACATAAACATTTAGTGATGATCCTTATTTTTTGAATTCTTCCTTCACCACACACGAGAAATCTGATTTTTCTTCAGCTCCAAAGTTCTGGGTGGAGATTGGATCTTCACTTCAACATGCATTAAGCTCAACTTGAAGGACTTTCTTGTTCATATTCTCTGCCTTCATCCTGAAACTGAAGACCCAGTACAGGTAGAGAGTTTCATAGCTTGTAAGCAGAAATGCATATGTCCTTTGCAGAAGCCAACTTTGTCTATGTTATTCTTTGCATCAATATGACCATCTTTGGTTCTGGAGTCCTCTGTTTTCTTTTGCTGGTTGAAGAAGTTGGCTAGTAAAAGTTGACAAAGGTTTCTTCTTTTTTTCTTTCTTCATATCTTTATAATGTGTTTGTCTCTGTTTCCAATCCAGACTCCGGAGTGTATACCAACCAATTATTTTTATTTGATTATAAGATGAAAGAGCCTCACTTTTCTTACCAACTTAGTTTTGGATTCAAATTTCATCCGCCAACTTCGCTTGTCCTGACTCCAGAGCCTCGTCTGCAATTTTTCATGTATATCCTTGCAGGTGATACAGAATTGGCATTCTTGCAGCTGCAGTGTAAGAGAGTCATAAACATGCCACAAGAAACCAACCATGGACCAACTTTCACCTCTCCTTGTAAGAATTTTAGAGGATTTAAGTCTCTGGCTTCTAACAATGAGAATTCATTCACTGAGGATATCATCAACGACCTTGAATTAGCTCAAAGGAAAGCTGAAGAAGCAGGTTAGGAGATCATCACCACACCTTTCAAATCTTACAAGTTCAATTGCTAATGCTTCTTGCTTCAGTCGCACACAAGAACACAAGATGAACACCAAAAGTTTAATAATTTACTAAACCAATTTGCATAGTGTCTCTTAGTTGTCCTCTTCCCAAAAGCACTTCTTTGTGTTTGTCTCACTTTTTTCTTAAATTCTGGTTTCAATAATCATTCTACGCAATGCTGGGTACATGATTTTACTAAGAAAAGCTGATAAAATATGGTAAAGAGCATCATTTGTATTCCGGAGAATGCGGATGATTCCATGGACTTAAGAAAGTAAAATTGGCATCCTGCACTCCAAAGGAAAAGGAGAAAATATACTGTAGTGGTCCATCTTAGCCTACTTTTATCATTCTTTGTTGCCAAACCTGCCCCCAAATTCACTGCTTTCTAGTTATTAAGAATTAAATAGCGCACCTAATGATGGTTAGGGCCCTTGTTGCTACAATTTGAAGCCTTCTTTTGGTACTAAAACGTAATGTATAGATGATCTGAAGCAAGTGTAGATTTAAAGAGAGTTTCTTTCGAAAAGTAGCCATGATATCGAGTAGTTTATGTATTGTGAAGCTGAGTTTGGAAATGCCTTACTTTAAGTTAGTGACACTATGCATATGCAGTGCATATTCTTCGCTGTCGTTGCATGTAAATGGAAACTTCGATCGCAGAAAAGCAAACCTTTTGATATGGATTTTTCATCACCATCCCGGAGCAGTTTTAACTCTTCATACCATAGCACAATTGATCTGATTCAGTCAATCTTTAAGCCAAAATTTGTAGAAAAGTAGCCTCCACTAATTGGTTTGACACTAATTATCTAACACAGTAAATTCACAATTGATCTTGAATTTTCAACTGCAATATTTCATCCTTTTACTGCATCAGCTTCAAGGAGGTACCAAGCAGCAGAATGGCTGAGACAGATGGACCAAACTGCATCATCATCCCTGCCCAAAGAACCGTCAGAGGAAGAATTTTGCCTTGCTCTAAGAAATGGTCTCATTCTCTGCAACGTCCTCAACAAAGTCAATCCTGGTGCTGTCCACAAGGTTCTTACTCCAAATTCTTTCATTCATCAATATTACTACAAGTTTGCAGCAAGATGTTTGCATGAATGCCATCGTATGAATTTTGCATCTTTTGACCTATTACTGAAGAAGCTTTATGAACCACATTTCTTCATTGATTACTTCTACATATTCTGGACATTAGTTGTGCTTTATAATTCTAATCTAATGTTGATTTCTGTTTGAAATGGAAAAGGTGGTGGAAATTCCAATAATCGCAGTGCAGTCCACAGAAGCAGCAGCACAGTCTGCAATTCAGTATTTTGAAAACATGAGAAACTTTTTGGAGGCTGTAAGAGAGATGAAGCTTTTGACTTTCGAAGCATCTGATTTGGAGAAGGTTCATTTCCTCCTAAAAGAATGTTATTATGCTCTCTGTGCACTTGCATTGACTAATAATGCCCTGACCTTGCACAGCTCCAGATTCAGATATTAATTGAAATGAAACTTATTACATATAAAAGAAAATTGCCACCATAATGGGAATGGTCCAGAAATTTATATTTCTAGGAATCATAGGAGAAAACACAATCCTATGAATATCTTTACCAATTTTCAAACTCTCAGTGAAACTGCTGCAACGAAGTTCTTGTCATCTTAGAAACTAAAATAGGAAACTGCTTCATTTTTCTTGGACATATTGTTGAAGCTGTATCTGTTCCTAGAATAATCTGTAGTAAAAGCTTTTCAGGAATAGTAAATTTCCTCCCTGAAAACAAACAACTTTACATATTTATGGCAAATTTGAAGCATCTTTGCGGGAAAAAGGCTGCAGTTCCATATTCTTCAATCAGTTATGTCTAAAAATGATTTGAGGTTGTTTTAATTGATATGAACAGGGAGGCTCATCAAGCAAGGTTGTGGACTGCATTTTATGCTTAAAAGGATATTATGAGTGGAAGCAAGCTGGTGGAGTTGGGATTTGGAGATATGGAGGACTAGTGAAGATCGTATCATTCCCAAAGGGATGTCCGTCTTCCTTGGTTGGCAGTGAAAGTGCTGATGAGTCAGTTGATGAATCAGAATCGTCCCAATACGAACAGCTATTAGAATTTCTTCATCTCTCGAATGAGGTTTCAATTGAAGAAAGCAAAACTGCAAATGCTCTGGCTTTTCTTTTTGATCATTTTGGCCTTGGACTTCTACAGGCTTATCTTAGGGAGAGTAATGGAATGGAAGATATGCCTTTGAATGCAATGGTAGGTAAGACTCATTTTGAAGATGATTTTCACTAGATTGTAGGGTAAACTAGTAAGTTCAACATATAAAGGAATCAGTGGCTAAAACAAAAAAATGACTCTTACAAGAACACAACATTGAATGCAAAATCTGGTCCTGGGATTGAATTACGAAGTGATTACATTATTTTTCTAAAAAAAATTGCAGGTGATTGACACGTTGCTCAGCAAGGTAGTTAAGGATTTCTCTGCATTGCTTGTTTCTCAAGGCACACAGGTAACTTGAATCTTTTCCTTCTAGTGAAATGTCTTCTGATAGCTTGATGTTTCTGATGAGTTTGACAGATTATCCTTTCCTCCATCAAGTAACTTCACAAGCTATTGATTTTTGTACAGCTTGGACTCTTCCTGAAGAAAATTTTAAAGGGTGAAATAGGTTGCTTGTCAAGGACTGAATTTATAGAGGCCATTCAACACTATCTCAAGAAAAGAACCAGTTTGGTGTCAAGTGATTTCTCCAAGTTCTGTGTTTGTGGTGGAAAACAAGAAGTGACTCAACAAACTTTCTGCCACCCTCCTGGTTATGTACAAGGGATTGATCTTCATCAAAAAGAGCTCAAGGTTTGAATATTATTCCAAGGAACTGCAATCACCCCTACCCCAAGCAACTTTGTGGTTCTAAAACCCTCAAAACTGGATTAGTGATTAGTTTGGAGGTTTTAGAGCACAAAGTAACTCCAGCTAGTCTACTGTCCTTAAAGTTACTGTCCATCCAGTTTATCAATGTCTGGTTTAATGTTGTTGCCTGTTCCTTCAGGAGCTAAGAGTGTTTTACAAAATGATGAGACATGAAGTCCAACAAATTCAAGCAGATTGGGATGACGAAGTTAAGAGCCTTGGTAAGAATATTAATATCTGTTTATCTTGGCATTTATACACGTATATATTCATCTCTTTCAAAGAATTCGTTTTGATTTGAAAAACAACATGTGACTACTTCTGCTTCAGTGCATTACATCAAGGGGCTTGAAGTAGCATCCTCTTCTTACCACCAAGTTTTGGAAGAAAATCGCCAACTTTACAATCAAGTCCAAGATCTAAAAGGTAGCCGGTTGACATTGTGCATTATGTTCCAAATGATTGTCAATGTACAAGATGGTGACATATTTTTGAACAGGAACAATTAGGGTCTACTGTAGAGTCAGGCCCTTCTTACCAGGTCAGTCAAATGCGCAATCTACTGTGGATTACATTGGAGAAAATGGCAACGTCATGATTGTCAACCCACTTAAACATGGAAAAGATGCAAGGAGGATTTTTTCCTTCAACAAAGCTTTTGGAACAAATGTTTCACAAGGTTTGCTTCTTTTTTTTTATAACCAGTTCAATCCACTATCTTTTTTTTTATAACCAGTTCCAAGCATGAATGGTTTCATCTTTATCTGCAGAGCAAATATATGCTGACACTCAGCCATTGATCAGATCTGTCCTTGATGGTTACAATGTTTGCATTTTTGCATATGGACAAACTGGGTCGGGGAAGACATATACAATGGTGTGATACATACCAAGATTTTATTGAGTAGTCTCTTGATATGCTCTCGTATAACAATATGTTTGAAGGCTTCTAAATCGTTTCATAAACTGTGATTACAAATTCTACTTCCTCAAAATAGGATGACAGTTTCGATTCTTTCTCTTTTGTCCTAACAGAGTGGTCCTGATTTGACTACTGAGGAAACATGGGGTGTGAACTACAGAGCTCTGAGGGACTTGTTTCAGATTTCAAGCTCAAGGGCGGATGTCATAAAGTATGAAGTTGGAGTTCAGATGATCGAAATATACAATGAACAAGTTAGAGACCTATTAGTTAGTGATGGCTCCAATAGAAGATATCCTTCCTAATGCTTATAAAACTTCTGGGATTGTTGCTAACATTTATGTGAAGAATTACAGGTTTCTTAACAATATACACATTAGATATACGCAACAATTCACAATTAAATGGGATAAATGTACCTAATGCAAGTTTGGTACAAGTATCTAGCACTCGGGATGTTATTGACTTGATGAAAACTGGTCAACGGAATCGTGCAGTTGGTGCAACTGCTCTGAATGAACGCAGTAGCCGTTCTCACAGGTACAACTTGTTTCAGTGATCCAAATTGGAGTTAAGATTCTGTGTAATCTATCTAAAAATGGCTGTGAAATAACCTGCAGTGTTTTGACGGTTCACGTGCATGGACAAGAGCTAGTCTCTGGGTCAACTCTACGAGGCTGCCTTCATCTGGTGGATTTAGCAGGAAGTGAAAGGGTAGATAAATCTGAAGCAGTGGGTGATAGACTGAAAGAAGCTCAACATATAAACCGCTCCCTTTCTGCACTTGGAGATGTCATCTCTGCTCTAGCTCAGAAGAGTCCTCATGTTCCTTATAGAAATAGCAAGCTTACACAAGTCCTGCAGGATTCTTTAGGTGCGCATCTCAACATTAGTAAAATTTCTGAAGTGCTTACTTCTCTTTTTTTTTCTTACTCTCTTAGTACTTACCTTCTGTGTAAGGTGGGCATGCTAAAACATTGATGTTTGTTCATATTAACCCTGAACTCAATGCCATTGGAGAGACAATCAGCACGCTGAAGTTTGCAGAGCGGGTCGCATCCATCGAACTTGGAGCAGCTCGTTCAAACAAAGAAACTGGAGAAATCAGAGAACTCAAAGATGAGGTTTACTTCTATTAGCTTTAAGTTTGAGTAATTGTCACAATGGTAGCTCACTAGTTTGATTCTGAAATCTTTAGATATCAAATCTTAAACAACAACTGGAGAGAAAGGAATCTGAGCTAGAACAAATGAAACGTGGAAGTACTAGAAGCGTTGCAGAATCACAAAGGACAAGAGCAGTTTCCCCGTTCTATATGCCAAATGTAAAACCTGAAACATGTCAACGACCAAATGATGACACCAAAATCTCAGAGGTAAACAAAAACTCTTAAGACATTTCATTCTAGTTTTCATGCTTAAGAATATATTGGGGTTGATGATTACTTTCAGGCAAGAAGTTGCTCGTCGGGTAAGCAAAGGAGGTCAAGGTTTCCTTCTTCCTCAGGCGAACAAAAGGTGACTAGCTCCATAAAACCAAGGTCGCCTTCCCCTCCGGTCAGGAGATCAATCTCCACCGACAGAGGTTCGATCATTAAAAGCAAGGTGAAGGTTGAGACAGTTGAGAACCAACCTGTTGCAAGAGTTCCATTTCCAGCTAGAGTGCCTGTCAATAAATCCATTCCCACAATGCCAGCTCTCTCATCAACAGAGATCAATTCAAAACTACCATACACAAGCTCATTAAAGCAGGATAACGTCTATAACTTCCAAAATGTTTGCTTCAGGAAAGTTTACCCAGAGCATGAAGAGGAGCAATTTAGGGAAGCTCTGAATATTAGACAAGGTGGGATAAGGAAAAACAAGAATGAATGTAAGAACAAGCCAAAGCATCAACAGCTACCTACAAGATTCCATAAATTTGATGCTGGGATGACAATGCTTGCTGATATGGATGCCAGAGAAAAGATGGAGGAGTCACGAAAAAGTGATTTCTCTGAGCCAGAAAATGAGCAAGTGCTTCCTGAATCTCCAATGCTTGGTGCTTTAAGGGTAAAGAAACTGCAAAACAATCTGTCAAGAAACTTCCAAAACCTCAACTCCCAAAACTTTGAAACAAGGTATTCCTATAATCCCACTTTCTTATAACAAATATTTTGTTGTTCATTTCAGCTTGGCAGTTTCTTATGAAAAATTATTCTCAGAGGAGCTGTGCAAGGTACAAATCCCTTGTTTGCAGGGATGCATGAAAACAAACTTGCAAATGGTATCACTCGTGAAGGAAAGGAAGGTGGAAACACGTCCATGCCTGAATTCAGAAGGAGCCGATCAACTCCTCGTGGGAAGTTTTTGGTATTACCTTGAGGATTGAAAACAATATAGCGATAAATTAACTTTCCGAGGACACTTTTAAATTTTGTATAGTGATATCTTTTCCTGCATTCTGGTTTTGATGCTTCTTGAAGGTCGAGTTTTGAGGATGTCATTCAAACTCACTACCTTACTGTTCTTATGACTGTTTTTTAATCTTTAGAGCAAAATATATCTCGTCTTCCTTTGGATTCAGATATTCTACATATGCATTATAAGTAAAAATCATGATCTCGTTTGGTTTTTATGGTAATTTTTATTTTCTAAGACAAATTTTAAATAGGATAAAAGAAATAGAATTTCCTTGTAGTTTAGGAAGTTTTAGTAAAATAATTTGATTAAACGAGAATTAATTTGAATACTAAATAATTATAAAAATGTAAAACATTGATTCTCTTAAAATTTATTAAAATATTCATAGTATATAGAAACTATAATTATAGTCAAACCTTTTTTTTTAAATGAAAAAGAGTTTTAATTATAGTAAAAACCAAATCTAAATTACAAGGAGTTCATGACTTTAAGCCTACTATCATAATGCAATATGATCAAAAACAAAAATTATCTAAGTAAGGTAGTATAACTGTCTACTAAATAGACAATAACAAGAAACAACTATAGGCACCACTAATGTTTCAATCGTGAAAAAGCTCATTCATCATTTCTAGTTTATGAGGGCCCTTTAACTCCCTAATGTTCCACTATTTGGAGGAAGCTCCTTGGTATTTGGGATTTGGCTTTCTCTTCCTTGCAGATTTCTTTTTTGCCAATTTGGATTGCACGAAAAAATTTCGAAGTATGTCAGGGAAATGAGTTACCATTAATGAAGTATCACAATCCTCTGTTTGGAAATGGGTTACCATTAATGAAGTATCACAATCCTCTGTTTATTCTTGAGAGATAACCTATGTCCCCTGATTCTCAGTTTGTCTAACAGTTGCTAATGGAGTCAGCATGTTGGCTCAATCCATCTGACAATGCTTCAAATATTGGGAGGTGAAATCATTTGCTCCACT
>JAOQMQ010000178.1:20329-30979 GCA_027563845.1 Erythroxylum subrotundum
AAAAAGTAGCCCCTTGTATGGTCCATTGGACCTTTTTGCAAATTTCCTTACAATCCATAAACTCCCCATTGGCTGCCACATCACAACTGCCCAAGGCTACCACTAACATATCTGCACAAAAAGTAGCCCCTTGTATGGTCTATTGGACCTTTTTGCAAATTGCCTTATAATCCATAAACTCCCTATTGGCTGCCTCTACTTGTAATGGCTTAATGGCAGTGAGTTTGAACCCTAACCTCTTAGCTACCCCCTCACTAATGAAGTTGTGAGTACTCCCAGAGTCTATGAGTATCTGTAATGCCTTCTACTTAGTACTCCTTACCACCCTAATGGTTTGAAATCCCACAGACCCTTCTAAAGCATTCATAGAGATTAGTGGATTTACTTCCCCTTGCATTTCCTCCATTAACCCCTCCTGGTCATGCCCCACTTCCTCAATCTCATCATCTTCAATGCTAATAGAATATACACGCCTAAATTTGTAGTGATGGGTGGGTGAATATTTTTCCAGAAACCAAAAACACAACCCTTGGGCTTTGCGTTCATCAAAATCCCAACGTTTGTTTGTAGTGTTTTTTTGAGTTATTATGTTTGGGAGCAGGTAAGGTTGGCAGAGAAGTATTTGGCTTGTTTTGGGTAGTGGGTGGCTGTAGGCTAACTTTAGTGTGGAATGATGACCTAGTGAAGGATTGTGAAGATATTTTGGGGAATGTTTTCTAGGTTTCTCTCACAGGTTCTGGTTCAGCCTAAAATCTAGCTAAGTCATAGGGGTCTCTTAAATCCTATGGCTTGAACATCCTGACCAATTTTTTTACGTCATGCTTAAGCCCTCCTAGGAAAAAGGCTAGTGTCTGCTTCTCTGTGATGTCAGTCCTATTCCATAGAGCATCAAATTGATTGATATAAGTCTCCAGGTCATCCTCCTGCGTCAGGTCCTTCATCTTCTCCAATGGGTCTTTAGCCCCACCAAACCTTAACCCAATGGCCTCCTCATAGTCCTCCCATGTTTTAATGCCACGACTCCTAGTATGCCCTTGATGCCAAGCTAAAGCATCTCTAGTCAAGTAATAAGTAGCCATCTTAATCTTACCCTTGTCAAGAATTTCTTCCACTTCAAAATATTGTCAACATTTAAAGATCCACTGATTAACATCATTAGTTCCATCAAAACTAGGCAAATCTGTTTTAGGTTTTCTAACCTTACAACATTTGTAGTGATCCTCATATGTATTGTGCAATGGAATAGGATCAAAGGATGTGTTGCCCGTTTCGTCACCATACATGGCAGATTTGCCCTTGGAAGAGCTTGGACTAGCCATAGGTTTCTGCAACTGCTCTAGGATCCCTGTTTGTTGCAGACTGAGCCCACAAATCAGGTTACACAGCTTTGCCATTTGTGCCTCAGTCTTCTGCTGCACTTACTCCAACTTCTGGTCAGCATTCTTTAGGGAAGAACACGCATGTTCGTATTTGTTATTGTTGTCCTTACTGAGGGAATCCAAGGACTCCTCCAGTTTCTTATGTCTTGTGGTCTAATAGCTGTAGCCATCATTGGTGTCCTAGGCTCGTCTACTCTGATACCAGATAATGTGGGTGAAGGTGATTACGAACCAAATTGAATAGGAAATTGTGGGGAATCAATTGTGATAAATGGATATCCCTCTAAGAGAGCACACAAACATTAACATAACATTTTGGATTGTATATTTCATGTCTTTCCTCTTTCTGTTACCTCCTATATATCAACACGAAGGTAGCAACGAGAATTGTGGAGTTAGTTATAGCAACTGCCACGCTGGCCATCCTAACAAAACTAAAAACATGACCCAATTGCTCTTAAAGACCCAACAAGACTAAACAAAAAGCCAAATTTTTTGAAACTACTAAACTTGACTTCTCCTGGCTTCCCCGATGCGACTGCCACACAACAAAAGCTGGATCAAATAAAAACCACACAAGATAGAACTGGTTTTTTGAGGTAAATCTCAAAGAAAAGAGATGGGAAGAGAGGCAATCAATAATCTGGGTACATCGAAGAGTAAGTAAGGAAAAAAGACAAGCAGATCAGGAGACCGACTTACTTGAGAGCTAACGCACGAAAGTTACCCGGTGGGTGCGGTGGAGCAACCTTGTCTTTCGCTCCAAAATGTTAAGGGGCTATTTGTTTACCTTTTTTTTAAGTTTTTGGTTGTGATTTTCGTAAATTAAAAAACAAGTCTTAAAATCGTGTTTGGTTAAACACGTTTATATATTTCGTTGTTAAAAATAACAAAACGGCATCTATTTTACGAAAACGTAAAAATAACGTTTTCGTGATTTTTGAAAACAAGTTTTCGTAATCGCTTTTTTCATAAAAACATATCATATTCAACTTTTTTTCTTCTCTGCACCGACTTCCTCTTCTCTTCTGCGTCTTCAACACCTTTAGGTTTGTTTTTATACCTACCTGTTGCTTCTGCAATTTCTCTTGTCTATAACATCATATCCATAACAAAATAGAAAAACTAGGTGTGATAAAAGAGACATGAAAACTGTTAAAAAAAAAGATGTAGCCATACTTACTAAAAGCAACACATAGAACTTCTGCTTTGAGAATAAACTTCTGCAATATTTTGTAACGATAAAGAAGACAATGCTATTTCCGCTCTGTTTTTGCTTCGCCTCCTCTCCTGCTAAACTTTTAATGCAGGCCTCCTCTAATTCTTTATAAAGAACCAAAATAGCATTTCTTGATTTTAGCGTCTTTTAAATCTAATAATGGTATAGGTATAGCTGTTTTCTTTTTCCTTACGTCTTCGTCTTTGCAATTGTTTTATTCTTCATCTTCACGTTATTATTTGTCCTTTGTCCTCACATCTCTGTGGCTTTTTTCTTCTCATCATTTAATGTGTAGAACCTAGTCTTCAAAGCAAGTCTTCACGTATCCTTAACGCAGGAGCACTTGTCTTCATTTTATTGTCTTCACACTATTTAATGTAGCGGCCTTCATTTAATGCAGCAGAACCTGCTCTTCAAAGCCTAGTTTCATGTGTCTACCTATTGTTTACAAAAGTGAACTTACTTTGCTACATGACTTTATTATCTTCACGTAATAGTTTTGTTTGTGTGGTGAACTATTGTTTTTTTAAAAGTGTTCAGCCTATTCTTGTCTTCTTGTCTTCACGAAAGTTATTGTTGCTTATAACCATGAAGAATTAATGTGTAATTTTTAATAATATTTTATTTGCATATATTTAATTTTTTTATAATGATAATTAATTAATTTAAAAATATAATGTATTATATTATAATTATTACGCATAAGAGTATAATTAAAAAAATAAAATAGGATAATAAAATCAAGCATGTTTATGTTTTCAATTTTTTATTACAAATCTCAACTAAACAGATTTTTTATTTCAATTTTTTTATTATAAATTTCAACTAAACATGATTTTGTTTTAGAAAAATAGAAATCAAAACAAGAAACAGAAACTAAAAACGATAAACGACAACAAAAAAATAGAAATGGAACTAAACGACTCCTAAAAATCCACTTTTCCCTTCAACCATTTGTTTGGTTATGCACAGTCGTTTTGATTATTTCGTTTGGTTTTTTGCGTCCTTCTCTCATGCGTTTTTATTCAGTCACTTACTAGCTGCTAACCGCAGCCGGACGTCGAGTTGTCTTCTCCCCCGGTCACCAGCATCGGACACTCGCCAACCAGGTACTGACTTTCTCAACTTGAGACGCCACCAACCAAAACCTTTTCTTTTATTGCTTTCGGTAAATTTAGAAGCTTTTAGTAATTTCAGCATAGCAGAAATAGCATCATAACAGAAGCAGTTATTTCACTTGCAACTGGACAATTTGCTTCCTCATCCATTCTAAAACACGTGGTTCGACAATGAAATCATCTACAAACCATGGCCCAAAGATAAAATCTGTTCAAACTTATTTTGATGTATATGGCGAAAAGGGGCTTCTGTTCTGGGAAACCCTAAGAAACCCCTCTCTTTGGCAGTCGCCATGCCTGCCTTTAACCTTTCCTTTGCTCCGCCAGAAGAAAGAAGCTATACCCGATCTTCTTCTTTCTTCCTCATTAACCAGAACTTTCTTCTTCTTCTCCGCATATGAGCCGCTACAGCCGTCATCTTCTCTAATACTGACCACCGCGCGCGACGGTTCAGGCTTGTTTTTCTCTTTCTTCGTACCGCCGACAAGAATCTTTCCGACGTTCACTCGTCCGTGCTCGCGTTTCAGTCTCTTTATCTCCTCACCCCTGGTGACCGCTGCCTAAGGTTGATTCTGTCGCTTGGTTGCTTCTTTGTGTCCTAGCTGATCTCTTTCTTTTATGTTACCCAGTCTATTTTGGCTCTTGCACTTGCTGCTTCATTTTGAAACTTATTGAATTAATTGAGATACTACCATATATCAAATGAGATTGATTGCTTATTAGTTTTCAAATTACTATATCATGTTTTTTTTTAGTTCATTTCATAAAGCTTAGAGTTTTATTAGTATGATTAGGATATCGAAACCTAAACAACTGGGTTCTATTAGCCATGTAGGAAGTTATATTAATTCTGGTTTTTCGTATTGTGAATTATGATATTCTTGACAGAGGCTGGAATAAACAGTGAAACATGCAGAATATCCACCATATTGTATCTCGCCTGTCCTCACTAAAAGCCAGCCCATCTGTCTCAAGGTTTCTAGGTCTGAGAAACAATCAACTATTTCAAAACAGTTTAAAAATCTCGTCAGCCAATAGAAATGGAGTGTATTGGATTGTAGGCACTCGTAATTTTTCAGAAAAGTCTGGCAGCAGTGGTGATGGAGGAAATGCAGACAGGTCGTTTGTTGGCAGTGGCTCTAATGATTTGGACTGGGACTCTGTTTCATCATGGTCAACTGGACTGACCAAGGATCATTTTGATGGAGAATCGGTGGTTCACAAGGTTAGTCCTAGTGATAGCAGAAAACATATGTCGGACACCTTCTCTGGCTTAGATGAGATAGAAGACAAGGTAAAAGAACTCGAGGCTGAGAACAAGAGAGGCAAAGCTTTTGTGGATGGGTGGGGTGACAGGATGAGGGAGATTAGTGTACTAATGAAGCAAGTAAGAGAGCCCGGTGCAAGAGGATCTTACTTGAAGGACTCAGAAAAGTCTGAGATGTACCGGTTGCACAAGGAGAATCCAGAAGTTTACACAGTTGAGAGGCTTGCCAAGGACTACAGGATTATGAGGCAGAGGGTTCATGCCATTCTTTGGTTGAAAGAGATGGAGGAGGAAGAGGAGAAAAAGCTTGGACATCCCTTAGATGACTCTGTTGAGCTCTTACTTGATACCTGCCCCGAGTAAGATTTTATGATCTGAAGCTATTATCAATTTCTAATATTGAGACTGGTTTGGCCTTATGGAAATTTCTTGCAGTTGTGGTTGACCTTTAACTGAGATGAATGAGCCGTTTTACTGGATAATACGTGTTCTCTGTATTGTTTACATTATGCATCAGTTTTTTCCATAAATATAAGGTTTGCACTGTAGAGGATGCTGTTGTGTAGTTTAGTTACCATTGGAAATAGTATCATATATCAGTGTCAAAATTAGAGTAGAGTTTTACTTCTCATATTATCTTTGTTTTCTATTGTTGCAGATTTTTCAATTCGCATGACCGAGAATTTCATGTAGCATCCCTCAGATATAAGCCTGATTTCAAGGTCATGCCTGAGGATTGGGATGGCACCACAAGAGATCCTGATGAAGTGCACTATGAGATTTCTAAGAAAGAGGATGACATGCTTTATGAAGAGTTTGTCCAGAGGCTTAACTTCAACAAAATGAAAGTAAGTTCATGTTCTTCATCCCTTCAATTTGCATAGGATAGGAGGAACTAAAACAAAGGTAATGATGACTTTTCGCCACTTCGAGATAAATAACTCCTGTCCTAGATGCCCCTAAATTCTTTGTTTGTGGATGCTAATCGATTATTCATCCCATGAAAGAGAAGCATTAGCCTCTTCCTCGTTTCCATGCAACCACATGTCGGATTCAGAAAGTTAGGTCAGTGGGGGGTAAATCTCAATGACGAGTAACGTTATTAATTTTACTATTAAGTTAATAATATTAATCTGACTATTAGATTAATAATAAAGAGAAAATATAATTTATATCTAGTACTAATTTGAAAAAAAAAAAAGTGCACTAGGAGTATTATGTCATGTCATTGGGTGTTCCATCTAATTGAATAATATCAATAATTTAAGGTGGCAAAAATTATGTCTAAATGAAACGGGAGCTGGGTTTGTTGATGAAAATCCAGCTATGAAATTTCTGTAAGTTCTTTTGTCCAGTTCAGATCATAATATTAGAATGGTAGTAGTAAAGTTCCGGGTGTATCTTATTTGATTTCCTAATGGGGAAACTTTATTTTTCATTCGTCTTTTTTTTTGTATATTATATGATTGATCTTTTGATGAGAGTCCTGAAAGCTACTAGAGATTGTATCTATCCTAGTTTTCATACCATGGATTCAATGATGGGTCATGTATATGGATAATTTAATTTCAACTAGTAGGGGCAATTGTTGTGGACTCGATTTGAATTTGAAGTGAGTGGGGGAAAAGTGGGTCAACCTTGGATGGATAAATGACATCATATTTCTTCTTGAACAGTTTGCAGGGAAAGTAAAATGCCATAAATATAGCAGACGACGTCCCACCGAGGGGTGGAACATGACGGTGGAGAAATTGGGAGCGAGGGGTAAGCGCGGAGGTGGTGGTGGATGGAAGTTTGTGAGCATGCCTGATGGTTCCAGTCGACCACTCAACGAAATGGAGAAAATGTATGTAAAACGAGAGACCCCACGGCGTAGACGTAGAATTCTTCCATGATCCCTTTTTTTTTTTTTTTGAAATCCTCAAAATCTTCTGGATTCGTTATGAGCTTCGGGACTTGGTTCCTTTCCTTTCTGAACCAATGACTTTTTCTTTTTTTTCTTTTTTGCTTAATGATCCATTTTGTTCATCTTTCACAAGATAAGAACAAAATCTCCATACCCTTTTTTATTGCGTTTCTTGTTGAGGTCGTACCATTTTACTTTTTTCACTCTTTTTTTTTTTTTTTCCATTCTCAAAACGGCAAAACGCTCCATTTTATTCGTGTGATCAATTTTCATTCCATGTCCAACAATCTATTACTCGTCAAAGCTAGCATTCCCAACGATATCATGTACGAGGAATGAGCTCATTCTCTCAAAATAAGTGTGATAGATAGAGACTTTCATTTGTAGTCTCGTTCTTTGGCGACATTGTCGTTCTGGTAGTTGGTTGCCGGAGGTTATTAGTTTGTCCTTGCTCCGAGCACAAGAAGTCTCTTTTTGCCTTGTTGAGTTTTTCTGGCTCTGTTGGTTTTTTTACATGTTTGTTTTTATATCGTTCAAGATGTTCAGCTTAACAAGATCCTTACTTTTTCTCTATATTATTTTTAATGTTTCTGGCGATCTATTTGAAGCTGTAGATTTATTCAAGGATTTATTGTGAATTTATTTTAGAGGAAATAAACACTAATTATTTGTTGCTCAATGCAACAAATAGTTACATCAGTTTGAAATTTAGCATTATAAACATGAGGATAAAGAGTTATATCTTAGTTTCTCTGAGCATTATAGATTACATTTAAATAGAAATTATTAAAGTGTTTTCATCTTCTTCTGTTCACTGTGAGTGATTGTCCTTATTGTGATTATTTACTTTTAAAAATAAATAAACTTAATACTCATGTACAAGAAGCCTACATTGAATTAGATCATCATAAAATAGATATAATTATATATTATTTACAAAGGCTATAAAAGACAAGAATCAAATAGAAAATATCGTAGATGTAAAAAATTGTAGATAGAAGCTCATTTTAAAATGACAAGACATTTTTTTTTTTTGAATTATCATCTAAATGGTTGAAAATAAATATCTAAAATTAAAACCTAAAGGACTAAAGATAGAAATTGATTTCGTAAACAAATGGGAAGACCATGATGTGGGCATCTTCTTAGCAAATCATTGAATCCGTCCTATGTATTATATAAAATCTCCTATTCAATATGGGCATAAGATGAGATGTCATTCCTCATCTTCGTCGCCTTAGCTAGTGGAAAGTACTTCATTAGAAATTTCTCACCATTTGATCTCTTTCTTACCATTTGATCTCAAATTGTGATCGATCCTCTAGGAAGTGAGTTCAACCACTTCTTGCTCGATTCCTCAATAAGAAAGGGAATATCCTCAATCTAATTGCATCATCAATGTCCTTGTTTATCTTAAAAGCATTGCAAATCTCCAAAAATTTGGTAATTCGAGTGTTTGGATCCTCATCTTGTGGTCTATCAAATTGAACAGACTAGTATACCATTTGTACGACATTTGGCTTAATCTCGAAGTTATTGTCTATAACAATTGGTCTGATGATATTGGACTTAGTTCCAGTAAATGATGGCCTCACATACTCAAACATAGTTCTTTGTTGCCCCACTATAGTATTTGTTTCTATGTTCTTAAATTCTTACTCCCACTTTTCTTCACTTTGTTTAAGTCTAATTATAAGGTTTTGCAAAGTCGTTCTTTCAATTTCATAATCTCCCTCGACTAGTTCCAATAGAACGCTTTGGTTCATAACCAAATCCAACTACCGAAAAAGCAATAAGAAAAAGAAATATTAATGACTAAAACTAAAATATCAAGAGAAATAAAATAATGCAAATAAATTAAATGATCAAGTTAATAGCAATCAAGCATTCCTCATATTTCAATCCTAGTAATGACATTAAAAACTTGATGATAATGCTATGGACTAATTTTTTTAGTTACAAGAACACAGTGTAGCTATAGCTAATACTGACAAGTATCCCACGAAGACTCTGAGTACTAGTAATAACTCTTTTCTTATTATATAACCGATAATTGAGGTGATTTTAATGGTAATTTAGATTTAAAATAAAAAGTAAACTAAGGACAATTCAATGCTATCAAAATACTAGAATAGCAAAAGAGTGAAAAATCAACCAATAGAAAAAAGGTACCTAAATTTTGAACCCCTTAAGACTTCTCATACAATCATGATTTCACTAATCAATTTAATCATAGTTCATTAGACCATGAAAATTCCTCAATTATATTGATTTCTTTGTCAAGACTATTAACACATTATTATAGATTGATTAATTGAAATCTCTTTTTAATAAAAACCCTAGAATCACTTTAACCAATTTATGAATTTCACTATTAGGTTTGGCCCTAATCCAAAAGATTTTTGTCAACCTATCTCTAGGTTTACATGCAAGTCCTTTCAATTATGATATTTCTATTCATACATTGGATTGCTCAATCTTAGTTACATAAACTCATACATGAATCAACATGTTAGCAATATTAATTCAAGAATCAATAAGAACACACAATTGAATCTCATTGAAATTAAAGAATAAACTAAATTAAAATAAAGTTACTAAAAGGTCCATATTAGGGTTCATCTAATCCAAATACTAAAAGGAATTAAGTTCAAAGTAATAGAAAATAAAACATCAAACCTTAAAAAAAATGATGAAAATTAAGGATGTCATGGTTGAAATCCTTAAAATCTATAAAATCTTCATTATAGATTGATGAAAATCCACTCAAAATGGGTTTCTTTAGTTGTTTTTTGTGTTTTTTTTTCTATTCTAGGAGTTTTCCTTACGTTTCCTTAGCCTTCTTTGTCTTCTGTCACTCAATCTTATATTTTAAAATTAGAAATTTAGATTCTAAGAGTTACACAAACATCAACATAGGCATATTAATAGTCATATTCTTCAAATAAAAACATGATGTTTTTCAATGTAAACAATTATATAGACACAAACATGTATTGTCAACATAGCCTTCTCGCTATTCAACACTGACTTATTGCCAGCCAACACGGGCATGTTCTATAGGAAATGCTCAACACGCCTCCAAACTCTTTAATATAGCCAAGTTGATATCCTGTACTTCGTAACTTAATCAAAAACAACTCCAAACTACTATAAACTTATTTCAATTCATTCTTTTTTACTCCATGCAAGTAAATTAGACCTAGAATCAAAATATGAACAACTTAAGTACCAAAATAGAAAATTACTAAAATAACAAGCAAGCTGTGTTATATATGAGACTAAAAATATGACTCAAACATCACTTATTAATAAGTTTGGTGGTGAAAACCACAACAAGGTGATGGTTGCTTTAGGTTTTTATATGTTTTATTATTTTATTTTTAATTTGGAGTTTCAATTTGAAATTACCACTTTAACCATCAATTGTAGATATGAGCAAGCAAAATATTGGTCAATCATTTTACTTAGCTCAACTTTTTCAATGGTCAAATTCACATCGATTATCTATTCAACTTTTTTTATTTTCGATTTATTATACTCTACATGTATGCTAATATGACTTGAGACTTAATTGTATGAAATTTTATGTCGATAATAATAATAATAGAATTAATATCAAGTTATTGTTGGATCGGAAAAAGAAAATATGTTTTATTTGGAGAAACAGTAGATTTCAAAACTTTTTAAGAAATCATTTTGCAGCGGAAGCAACATATCCAAATCAACATGCCAATCCATACATGATATGGTATAAGGAT
>JAOQMQ010000178.1:43568-54668 GCA_027563845.1 Erythroxylum subrotundum
ATTTTATCTTTATGATTAATAATTAAATAATTAAAAATACATAAAGATAAAGAATGCCTTTTATTGAATAAAACAAATTTTATGCAATTAAAGTACAACCAAAATTGTCTGCAAGGGCATAAACCAACAATAAGTTACAATAAGATTATAAGCTTAATTGTTATTTGATTATGGTTTTGTTTCTTGTATTGGACATATTTTGTTTTTCGGGTTTAGCCTGTGATTATGTAAACATTACGTGAATATTTGTTTTCAATGTATAAAGCCTATTTTTGGATAATATAAAGATAAATGGGTCAAATTTCTTCGGAATATTTGTCTTCATATTATTGAAAAGAGTTAGTCTCTTTATCTAAATCACATTCAATTAGATTCCACTGTGTCACAACTTCATTCCTTAACCGAGTCTTCAATGAAATTTTATCCCGTTGTTTGTGTGAACTCTAAAGAAGTATTTTTTTCAAACACTTGGTGTGCAATTCACAGGGACAATCACTTACGTTTGGAATTTCATAACTTGGATAACAATATCTTAATATAAGTAAAGAGGTTTGTTTATGCAAACATTCATGTTGATTACCAATAATTCTGACTAAGTAAAGAGTCAACAATTCAGGTTAGTCTTTAAAACATTTTATCATACGTTTTATGAACAAAAATAAAGTAACACAGAGCATAAATAATACGTACGAATGTTTACATATAAAATGAGATAATGAATTACAACATAATCAACTGATATTTTCAAATAATCTTTAAGTAATTAGTTAGAAGTAAATGTCACTACTCTAGTGCATCATAGAGTTAATATTGGTTCCTATAAGTCCAAACTTATAGCCGAAATTAATCCATGATAAATTTCATTTTTTAGGCCCAACATATTATAAGATTTGCAAGATTCACAAACGTGCAAGTTGATGCACAGCCTTGCATCTTGCAGATCATGCTAATTCTTCATTTTCTTTTGCATCTCCCTAAAACCTAGTTTTTCATATAAATAGACGTGTGAGCAGCCAAAGAAAGTATGAATCATTTTTAGAACATGAAAAGAGGTAGAAACCTTAATTCTCTTAGATATATAGAGGCTAATCTTCCTTCTTCTAGTTTGTAGGGAAAATCAAAGCTGAAGAATACATTAGGCATCTTTTCATTGTGTATTATTGATACTCTCTCTTTCTAGAAATTGTTTATTATTAGCTTAATGTTATGATTATTCATTTATGAATGATTAATACTCTCATTCTTAGTAGATTATTTATGTACAAACTCATTACTAGAATATGGAATACAATACATAATAGTTGTATTTTCAATTCGTTTGTGGTATACTAATGGTGTTAAATCATTAGAGATAGCATAACATAGGTTAAATGACCCGAGCTTGTGTGTTTGTTACCTAGATTAATCTATTTTCCTAATTTGCAATACAACTGTCTTACTAAATTTAGATATCTTATTTTAAGGTGTTCGATAGCTATGTTAAGTTAAAGAGCTCATTTTGATTAAACAAAACCTAAAGAAAAACTAGGGTTTACAGAGCATATTGTTAACCTACGATTAATATTTTATAAAAGAGTTGTGAGAACAACAAGACGATTAAGTATGTTTGTTTTTGTGTAGGCTGAGATTGAACTAAAAACCAGATTCCAAACTCACTCATCAATTTTCTCACTTTTATGTTGTTTAATTTAATTCGCTTCCATTAGTTCAATTTTACTTTGTTTTTTATTAATTCTAACCAAACCCCCCATATCCTAAATATCGATTCTTTTCATTACAAAATCTACAAGTATACTCCCTGTGGATACAATCCTTACTCGTCACTACTATAAATTTAGTTATGCAGAGTTAGGTTTTATTTTTTGGTGCATTCAACACGCATCATTGTTGTTGTTGTATTATTCCTAAATTTTTCCTGGTCATTGTTCTATTAAGACTAGTCATTAATAGAATGTAAGAAGGCTAGCACTCATTATACTATTCCTTATGAAGGAAGTAGTTGATCTCATAGGCTAAAGTATGGAGATACTTAAACAAACATATGGGTACTTGTTAGAGAATAAGTTCACTGAACTGGCCCGATATGAGATATCTCTTTGGAACATTACTTGAATGTCTATGAAATTCTCACTGTGATGATTGTATAAGTGATCCTTTGACTTGAGGTCTCCAAAGTTATCTTGTATATAGATTCCTATGTTTTGATACTACTTATGACTTATTTAATCATTAGTAATTTGATGTAGCATGGATTATATAAAGGTAGTTGTGTGATTAAGATAGGATTCATCACCGTAAAGTAATTAGGGAGAATATTTTGTTGCTTTAGATTAGTATTGATTCGAGAAAATCTTTAGCCAAGGTGAAATGAAGCTTTGTAAATATTTTACAAATATCATTAATTGAATTAATAGCTAATGAAGAAGAAATAATATGATTGTACTAAAAAAAAGTAGACATTAATTCCATACTTTATCTAATTGAAACATTGTATGATGAAAAAATTGAATTATACGCAAAAATTATGCATGAAAAGATTAGTCAAAGCTACTTTGAAATTCCTAAATATTTGGGTAATCATGATGCGTTACTGGACGCCAATCTTGATATATGATTATAAATTGTTTAATTAGAGAATTAAAGATAAATTGAAAGGATTTTTAATTTATTTAAATCTAATTATGAATTCTAATTATAATTTATAATCATTGCCAACATATTAGAGAACCTAATAGGTCACACATATAGAACGGGTTGTAAAGAGCAAAGATATTTTAATGAAGATAGACTTGATTGTAAAGTCTGAGAAACTTTATGATTAAATATGAGATATTTAACAAATAAGAATCAATATGAGATATTGGATCTTATTTGGGCATAATTGGTATTTAATTAGAATTATTTGTAATTCGAATTAAAGTTTATTTGAAATTAGAATTTAACTTCAATTAAATTACTAAAATATCCAAAACTTATTATAAATATGTTTAAGTTTTAATGGAGCTAGCACTTCTTACTTAACATTTCTGTAAGAGTTACAAAGTTCTCTTAACCTATTATGTGGATACTATTAAAGGCTGAACACTTGTACGGCTACGATGGTTAAGATGGATTAATTTCGAAAATGGTTTGAGGGATATGACACCGAATATGGTACAAATTAAGATTTATGCTTTGTTATGATTTATGCATTAATTATTTTATAGAATTAAAGTGATCTTGGTTTTCAAGAAATCAAAATATGAAAAGTTTCGTAATTATTCTGTTACGGTCGGGATCAGGTCTTGTCCCGATTTTCCAAGAAGCCAAACTACAATATATTTTATTTAATTTTTACAGTTGCAAACCAAAAAAAGACTAGAATATACAAAGGGACAAATAGAACACAAATTGAATTATGTAATAGTTAAAAATAATATCAAACTCATTTCACCAACTTATAATTAAAAAATTAATTAATCAATTATTATTTAAATCAAAAGAATTAGATGAAATTTGCATAAATAGAGGTCAAGATCACCTTAATTATGTTGAAAGAAAATAAAAGAGGATTACTTGGTATAACCTAGGAGCTCCCTTCTGGTCCACTGAGTGAGCCAAGTAAACAGGAGTTGCTTTCTATATCATGGAGTTGGTCGAACTTAACATTCTTATAATTTCCTTATGATTAAGAGTAGCCTAATTGTATGATACGACAACACTTTTGTTTCTCAACCCTCTGGATTGGATTGAAAAGAGCTCCTTAATTTTTACTCCTGTACGTGTATAACTCTGTGTCTCAAATGTGAAGGAGCAACCTCCCTCCACTCCCTTATATATTACTAAAGAAAATCATAAGTTTACTTTTCTAAGAGAGTTATAAGTTTACTTTTCTAAGACCTTTTAATTCTATCTCAACAACATCATTAGCTTAAAACCTTGAATTTATAAGATACAAAGTCAAAGAACACTTGTTAAAGTTTATATATTGATACTTTGATTTCATTGTTTTTTTTTTTTTCTGCTTGCATTTTATACGTTTGCATTACTGTATGAATTGTTTGTGATTATGTTAGTGAGAATTTAACATTTTACCTTTATAGTTGAAAGTTGGAGAGCTTTTCATTATCCTCTGCTCATGCTCTAATATAGCACTTCTATATGTAACTTATTACATTTTCGTGTAAATTGCATTGAGATTTTGTAGTATCCTTACTCTAAAATGTCTTATATGGCTTAACTAAGTTTTACATGTAACATTATAATTTAAAATAGTTTCGCACAGATCGATTTGAGGCTGTATAATATATAAAAATAAACCTTTATTATTAATAAAAATATATAAATGAGTATATTCTACTATCATCAAGTCACATAGATAAATAATGGAACAAGTAGGATATAATTTACAACATTTTTTGTAGTTGTTGCTGAATAACAGTGGTAATTTCTTCCTTCCACCTGGGTTAAATATTTATCTTGGGATGATGGTTTGCATGCTGTAAAATGTGAAATTTACGTTACAAATTATGATCATACTCTAGCTAGTTAGAGGGTTAAAAAAGTATTTTTTATTTTAAAGTTTTCATTAAAATACAAGTTAAATTTTAGTATTTAGTAGCATTTAAAATGAATCTTATCACTTCAAAATGTTTCAAATAATATTGAATGGACGAAAATTTGAATGAAGTTAAGTCATTATCCACTATGTATTATGTTAGTACTAACATGTAATATTTGTATTGATAATGTGAGTTCTACGTTATCAAGTGTGTTAATTCACTTTTAAAACTAATATTTACAATAGTTTAAATTTTAAAAATTTTGGTTATATTTTAAATTTTTAATTAAAATTAATAATATTAATTAACTATAATAATCTTAAATTTAATTAAAAACTAAGCCTTAATTCATAAAATCAAAATTCTAATCTTTAATTTGAATTTTGCTTCCAGACTTCAATCTCCCATTACCAGAAAAAGTTTGTGATGTAGTTTAGAAGCTTTGAAAAGGAAGGGAGAGAAAAGAATGTTGGAATGAGTAATCAAATGGGAAGAGAAGAGGTTTGAATGGACTGATAGTACGGAAGGGGATGGATAAGTGAAGGTGAAAAGAATGGAGTAATTTCCAAATTTGAGGATAAGATTTTGATTTTAAGAATTAAGATTCAATTTTTAATTAAATCTTAAAATTATTATAACTAAATAATATAGTTTAGAATAACTAAAATTTATTAATTTTAATTATAAAATAAAAAACGATCAAACTTTTAAAAGAATTAATATTATTTAAAAAAACAAGTTTTATTATACTACATGATATACACATCACATCGTGAGATGCATGTTATGAATTAAAATATTAAAATTGTACTGTGTTAGTATGAATGTGATACATAGTAGATGAGAATTTAATTTTGTCCAAATTTTATTTATTTAAATTTATTTTAAACATTTTACAAATATTTAACGTTAAAAAAATTAAAATTTAACTCATATTTCAATAAATATTTTACTTTTGCCTTAACTGGAAATTTTGACCATCCCAATAGACTAAAAGAAAATAACCATCGTCTTCTTAAGGCAACATAAGTATAATTCTTAGAATTTTTTTGTCAACTTATCCTCTCCTCCTGTACATTTGCCCATTTTACTCTAAACTTCTACGTGCTGCAGAAAAAAGAGTTGGTCAGCTTTCCCTGGTTTGACAACTGGGTCGTAAAATCAAGTTTTATATATCCTTAATTAAATGCAGCACTGGACTACTATAAGGTGCTCTTACATTTAAATCTTGTGAAGGCTTGGTTTACGTGAGACTTCAATGCTTTTAAAATGGAAATTACAAGAATGAATTGAAATATATATATTATTGTCATAAATTTGGCGTGAATTGTGCTACTTAAATTAATTTATAAAAAATTTCGTATAAAAAATAATAATATTATTTCAATTTTTAAAAGAGACAATATAAATAATTATAACTATAAATGTAGTTTTACATGTATATTCAGTGGTATGAATGCAATTGGAGATATAACAGGGAGACCATGTGCGTGTGTGTGGAAAGAGCAATGCAATTTGGAATTGATTTGCAAGGGAAAGCTGATGGTCCGCTGGTAGATTTATCCTTCCATCCTAACGCAAAAAAGAAAAATTTCTAAAATTAAGAAGTCCTTGTTGACTTGAACGCATCTTCCACACACTACCCCTGGCCTATAAATACATGTTAATTTCTCCTTTTAAACCCAGCATATCAATAGGTAGAAGGAAGAAAAAAAAATATACGTAATTAATGCCCATGCAATATATAATTGAGAGAAACGGTAAAAGCTTGGAGCTCCCTTCAGTCCAATGGGTGGGATGGGAAAAGAAGAGGAAGGAGTTGCTCCCAAATCATGCAGTTGGCCAAACTTAACATTTGTTTTAATTAGCTTACAGTGACTAAGTGTCGCCTAATTAGAGTCCGGATCTTTTGTCTAAGATTATTCTGTCTTATTCTGTCCAATATTAAAATGACATCGTTTTCGTTTAAAATTAAAGAGACGCGCATAGCTCCTTCTACTGACGCCTTTTTTTAAGTCATTTTCGTTTTTAAGCCAAAGCCACTTTTTCACGAAGAAAAGTTATAAGCAACGAAAAGTTAAAGCCATTTTCGTTTTTGACAATAATAAGGAATTTAATGATATTATTTAATATAATTAATAAATAAATAATTTAATAATAATTAGAATAATAGTAAATAAAAAATTTATAATTATCAAAATTTTAAACAATTAAATTAATAAGAATTATTAAAGAACCATAATAATTATTAATAATACTATAATGATAGAATAAAACAGGGTAATTTTAGACAGAAAATTCGAACTCGCCTAATTGCACGATATGGCAGCTCTTGTCTCTTCTCATCCCTCGGGATTGGACTGAAAGGAGCTCCTTAATTACTTATATATCCTCCCGTCCAATTCCTACGCTCAAACACACCCAATTTTCTCTCTCTCTTGGAATTGCTTTGCAAGAGAAATGTGGAGGACCCGGTTGGCACTTTTAATTACTCTCTATTTCCTCTTTATATGTGGTTTCTGAAATCCAGCATTTGAGTATGGATACCTAGTCAAATGGCAGTGTACTTTTCCTGCAACATGTGAAAATGAGTTGTGTAAGGCTAATAAAGCGGGTGGCTTTTGCTTCGATTTGTTCCTTCTTTATTCCCAACTTGGACATGGTTTCAGGATTCCTGTTATTTAACCACATAGATAGCAATAATGAATCTCAAAGTACAAAACCTTTGGAATCCAAACCCAATACACACTAGCTACTAGGCACTAGCTGTGAGTGCGTCATGCTGTAGCTTTTATTCTTCTTTCTATCACCTTTTTTTATTTGTTTCTTTGCACTTCAATTTCATCTCCATCATAAATTTTAATATATATTAGAAATAAAAGAAAGAGTTTGATTTTTCGTGGAATGATGAACTCAAAACGAAAATCATATTTCTTATCCCTCATACCAGGGAACTGAATTTTTAGCGGAATTGAGAATAACAGAAGACTTTTAAAAACTTTCCAAAGAAAAAGAGGAGAGTTTTAAAGCCGACCATTGTGCTTTATATCGTAAAGATTGCAATTCCTCAAGCTCCATTCTATGCAATACCTTTAATTAAATATTATAATTTAATTATCACAAGTAAAAATAATATATACCAAAAAATTCATTCTACTATAATTTTAATTTCTGAAGTCAATAATATATATCAAAAGCTTTCTAAGCCTTCCAATTTCTTAGTTTAATTGATAATTGATCGTCAATAAATTTTATTTATTGTTTAAACGGTACATAAGGGATTTTGGAAATTAGATTTTATATTTACAGTACTGTCTTGTCTGAAGTCCATACTGTAAGCAACAAAGTAAGGTTCTAACAAACCACAATTTCTGTACTTTAACTTTTCAGAATTTTCAGCCAATTTCTAGATTTGACTGTACAGTCATATTTGGTTGACGGGAAAGTAAAGTGAATTTGGAATATGATTCTTCGGAAAATAAATCTATGGAAAGTAAAGATATTCACATGTTTGGATACTTATAAGAATTCTAATAGGAAAATTGGGCGAATTCTTATTATAGTGTTTGGTATGCAACAGTATTTTATAGAATGTAACTTAATTTTGACTTGTGTTTCTAATTATACCCCTACAAACTGAATAAAAATTGAAATCGTTAAATAAGGAAAAATATGAACCTGAAGAGCAAAAATATTCAAAATCCAAATACGGATCGATACTGAAAATTTTAAAAAATAGGAAAATTTTTATTTTTTGAAAATTTCCCTCCCTCCCTCTTATCTCTCCCTCCCCCCTTTTTTTCAAAGTTTTTTAATTAGTTATTTTATTTATTTCAACTTTATAATTATTGTGAATTTTTAATTTTTGTTTTAAAACAATAATAAATATTTTTATTACTAATAATAATTATAAATTAAATAAAACTTACAAAAATTATTTTTATTTAAATTTATTTAAATATTTTATATAATATTTATTAATAAAATATTTTATTTTAAAAATAAATAATTTAAAATTTATTATTTATAAAATAAAATTTATTTATATATATTTTTAATTATTAAATCAAAATTTATTTAAAATTTATATATTTTAAAGTTGTAGAGTAGAAAAAGAAGAAAGGGTTAAAATTTATATATTTAAGCGGCGATTTATATTCGTCACCAAAATGTCATTAAATCTTTGTAGTTGAAAATTATATGCGACGTTTTTCATTAATTATCGCTAATAGTTTTTTGTTACAAATAGTTTTTGCCTACGTTTTATTTTCGTAGCAAAAAATTATTAGCGAGATTTTAGGAAATTGTCGCCAATACCTTTTGGTTACATTTATGAAAATATAGCCAAAAAGTTTTAGCTATGTTTCCAAAAACGTAGAAAAAAATTTTAGCTACGTTTTGTAAAATGTAGTCAAAATTTTAATATACTTAACAAAATGTTATACTATGTTGTATTATAATTATTTGTTATATTTTTAATCCATATTATTGTACATAATATTTAGATTTTTTGTTAATTTTAAAAGTTATACAAAAATAATTGATAATTTGAAGCATTGTATATAAAATATATAATATCATTAAATTTGTTCATGTACAAGATGTTAATTACAACTTAAACAATACTTATATACAAAATAATAAATACAGAGATTAGTTTACAAGATATAATACAAATCATTTAGCCCTGTTGCATCTTCTTTAAATATGTAATTCGAGAAAAAGTATTAAATTAAATTATAATGAAAACAAGAATTAAAAGAAAAGGTACAGGAGATGTTATTAATACCATTCATTTTTGTCTCCACTGTTTTCATAATCCAATCCAAGTAATTTTTTGCGGTATTTTTCACGCTTAGCCAACTTCTTTTTTCAGTATGTTATAATTTATCCTTAATCGACTTGTTTTTCTCTTCAAGATGTTAAACGCATACTGATCTTGATGAGGATGAAACATTTGGCTTAAGGTCAAACCTAAGACCTCTGATATATCTGTATCGTGTACTAAGCACAGAATTACAAATGTCTTCTACATTTGCCTTATTCCTCTTAAACATTGATGTTTGCAGCAACTCTTGCATCTTATTCTAAAATTAAAAAAACAAAACCAATATTCAATGAAAATATTATTAGTTAATAGCACATAAATAAATAAACTTAAAACTTAAACAAATTTTTATACTTATATCCGCTCTTGACCTTCTTTATAGTGAGTGAGTTTGTAGAGTATGATATAGTGAGTGAGTTTGTAGAGATATCATACTCTACAAACTCACTCACTATAAGGAAGGTCAAGAGCGGATATAATTATAAAATTTTGTTTAAAATTTAAGTTTATTCACACTTTTGTCTATGTAATTCCTTCTCACTCTGTTTTATGAAAAAAAAAAACAAGGCATAATAAATAATATAGTGTTTATTGATATAATTATAACTTGTAAACAAAGATCTTATACATTCATATCACACGACAACAAATGATTTGGAGCCTTGGTTGTGAGGAGTTTTCATTTTTCTTTTACTACCTTGGCCTTTTCATATTTTTCATAAATGAAGAAAAACTAGTAATTAAATCATCTAACAAGATTAATGGAAGCAAATGTAAAGGGAAAAAAAACGTACCTAAATTTTGGGAGAGGCCTAATAATCACATAAATTGTTAAAATTTTTTGGAGATATTCATTCTGAAATATATCTCCTTGCCTTCACATCAGAAGGAAAAGATTTGTTATATTGATGTAAACTATAGTGACGATCCTTGATCTTTTGTTTCAACAATGAAGTGACACAGTTTGACACATCAAGGTTGTCGATATCGATGATATTTAATTTCATTTGTGAATAATAAATAAAAATGTAATTAATTTTAAAATAAGTGAAACAATATTGCATATGGTTAAATAAATTGAAAACCACTTACCAAAACTTTATCCAAAGCTTTTTTAAGCATGTTGTCTTCCTTCAAGTCCTTAGCATGCTTCAGCCAAGTTAATTCTATTCTCACAATTATCCCCAACTCAATTGACAATTTTGCTGATTGGATTTTGTCTAGAGCATAACCTTTCAAAATATCAAAATGTACTATCAACTTGTTGTTCATTGCAACATTCATTCGTTGCAAATTACAACCTCTAGTTATACCTCTACCTCTTTTTCTAATGTTGACATTGGAACCTGACAACAAATGAATAATGATAAGAAAATACACATTAAACATGTAAATATATATTTAAGCATAAGTTTTGGTTCAGCCAGATTCTGTTGGGGCTGGACGTTGTAGCTTGGATCCATAATCCTGAGTAACTTCAGTAATAGAACACCTGCAAAACAGATAAGGCACGCCGGGGGTTGATTGCCGGCAAGCCCCTCCAACGCTCAAGTTAGTCTTTTTTGAAAGGGTTTTGGTCGCTAAGAGCAGAGAAAGCTAGGGTTGTATTCTTGTACCTGTATCAAGGCGAAACAATACCTTATATATGAGATTTCGACTAGGTTTAGGTCTTTACGTGTGCATGGGAAGTTATCACCTACTAATGGGTCGTTGATGCCTGGGCCTGGGATT
>JAOQMQ010000178.1:69960-101680 GCA_027563845.1 Erythroxylum subrotundum
GCACCAAATGCACCACAATTAGTGTGCCACTTCTATTATCATGATAGTATTTTATTAGAAAGTTTGTACTATAAATAAAAGGGTTAACTTGATGTAAGATATACCAATTTCATAAGAAGAATTATATTCTCCTCTCCCAATTTCTCCTCTCCCAAATATTCTTAAGTTTTTAGTTTCAGTTTTATAACACAAACATATTTATCATAAAAGGAGTACATTATTTTAAACATTCAAAACTTTTAATAATTTATGAAATATATTTTATATCTCATGCTATGATGTATGTTAGACATATATTATTTTTAATACTATATTGCTTGTATCTCAGATGATTTTTGAAGAATTTGACCATTAATTTAAGAAGTATACCTACACAAGAAAAAGGAGCCAAATTAGAGAAAAATGTTACTAAATTGGAGAAATTTTGAAAGGGTCGGAGAAGGGCTTAAGAATACGGAACTTACATGCAATTGTGTTGAGGACCGTGTTCAAAGGGGCGTCAGATCCTCTGGTCCATTTTTCCTATTCTGTGCTATTGCATCTGACCCATTCATTTACGTGGGACCCACAAAAATGAATGGCTCAGGTGCAATGGCACATAATAGGTCGTTCAAAGGTGGTCGCTTTTATTTCTCCTATATACTCTACATACCCCTATGTTGCCCCATAGATGAAGAATACTGACACCTTACAAGGTTTTATGTAATTCTCGTGTTGATATTGTAGATTTTAGGAGAATTTCTATTAGAACAAGGCTAGTTACACAGATCCTATTATGAGATGTATTTCTCATTAAAAAGCAAAGGTATTACATTTTAAAGAAAAGAGAGGCCAAAAAGGAAGATTCTTTCGGTCAAGAAAAATCCTAAAGTTATTTTGAAGTTGTTTTGCATCGTTTCTGATCAAGATTTTATCATTCTTTATAGATAAAGCACTACTAAAGTACAGATGACAATAAAACCCAAAGTTTTTTTGAAATTTTCAGAACCCAGCTTGAACCTTGAAATTATAAAAAATAACATTATTTTAAATAAAAATTTGGGCCAAACTAGGCTTTAGGCCCTCAGGCTCAATTAGGCTCAGGCTTAAGCTTGGATTTGATCCGAGTGCCTCAAGTTCAATTGTGTTTCAATTAGGCTAAGGTTCAGGTAGAAATTTTCTAGCAGGTTCGAGCTTGCCATCCCTAGACTTAAATGGTAATTCTCTAAGGATTTAAGATTCAAGAACAATGATATTTTTATTTTATTTTGATGAACCTAGGATGTAATGTACTTCGATTGAGTTTTGGTTTAATACATTTCTATTTTTCTTGTGATTTGTCCATGTTTTTATATTGATTAAATTGAAGGGGTGAAAAAGAAAGATTCAATCTTTGATTCATATATCAAAATTCAAAATATAAAATGTATTTTTGTATAAATAACATCTCAAAACAGTTAATTTTTCTCACTACCTAAGGTATATAAGTATATATTTTGTGCAGGTCGCAATATCTAGTGTTAAAAAAAGAAAGGGTTAGAATATATTTGATATTTTATTCATATTTTGAGATATTCAAAATAATTAACCCAAAAAAGAACTATGATATCGAACATACCTTAATATAAGAAAGATATAATTTTGTATTTTATAATATGGTTTTTGCCCAGTCGACTTATCCAAAAGCCCAATATCCTTTTATAGTCATTGAGGGAAATAATTGTACCTGTCATCTAAACTTGATAAAGAGTATAAAATTTCCTAATAAAGAAAATCTTTGTAAATTAATAGTGTTGGGACAGTATGGACTACATTAATTAAAAATATTAATTTAATGTTAGTTTACTAATATATTTATTTATAAAGTGTATTTATAATTTAATAAGAACATTTTAATCAATTAAAAATACATTGTATTTTGTTAATCTAATCAATTAAAAATGGATCAAAGCTAATATATAGTTGATGTAGAATGAAATTAAGGAGGAATTGTTGGAACATTTTTAGGTCTAAATGCTTGCAGAAACAAAAAATCAATGCATCAAAAGTTTTTATGTCAAAGACACTCCGATGTTCAAGTTAGCGAGAATAATAAATGCAAAGATAATTCTTTTAAGTGAACGAGTCGGAACATATCTACTTACTTTGGGATGCTTCCCCTTTGGAGGCAACACTTTAGAAAGTATAATTGTAATCTAACCATCTAAGTAGAGTTTAAATCCATCTTTACTAAGAAGTTGGATAAGTCTTCAATTAAGGTTTTACCTTCTTATTAGATTAGCCTTATCCTAACTAAAACCTTTTGATGAAAATGAATCTTATTTGCTAAGCATATTAAAGCTTTTAAATATTCAAGATAATGATAAACATGAAAATGAAAATCATAACAATTATCCTAAAGTCATTAGTTCTGAATAAATAAATTGGGACAAAATAGAAAATCATGTCCATTTCATACACAAGTTAAGGGCATATTTTTATCTTTTAATTTCTTTTTAGGACTTTGGATTGAAAAAGAAACTAACCTAATGTAGCATGTTGGAACGATTGTTTCTTATTTTAGGGTAACATCCATCAGGTTAGTATAGGACATTTACAAAATATAATGATTTTTTTTAATTAATGTCTACTTTAAATAGATCGAGAAAATGGATAAGAAACATCCCTTAAAGATTGATACGAATATTTATTGTTGATTCCAACTTTTCCTCACTATACATAGATACTGTCACTACTTGGCCATTAATCTTGATTGATCTTAGGCTATTAATTCTCCTTATATAAAGAGAAACATATGATATGAATGCACATTTTCATTATCTTCCAAAGATTTAGCATGTTTTCTTTAGAGTGAACCGTCCATACTTCTTTAGTTTGTCTATTTTCGAGAGAAATGAAAATGTTAAGGTCATTTGAAAAGATGTTGCATTTTTAGAGGTAATCCTAGATCTTTCTTATTGTTATAATATGGAGACTAACATGGCTAATAGATTCAATTTAGGTAATGAAGTGAGTTCCAGTAATTTTAATGTGTACTCAATTGCACGAAATTATAAGAATAGTAACTTTGAGTCCCTCAAGTCTATCGATACTTACTCACTATCCCCCATATTACTTAGGAATCCCTTGAAGGTATCGTATAAACTTAGGAGTGTCAAGTTTATAAAGAGAATTTGATTGAGAAATTCTTCCACAAACTTTATTCCTAGTTATTATGGTTATAATTTTGAAACATGCATTAGTCCAAATAAGCTCAAGAAAGCAGAGTTCAAAAAAAGAGAGAGAAAAGTTTAATATCTTCAAAGATATTAGAGTTTGTTATCTCAATACTGATAATCGTATTTGTTGCCCAAGCTTAAGGAGATAGGGTTTTACTATGATAGTTTCAAATGTGGGCTTCATTTTCTTATACACCTAACCATCACACAAATTCTTGATTTAACATACTTGAGCCCAATCCAAATTCAGCTACATTGAAATTTGTGGTAGGCTTAGTGATCTAACCTCAACTTAGTAGCTTGTAAAAATAACTACTACCATATTGAGGATATTCCCAAAAGAGACACTCTAATGGTTAAGTTAGTAAAGTTGAAGGGTGATAAGTATACAATGAGATTGCTATTTTTTTTTAATGATATTGGATGTCTAAAATTAACTTTAGGCTATTCCCTTTTATAGGCAATCCTTTTTTTTTTTTAAAATGTATAGTTAAACTCTAACTATCCTTAGTAGAGTTGATTCCAACCTCTAATAGGTAGCTTAGTTGGTATTTGAATAGAACTCTACCTTCTTATATGGTTGAATCCTTTCTTGATTGAACTTTTCCCGTTTTAGATAGTTGGATCTCTTGTATGTGCCAGAAACATAAAAGCTTGAAGAAGATTAATCGACTTCCTTGGATCAACTTAGGTTTGACCTATACATTCATTAAGAGTTAGTGATCTTTTGAATCTATGATTAACTTGGGCCTCCTTTTTAAAAATTGAAAACCATAATTAACAACTCTTCTATATCCTTTTTTTTTATAGGCCAACATAAGAGACTTTGAAGATTTAATGGTAATCATCCCACAGAAGCCTTAAATCTTTAATGAATTTTCTTTAGTAGGTTTGTATTAGGTAGGTTGAAGATTTGAAAAATTCATACATCAAAAACCTCAACTTGTTGCTAACTTTCTTTTGACAAGTCTTATGAAGCATGATTAAAATTTAATAAGTATCATTCATCAAAAGCCTCAACTTATCTTAAACTTTCCTTAGATAGGCTTGCATTAGGCAAGTTAAATTTGATAAGGAATTGCCCCTTATAAGCCTCAAATAATCTAAAACTTCCTATGATAAGCCTGCATGAGTTAGGATGGAGATTTGATAGGTATCACACCTCAAAGGCCTCAACTATTCTCTAACTTTCTTGTGATAGGCCTTTATAAGGTTTGCTGAAGATTGATAGGAATTGTTCTTTGAAAGCCTTATCTCTTTAATAAATCTCCTTTGTCATTTTTGAATGAAACGTGTTAAAGATTTGATAAGAATCATTATTTAGAAGCCTCCACTCATCTCCAATTTTTCTTTGATATATTTAAATGAGATAAGTTGAAAATTTGAAAGGAATTGTCCATTGTAAACCTCAAATCATCTTTGAATTTCCTTTGATAAGCCTATATAAGGCAAGTTGAAGATTACACATGAATCGTCCCTCTGAAGCCTCAACTCATCTTTATCTCTCTTTTGAAAAGCTTACATAAGGCATGTTGAGGATTTGATAGGCATCTTCCCTAATAAGCTTCATTAATAATATTCTTGAGAAAATTATTTATGAAATATAACTGTCACATAGAAGATCCAACTATCTATGGAAGGTAAAGCCTGGTTCAATCTCAATCATCGATCTAGGCCAATCGTAATGATGTAACAAAAATATACATATATTCAACATAAATTCTCACCCATTCTATTTATAATAATGCATATATGAAAAAGAATGCTAATAGTAGAAATATACCTCGAATTCAACACAATTCAGGATGAAAAATTGCAAGAAAATGCTTGTTTTACTCAAAAGCCCTAATATGTGCAATTGGATGTTTTTAGAAAAATAATGAAGAAACTCTACAATTTGATGTATAGTGAGTGAAAATGTTATGGAACTAATGTGGGTAGGTAAATATTAGTCTAAAAAATTAAGGGAAACTGAATTTTTTTTGAGAGAAAGTGAAGAAGAATGTTGTAAAATTTTTTTGACTTCTATTCACATAGATGTATGTTATATTATGATTGAACATAAGGGTACATAGTGTAGTATAATGATGACATGTTGATGAAATGGTTGCTAAATGGTTATATGTTTAGAGAACTTTGAGATAAACATAGTAGCAACATGAAAAAATGTTTATTAGATAGGCAAATATGGGAGGGATATGGGTCAGTTTTGGTTAAACACAAGAAATATATGGAGGCAACATAGTAAGAGCATAATAAATTTGAAACTCATTTTTGTGGTAAAATAAACATCTTTTTACATTTAGTATACAAAATTATAGATGCTGTGTATCATACATTTGGACTTGAATGTATAACACGAGATCTACACATTATTATGCTATGCTTGTGCTTCATAATGATTAGTACATTTTTAGAGAACTGAATGCAAGTTTCAAACAAGTGGGGCTATTAAGAACACATAAAAAGTATAGTGCTAAGCAAGTAACTTATTCCTTAATATTGCTTTATACTCCTCATGCATGCTTGGAAATTCTTCAATATGGAGTAAACATTGAGTATTGTGTTGCATATAATCTTGCAAAACTTGAATGGGACTAATCACTAGAAGAATAAACATGATAAATTAGTTAAAATAATTTAAATATACTTCACTCTATGAATCTAAAAACTAATTTAACTCAGTAGAAAACACGAAAATGAAACAAAGATAAAACTATTTCTAAACAAATTAAATTGAAATGAACATATCTAAATTATTAGGGTCACTTATTAGGTTCCCAATAAGCACTTCTTTGTGAGTCTTTTAGTTGTACTTCTTACTTAAGCATTTTGTTTAGCTTAGACCTATAATCAAAGGCTTATTTACACTTGCATTTGTAATCTAAGGCTAATTAGCTTAAAAATATTCCACATGCTCTAATAGAATAAGTTTATATAAAATCATATTAATTTTAGCTTCTATGTCCACTAATACCCTTTTTATTAATAAGCTACTAATATTACAAAGAGTAATGAAACTCCCTAGATCTTTGACCTTCTAGGAAAACTTGTTTTGTAGGATTTCGGAGCACTCCTCACTTAAGGTGACTGCCAATAGTTCCTCAAAAAATATTTTCTTTGGCTCATTTTCTTTCTCTTTCTCTTTCTCCTTCTCCTTCTTATCTTTATTTTCTTTCTCTTCCTCCTTCCCGTCATCCTTCATTTCTTATATAATAGCTTTTTCTTTCTCTTCAACTTTTAGTTCCTTTCCACTCTTCAACGTCACTACATTCACCTACTCTCTCGAGTTTGACTCAGTGTTGCTAGGCAATGTACTTGGTTACTTTTTAGGTATAAATTTAATACGATATCAAATCTAAATTTCCAATTTATGGATAGAGGGTTTTTGGTTTTAAAGAGATTATTTAGTACTCTAAAAGTGAGGCTCAGTTATAGTGATAACTTTCTTTATGAGATCCTTAAGACTTAGCCTCCTTAGTTGCTACTATTGTTACTAAACTTTAGATGGAGCTTGATTGTTCCATATAAACTTAAGATATTGTCTCCATCTCAGATTATAAGTGTTAATATAGGGGGTTATTTCATGGATAGTATACAATGAACTTACTCAGTTAGTTTCCATATGTTGTGATATGCCTATCATTTATGATTGGGGTGTCTATTACCATAAATATCATCATGCATCATTAATGTCAATTGACCTGCTAGATATATACTATCATGCTTTTTTTTTTCAAGCATCCAAAGTCGCCATAAGTGACAATATAACATAATTCCTCATAGTATACTGTCATCCCTATCATACCACTGTATTTGGTAATTATAGTATCAAATAGATAAATCTTAAAATTTAGCCTAAAAATAAATAAATAAAAAAGAAAAGAATATTGAAAATAGATAATGTAAAAAATAAAATTATTAGATTAATAAAACAAATATTTCTTAATATTTTATTCCCTAGTAACAATGCCAAAATTTTGGTTGTGATTGTATATATTTCTTGAAACATAAAATAGTATTAAATGAAATCACTAAGGCAAATGTACCTATCACTTTTGTAGTATAGTTTAAGTAAGTGTGAGTGTTAATCCCATACGGACTATTAGGATTGTAACTAATAGTACTAACCATCTTTCTATTATCTAATATAATAAAATGAGTGATTTATTTTACAAAAAGATATTTTACAAAACTAAAATAATAGGGAAGAAATAACCAATCAAGATGATAGATAAGAATAAAACAACAAGTTAATAATGAATATCTAGATTTAAAATCCCCAAGCGAACTTTCTTATGTTTGAATTAATCTTGATATAATTAACCTTATTTTCTTAGACTGGGAGAAATTCAAAGTATAATTATATTCTTTCTTAAGATATACGATCTATATCTTTAAGTTGATTAATCAAAATCTCTTTCTAATTAAAAATCCTAAGAATGCTATAATTCATTATATAAATTCCCATGATAATGTTCTCTTTAATCTAGAAGATTTATGAGGTCCTAGTTTTAAGATCTATGTAACTATCATTATTCATGCTTTGATCTATTCTTATATATAATCCTTTGTGTTTAATATTTTAATTCCTATAAATGAAATCTGAAATTGAATCTTTTGCTTTCACTACTTTAATTCAGCATAAAAAGTAAACATGAATATTTTTAATAAAATTATAATCTTGCATTAACTCAAAGACTCAATTTAAAATAACAAGTCTAAGGTTCATCACATCTAGTCCTATATCCCAATTTAATTTATACTCAAACAAACAAAACATATAATAAACAAGAAAGAAAATAAGATAAAAGAGTACATTCATTCATCCTATAACATTTTATGGAAAGGTAAAAAGAGAGAAGCCCTTACTTCTCTTTACTTTTCCTCTTTTGCATGGTTCTCTTTGCCGTAGATCCCTTTTGTATGCATCTCTTTGCTTGTATGTGTTTTCCTTTTTGCATGGTCTCTTCCTTTCCATAGCTATTGTATCTGCATTCTTCTTCTTATTAGGTTCCCTCCTCTACTTGTTTTCCCTTTTCACTAATAGTTGAGGTCCATTATTGGTTAAGGTTTTTTTTCTTGGCTTGATTTCCCTCCTCTACTTGTTTCCCCTTACACTAATAATTGAAGTCCATTATTGGTTAAGGTTTTTGTTTCCTACTTCATTTGGAAACATTATCTTTTAAGGAGATTAGTGCATTCCTTTTCCTTCTCCTTTCTTTAGACTTTTGATTTCCTTTTCAAGACAACACATTACTTCCTTTCTTTAGCTCTAGACTCATTTTAATTCATCTCTAAAACACCCAAAGAGATCCACGTTAATATACATTGAAAACAGAACATGAAACATCCATTTATCTATCAAATTTTTTTGCACTTTTTCCTATACCATTTTTAATGATCTTTCTATTTCAAACTCATCTCTACAACAACTTATGAAATATTGATCATTATAAACACAAAAACAAGACATCAATGTGTTCATTTCTTTACCCACATTCCAACATATATAAACCATCATTTTATGATCATTTAACCTTCTAACTATTATCATACATGTGTCATTCAACAAATCATGAAGAACAATATGATACTTACTTGTATAACTTCAAGATCTTCAAAATATCACTTAACCCTAGCTTTCCTTGAACCACATGATCATCATCCTAGAAGGTGGAGTAGGATAGATTATTCTTTAAGAAGAAGACAACTGATCTTGAAGAAACATGTGAAAAATGATGGCAAAGTTCGCAATGGTGAGAGTTGAAGGTATCGTGGAAATGAAGAAGAAGAAATGTAGAAGATGACGATCGAAAATGAAGAGAGAAGAAGAAAGCATCAAATGAAAATGAAAGACAAAGGATAGTCTTTCAAATGGAAGGAAAAATTGTGGATGGGTTGAACTTGTCACTTGCCACATGTCACCACTTTATGGTTTCTAATGGGTCTTCTTTCTCAACCAGTCCATTTATCTCCAATTTTTAATCCAATTGTCTCCCAATTTTCTATAATATTCGTCATTAAATCCTAATGTCATTTATCAACAATTTCTACTGCCATTGGACATTTAATTCTACCGCCATTTATCAATTGTCTTACCACATGACATATTTCCTAGTCCAAAATTTCTCAAAATTTCCTAAATTTCACCAAAAACTGTAGATCAATAATTTTACTCACCAAATCATTATTCAAGACAAAATATTCACTATTCAAATCATAATCATTTAAAAATTATTTATACTCAGAAAATGTCAAATAAGTGCATAAACATTCACTGTAATGTGTACAGAAAAATCAAATTCGTGTATGTGTATTTTAATATTATGCATGAATATGAAATGTATTTCCTAATTTCTCAGTAATATCTCTCATATTCAGTATTTTAGGGTTCTAATCCTTAACATGAGAAAAACGAGATGATACAAAAATCATTCATTAAACATCTCACAATCCATGATCTTTCATGCATAAAAATTCAAAGCAAAAGCTATCGACAACTATCATGTTCCAGACATCAATTCATCATTAATCAGTACATATTCTATTCATTTCAAACATCATCTAACTCATAACTCAACTTACTATTAAGTTTAGAATTCCCTTACATGATTAACTTCAAGTTCCTTCTTTAAAGAACCAAGTAATCCAGCCTTTCATGCAACCAACACACTTCCAAAATCAAGACAAATGTAAGATGATGTTAACACTATGGTGATAACAATATAAAAGGTAGTATAAAGTAGCTTTCTTGATGCAGTAGCTTACAAAGATTCTTAAGCGTTGATGACCCAAAATTAAGCAAAAACTTTAGAAGTTGAGAGGAAATGAGAGAGTTTCGGTGGAGAGAGTGCAAGATAGTGAAGAATGAGCAAAACAAAAATTTTTCCAGCAGAAACTTGCCTCATCCAATGCTAGGTGTTATCAAGTTGTAATAACATATTTCACTATGCATGTCCTTCATTTGTCCTATATTGGAGCTGCCAATTGTCACCAATATATTAGGCCATTTGTCTCTCACTTATTGCTGCCACTTGTCAAATTACTAACTATGCCATTTGTCAATGAATCAACTATGCCAAATGTCACTAACTCATGGGCTTAGTCATTCCAATTTTCATGTAGCAACTTATCTTGCCACTTGACAATTTTCCTAGTTTAAATGTACATTTTAATACCTCAATTCTCTAATGGTATCAATTAATTCCAATTCACTAAGTAGGATCCATTAAACCAAAATTCAAGTCAAATGCAATTCTCAATCAACTCACAATTTTTAACACCTAATATACATGTACTTTTATGAAAATGTAACATTCCAACTAGGGTACAATTTGAGGCCTTACAAATTTCTTGGACATAGGATATGTTTGAGAAGAGTTCTCAAAATTAAATAGTAAATTGTATGCCCATTATGCAATTTTGCTATAATCCTTGTTTTGGATTCGGAGACAAAGTTTTAGAAATGAGTCAAAATCATATAGATGACAAAATATATTGACATTTTGAGTTGAATAATATCTCATAAACTTTCATGACAACATTTAAGATGTATGTCAATACCGTAATAGCAAGATGCAAGAGGTTGCATAGAGTAAAGATGAAAGGCATAATACGTTGTTGGAATTGTTCCATTTAATTTAACCTACTAAAAAGATAAACATGGACATCAATTAAAGCCACTTGCTATAGTATGATAATAGTTGTCATAAGAAGAAAAATGATTGCATGACTTTTATTGCCTACATGAGACGTGATAGATATCATATGTATTTCTAGTTCATGCTTATGAGTGTTTAATACTGAATTTAGATTCAACATTGTTATAATGTTCAAAGCATGATAAGAAATAGATTGTTAAGTAAAAGTAGTTATTCCAATCTTATACAAATAGTTTGTATGTGTTGGATCAAAGGAGACTTAAGCTTAATATAAGTGCAAAGAATACAAAGTTGGACAACCGAAACTATCCTTTTATGTCATGTTGGTTAAATCATCAAAATGAGAATCATAAAGTTACATACAAGGATATGTGTATCCTAATGATTATGAATCGTATGAAACTTATCAAGTTGAACAATAGCCAAATCAACCTTTTAGTGAAAGGATGATGATGGTATTGAATTGTTAAATCTTATACATGTGATGTATTTGATGGAGTACCAATTCATAAAACGATAATACTTATATTTCGTTATATTAGTAATTACTTTATGTGATATAGTCATATGTATTAAATGAAATAATGATTTAAAAATTTTGAAAAGTTCAAATTGTTTAAATCTAAGGAGAAATTAAGCATTGAAAATGTTGAAGAACTTCGATGAGATCATTGTGGTAATTTTTAAATTTTTAGTTATCTATAGGGAATGAGATTCTCTGGTGAATACTGTTACAACTAAATTCCTAAGAGTATGGATTTATGTAAGGAGGAAAATATGATAAGAGATATTGTAGGATGCAATATTATTTCTTCTATAACAATGCCTAGTACAATGACTTATCTTCAATAGTTCCAATTGAATCAACTAACACGATTTCATATTATATATGTAATTATAAGTCTTTGAAAGAGTCAAAGTTAATGATTCAAGGATGTCATGCTTGGTTGAAGCATGTATAATCCATTAAGTTTATAACTAAAATGGGTAATAAAAGGTTACGAGATATCCAAAAAGTTGGATATAATCTTACGGACCTATTGAAAAAATTATTTGTTTCATTGTATACTTATAGGAGAATGGTTCTTAGGAAACGTAGTGGGAGTAAGACGAAATTTGAAAATTTCAAATCTCATAACAGTATGTCCAATTAGAACTAGTGCCTTTATTGATACATTTGATGTATAGTTAAAAGGCTACGAGACATTAAAAGATTCACTTTCATGATGAATTTGAAGAGTTTATTTTGGAGATGATTTTGAATTTATCATCTCTACAAAAAGGTTATTGGGAGTATGTGGAGACATATTGCTAAAAGAGAGCAATAATTCTAACTTTCAATTGTTGAAAACGTAATTGTCCAAGAACAACTCTTGTTGAATATGAAAAGGTAACAACTTAATTTTAGGAATTAGATCTATAGAGATAGATTGGATATTGTTAACCTATTCTAAGTTTACATACATAGATAATGTACTAAAGATGTTTAGTATTTGAGATATCAGATACTTGTAAAGTATTAAAGATATCCATTACTCTATGTGTGAGTTGATATTTGAGTTCAAGATGATAAGGATATAACTTTAGAAGTAAATCCTAATTAAGGTTTATTTACTTAGAATAATATCATTTAAGATTGGAAAGGTTCCTATGTAGCAATGGTTGCTAATTAAGCTATAATACAATTTTCATTTAGTGGAAATGATTATTTGGATCAATAAGTTCTTTAATGAACTTGATATAGTTCCTTACATTAATAAAGACAATAATGTACTATGGAACATTAGAGTCATTGGGCATGCAAAAGTAGCTAAGGTCTTGTCAAAGATCCAAGTATGTATTTAGGCAATTTTTCTTAATTATGATGATAATTAAGATTGGAATTGTAAGATTTAAGCAAGTGCTCACTTATGAGAATCTAATAGAATTCTCTCATTAAGCCACTATCCTAGCAATAGAATAATCTTCATATGGTGATATAATAAGAGATACTTAAACAATTGGCTTAGTGTAAGTGGGAGATTATTAGTTTATGCCTTACAACCAATCGCTTTGATTGTAGTTTAGTGACAATTATTTAAAGACATTCTTTATCTTGTACATGTTTAGATGTATATGATAAAGTTCATAGGATAATTGTACATTGCAAATGAAATTATAATGAGATTATAATTATGAGATTCATATTGCATTTATGAATTATCCTTAAATTGTTCCTACTCATTGTTCTATTAAGATTGGATATTAATAGAACGTAAAAAGGCTAGCACAAGGTACGTTTTTTCTTATTAAGGAAGTAGTTGATCTCATAGGCTAGAGTATGGAGATACTTAAACAAACATATGGGTACTTGATAGAGATCATGTTTATTGAACAGGCCCAACATGAGAAATTCATTTGGAACATTACTTGTATGTCTATGTAATTCTCATTGTGATGATTGTACAAGTGATCATTTGACTTGAAGTTACCAAAGTTATTTTGTATGGGGATATCTATGTTTCGATACTACTTATGATCTATTTAATCATGAGTCTTTAATCGGTAGTCATTGGATGTATCATGAACTCTAGGGAGGTTGTTGTATGATCAAGATAGGATTTATCACCTTAAAGTAATTAAGGAGAATATCTGTCGTTCTCGATTAATATTGATTCAGGAAATCCTTGGCCAAGGTAGAATGACATTTTGAAAATAGTTTACAAATGTCATTGATTAAATTGATAGCTAATAGCAGAGAACTATTATGATTGGACTCAAAATATAGTAGACATTAATTTCATGCTCTATGTCTAATCGGAACATTATATGATGAAATGATTGAATTATACGAAAAAAATCATGGATGGAAAGGTTAGTTAAAATCACTTTGACATTCTTAAATATTTGAGTGGTCATGACGCATTATTAGATGTCAATATTAATTTATGATTATAAATTGTTTAATAAGAGAATTAAAGATAAATTAAAAGGAGTTTTAATTTATTTAAATTTAATTATGAATTAGAATTATAATTTGTAATCATTGCCTACATATTTGGGAACCTAATGGTCTCACATGTAGAATGAGCTGAAGAGAACAAAGTTAATTTAATCAAGTTAGACTTGATTGTAAAGTTTGAGAAACTTTATGATTCAATATGAGATATTTAATAAATAAGGATCAATATGAGATATTGAATCTAATTTAAGCATAATTGGTATTTAATTAGAATTATTTATAATTCTAATTAAAGTTTAATTTAAATTAGAATTTTGTTTCAATTAAATTACTAAAACGTCCAAAACCTATTATAAATAAGATTAAGCTCTAATGATGCTATCACTTCTTGCTTAACCCTCTCTGTAAGAGTTACAGATTTCTCTCAATTCATTTTGTGGATACCGTTAGAGGTCAGACATATGTGCGGCTATGGTAGTTGAGACGGATTGATTTCGGAAATAGTTTGAAGGATTCAACAAGATAAGGATTAGGCTTTAGAATAAGGTGCGAATTAAGTTTCCGCTTTATTGTGATTTATGTTAATCATTTTATAGAATTAAGAGATCTCGATTTTCGGGAAATCAAAAGTTACGAAAATATTTCGTAATTATTCCGTTGCTGTTAGTTTCCCAACACAAAGTAAGTTAAACTACCTAATTTCTTAACTAACCAACTAACTTAGTAGGGAATTTTCACCTCTTCCACTGACTCCACTTTGGTCTCACATTCAAATCTTCTTGTCAAATATCTTTCCCAATACACACCAATACATGTCATGCTCACCTACTATTAAGCTTTTGTCGACAATACTTTTTTTCCTCGCCTACTTGTAGGTCTTTGCCTTATTTTGTCATCAACATGCCATCTAGATGCCAATCCGAGAGTCAAGCATCAACCAAGTGTCACAAAATACTATAATTTGATCTTAAAAGTCTAACGAACCACCCCTACTAAAAAACTTGATGCCCTTATGGAAATAATTTGTGAACACTCCTTCATGAGTAATTCCGTCGAAGACTCCTTAGCTAAAGTTTAATGAAAAAGCTAGTCTTTGTTCCCATTAACATATCATCTATATAGCATTTTTCCTCTTCGTTGGGTTTGCTTTTACTTAGATGGTTCTTTATATGGCTTGTTATGCCTATCATAATATAACTATTAAGATATTTTTCTTCTGTCAAATTCTGACCTCCCTTGCATTAAATTTTTTCAAACATAGAATTGATTTTCTCCTTACCCACCCTTTCGTTTTGAGAATTTATAAAGCAAAATGTAGCCTTTCATAAATGAAATAAGTAATACCTCATTTTAATTATTTTTTAAACTTATAGTGAGAAGTTTCACATACCTCTCTTTGCCTTTCTCTGAGTAGTTCTAATTTTTACCGTTATTCTTATCTTTTCTATTAGTTAAAATGGGTGTTAGCATTTGAAGATCCATCAAGATAATTGCATACACTTATATTATAGGTATGGTGTATTATAGCATGAACTTAAAATTTTTTGCAAAGTCTTTGTAATATAAACCACCCCTCAAAAATAAGTTGAAGTTAAAGGAGCTTCAATTTAGTAAAATTGAAAACAATAAAGTTAGTGGACTCGATATTTGAGCTCCTACTATTAGAATGAGATATATACCTTTCAATATGTTTTAATTTGTAAAAAAAAACTAGAGAATTATCATAGGTCATAAGTTAAAAGTTGATCCCATTAACGCCTAAAGGTAAGTGTATAATTTTTCAAAGTCTTATATAAGGCTTTATATAAAAAAAACCAACCCAACAGTTTAAATAAAGGTTAGATGAAAGGTTGAGAACACATGACTTCTCAAAAAGCAAGCTTTTTACCCAACATGCCAACGTGTGAATAGTCTCTCCACAGTGAGATCACTCTCAGGGCTCAACGTAGCCTAAAAGCTGCCTCAAGGCTTGTTGTAAAAAATAATGGAATGATGGCCCATTAAATGGGCTAATTGAATTTTTAAGACCCTAACGTCTCTCGTGGGTCCCACCATTAGATCAATCGAGTGAGTAAAGGAATAAGTACCCTTTCACATTTACGACGATGATTGACTATCCAGTATCCATACTTTTTTTTTGATATATGAAACGGGGCCGAAGCCCAAAAACAACTACATGTGTGTTACCCTAGGGAGGGCGACTCCAATAGAGTCGGCAAACAGTAAGGGAAAAAGTCCATCCACGACGTCAGGAAACCATGTCACGCCAAGTGGCAATTTGTAACTATAATTTGCTAACTAATTCGCGCAACGATTACCCTCTCGAAAAACATGGTGCACCCGCACCTCCTAGTTCCGAGAAAGGAGTTCTTTGATGGCTGACACCATAGGATTGACCAACTGAGGCTGCGCACTAGAAAGAAAAGAGACAACTAAGGCTGAATCGATAGACATATCCACTCTGGAATAACCGTGGAACCATGCGAGGTGCAAGCCATGATTTGCAGACACCATGACTTGCAATGCCTACTTGCTTCTCCGACACCCTTCATCCACGTATCCTCTCTGCAACATTTTCATAATTATGATTATGAGTATAAAAGGGGAAGGTCACCGTAGACCAGAAAAATGTGACTTTCACTTAAAAACTTTTCATAAACCTGGATCTGACTTACATAAACTCTTTATAAACGTGAATCTGAATTACATATTAGAGTATTAACTTCGAACAGAGATAACAAAGTTTAACCTGACTTAACTTCCTAATGAATGTCCTAAAGTTAACTCAAAACTCAATCAATCTTTAAGGTTCAAATCATTCCAAAATATCATTATTTTGGTTTAATTTTCCAAAATGATGTTATTTTGGTCTTAAATTTCTTAAACTTATAGAGCAAAATGACATCATATTAGGAGACTAGACAAAAAATGATGACATGTTAGTAGGGCCGTTCTTATCGTTTTATATACCCTGGGCGAAATAAAAAAAAAGGTCCCAATAAATCGACAATATACTTAAGTTTACATGTTTGTATGAAACATTAATGACTCAATTTATAAGTTTACATAATCAACTAAATATTAAATGATTATAACACTAACAAATATACAAAGGATCATGATTTATGAAAAACAATTTCTCCGTATATTTCTATATGCAAAATCATTAATAATATTATCAAGATCAATATTGTCCAACATATCCTTCTCAGTACATAACATAGCTAAACCATTCAACTTTTCTTGTGACATTGATGACCTCAAGTAGGTTTTCAATAATTTTAACTTTGAAAAACTTCTCTTAGTTGATGTTACAATTACAGGTATAGTCAATAGAATTCGAAAAGTCATTTAAACATTTGGATAACAATCTGCAGCTTTAATAAAATCTAATAGTTCAACTAATGACATTAACTCATTTGGCAAAGTCATTTAATTAAGAAAAAAGATCATCTAAATCCACATCTAACACATTATCATGAGAAAAAGTCGTCGTAAAATTAGTGCAACATTCTCTTAATTCGTTATCATCTAATGACCTCAACTTCTTTGAATCAAATAAAAATCAAAAAATATTATCAAATGTCGTTAATTGTTCAAATCTATTCTTTAACGAAGTAATTGCCATATCCACAACAACAAGAAAGTAATTAACCCTGAAAGAATCCTTAGCTGATTGTATTTCTCCATTATGGTTAATTTCATCAATTTGTCGTTTCCTAATAACACAATGTCTAGTTGAAAATGTAAGCTCTATATTCATCTCAAGCGCAAGACTTTTGGCAATATTCTTACTAGAGCTAAACCCTTCATCTCTATATTTCTCAAAAAATACTATCACACCTTCTAATTGCTTTATGGTAACGTTAATGCACATAGATTTAGATTGCAACTTTTTACTCACCATGTTAATAGCGAATAAAATATCATACCAAGTAAAAACTCAAAACTCTCAAGTACACTAACTAAGCTTTCTGCTTCACTCTTTGACTTGGCATCATCATAAGATCTAGATAATTCCATCAAAGCCAATCTTATTTGAGGAGCTTGAAATCTAATAGCCTTAACACTTTTTATTCGACTTTCCCAACGAGTGTTGGACAATGATTTTATAGTTAAGCCTAAAACATTATCAAGCAAAACCTTCCACTTTTTAGGAGAACTTGAAAATAATGCATATATACATTGCACAGCTCCAAAAAATGAAACAGCTTTAACACAAGAATGTTCCATATCACTAAGAGTAAGATTAAGATTATAACAAGCACATGGCATATATAATGCTCTTGGATTTATTTTAAGTAATCGCTTTTGAACCCCTAAGTGTTTTCCCTTCATATTAGAACCATTATCATAACCTTGACCCCTTACATTATAAACATTAAGATCAAGAGAATTAAATGCATTCAATAATTAATTAAAAAGTCCCAATCCAGATGTGTCATCTACCTTTAAGAACTCTAAAAAGTACTCCTATATTTTTACTTTTTTATTTGACATATTCACACATCGTACTAACAAACTCATTTGTTCTTGATGACTCAAATCTGGGGTTCAGTCAAGAATAATAGAAAAGTATTTCGCCTCTTTAATGATCTCTCTGATAGAACTTCTAACGCTATGGGCCAACAGAGAAATCAACTCATTTTGAAATTTGTGACCAAGATAATGATGATGAATTTCATGATTTTGAATACGTCTAACATGATCTTGCATTATCACATTAAATCCAACAATCATCTCAATCAATCCTCACTCAAATTTCTAATATTCTCGAGTATGAATCTCATCACTTAAGTTTTCTTTATGTTGTTCAAAACTACCTTCATCTAATTCCTCAAGACTCTCACTAAAGGAGCCTACTCTTTTAATAAATTTATTAATTGCTCCTTTTTAGGATTCTATCAACTGTGCTACTTGTTTTCTTTTTTTTCCTGTTTTCACTTCCAGAAAAATGCTTTTTAGGCAACATAATATAAACCAATTATAACATTGTTGGATTAGAAAAAGAACAAAAACACCTGTATGGAACTGGAAGAAGTATGTAGGCATAACCAAACTCTAATAGCTTCACAATATATCACAAAGATATATAAATGGTATTATATCTGTGATAGAGGAAAAAATAAATAGCAAAATTTAATATCTAATATTAAAAATAAAAAAACAAAGAGCAAATATATATTAAAAAATTAAAAACTTTACCTTTAACTTATACTCAGAACTCAGAAGACAGAATTATAAAATTTTTTACTGCTAATTTTTGAGTTGGAGTACTTTAAATACATATATTAATGAAAATAAAGAAATTAGAAGGTAAAAGTACACTTAAATATTTCAAGACTATTTATAAGCATGAGATGTTAACTTAACCACAAGGTCCACAACACTAACTTATAACGTTATTACGTTAAATCAATCTTGGAACTTGCCCTTCTACTAACGTTTAACTCTTTGAAACATAAACTACAACAACGTTAAAATCATTTAATACTACCTGCGGCCTACGTAACGTGTAAGCCTTGAGGCTTTCTCGTTTTGCCTTGGAAATAGGCAAATAGCGCAGGAGAGGAGCTTACGTGCCGCAACTGTTGATCTTGAGACTTTAAAGGATTGATATAGTGAATTAGTGATATTGTAGCTGTGGGAGTCAAAACATGGGGTTGGGGGCCCTTTCTCATAGTGGGCCCTGGGCAGGTGCCAGCAATGTTAGGGAAGAAATTTGGGCTATATGATTAGACTTTAGGTCAGCTTCTCAAACTCAGAACATGATTCAAAACACTATAAAATCGAATATGGCCTATTATCTTAAGGCAAAGTCAAGCCAAAATTACCAAACCTACCTTCAAAAACCACTCCATCATCTTTTTTTGTTGGTAGAAGTTGTTCCTCTAGTCATATAAAAGCCTGACTTATATAATAAATGAAAGTCCATCCTAGACGTGGCTAATTAGCCCTAATGTTAGTCTTGTTTTCTTATAGTCATTTACACAAAGGTCAAATTTTTTATTTTATTTTTTATCTGATTGGTGTCTTTTGAACTAAATCTCCATTATCTCTCCACAAATGCCCCAGACCGTAGTAGTTGGGATATCATGAAGACTGGTTATAAAATGTCATACATGACCAATTTTTAGATTTGAGAATAATGCATTACAAGCATGGCCCAACTGTTTTCTATGTTTTTTGTTGAACCCAATTTTCAACTTACAATACCATGAGAGCTGGGCCTACTTATATGTAGAATTCAAGCCTAACGCTCTTAGGCTAGCTTTCGCATATTCTTAGGACTCGCTTTCGAAGACTCTTTTCCTCTCCTCATTTTTCTGTCTAAACAGACCAGAGAAGTTTGTCTTCTAGTGTTATGCCTAACAACTTGACAGTACAGCTTCGTCTGTATCAAAACAAAAAACAAAAATCTACTGAATGAGTAATTATGAGTATGCGGATGTTCCTATAGATTATTCGAGTCCATTGCATGTAGATTCTTGCGATAAACTATTGTGAATTCAGAAGTACTGACAGAAGAAAACCCCTCTACTCGATCTATTTATTTACTAGTCAATAACTTAGCCCTTCAATGGAAACAGTAGTTGGTGGGGTATTAACGATTGAAAACGATGAGCATGGCCTGAATCGAACATAGAGTTGAGGAACTAGTAATGTTATCTGAACATAGAGTTGAGGAACTAGTAATGTTATCTGCTAATAGCAAAAATGACAATCTACTACATAATTACACTGTTGCACCATGAGACTTGGATGTCCTTTCTTCCATCTTATGATTGGTTGAGCCTGGTTCACACTATTCTATTCTTGATTTAAAAGTCTTGAATTTTTGACCAATCCCACTGAACTCTAAAGATCATCAATTTATCTTCTTTAAATGGGCAAAGATCAACAAATTCTTCCTGAAATTTCCTTCTGTTACTTGTTTAGCTATTGGAACTAAATCAGTCGTCCTATTCCTGCCATTCCTTCCCCCATGCTTCAACACTTAACTCTCTATTACGCTTGTCCGCCCATTTGGCACACACTCACTGATATATGACGAGGTTCACGCTTTTACAAAAAGGGGTGAGAAATTAGGCGGCTAAATATCTGAATCTTGCCATGATTAAACATGACGAGTACAATGAATCTATTAAGAAGAAAACGATGGAAAACATAGATTAGTAAAGAAAAACAAAACAAATTGAGAGAGAGCAACCGGGAACTCCCTAGAGGGGCTTAGGGGGGACGTGGAGGAGAGGAAACATTTGTAACTTTAGAGAAATTGACTTATCAATGCATTTTCCCTTATTTTGTGGTGTAAATTGCATGACCCTTTTGGTCGCATTTATAAATCACGACTGTGCTCAAAAAACAAAACAAAAGAACCACTTTATGGTTAAAACTGAATCTGAAATTCTCTACTAGCTTCCATCTGGAGAAATGGTTGATGGTGGGATCGATAGGTCCAGATGACGATAATAGTGCAAATGGACCTCTCACATTCCTGGAACGAGTATTGTCCAATCAGTCTGGTTTGTCTTTACGTTGAATCAGCGATTTTTAATTTGCTGCTGACTAATTTTATTGGTGTAATCTTCATTGGAATCGAAAAAATTCACTGGGCTACCAAGCAAGATTAATTTTGACGTTGAACTTGGAAAATGTTTAAGATCTTAGCTTCCTCGCCACTGTTATGGAGAATATCGGGATGGGGAAACTAGATCATGTCTTTCACCTTTATAACCAAGGTTTCAGTTCCCATAAATGATAAACCTAAAAATGAGTTTTACTATAGATAAGGCTTAAGGCAAGGGTGCCCCCTCTCCCCTTTCCATTCCTTGATGATTATGTACACATTCCACCTTGTTGGAGATACAAGGAACAAATATATGAAAATTTGACACTTTCCGATCTCCAATTCGCAAGGACCTTATTGCGTTGCAAAAGCTTCTGAAAAAAACTTGTTGAATATCAAAAAGGTGCTAAAATGCTTTGAATTAGTCTACGAGCTCTTAATGTTGGTGTTATGTGTTCCAAGAAGTGAGTGGAAGCGAAGTTTGGCTGCGCAGATCAGCTTTTGACTATACAACAGAATTTTGATCTTTCGGTTTTTCAAAACTTGTCGGAAAGTCAGATTAATTATACCAATTGCATCTTTATCCAATGATCCTCATCATCCAGTAAACACCATTGACTACATTTAGCTCCCTTTTATTCCGACTATCTCGGACAATCATAAAATGTGGCACTGATATATGAACATTTCACCAACTTCAATCAAATCTTGAATCCTGCCAATAAGGAACCTTTCAAATATTTGCTTAATTTTTACTCCTTCAAATGGGAAGTTGGGAAAGGTAATTCCATTTCCATTTCTCCCTGGAATGATACTTGGGCAGCAACTGAATCCCTTTGAAAAGTTTTCCTAAAACTTCGCTTCATCCTTTTAGAGAGCCCAAAAGTGGTGGTCTGTCATAGTTTCTCAAAGAACAAATACATTTGGTGGGCTGTTATAATTTTTAGAGTTCCTAAAAAATTTGGAACAAAATCAGTTTGACAGCTTGCTGACTTTGTATAATATCCAAACAATCAAATCTTTCAAACATGAAAAACTTGTATGGGTTCAGGATAATTCTGGAGTTGTGACTCCAAATTTATTTCTGAATTCTCTTCTACTTGACCAAGAAAATACCAAACTACCTTAGTATGACGCTATTTGGGATAACTTTTCTTCGACTGGAGTTTAGGTGTTTTGCTGGTTAGCCTTAAATGACAGCATGCCATAAATATATTCTTGGAGAGTAGAGGAGGACAACTACCCTTTAATCAAGTATCTTGCAAATGGTGCAATACAAATATAGAAGACAATAATCATGTCCTCCACCAGAGAAAGGTCTGGCTCTTGTGGTGAAATATACTCAAATGGTGGAGCCTTAACCAATTGTTCATCAAAATACATCCAAGACTTTTACATACAATCTATAGATCTGATAGGGAACAGAACATGGAAGAGAAGATGGAAAGTAGTCATTCAACCAATCTTGTGGTCCGCCTGCAAATGGGATTTTCTTTTTAATCAATAAAGTTACTTCTACTGATTCGAAACAAGTGCTACATCGATTAAAACTTCTTTTTAAATGCTTGACATTCCATGATGAAACATTCTGCTCCTCACTTTTAGATTGGTTACGAGTTCCTTATACTAAATAACTTCTATAAGTTTGGTGAATATGCCTCATTGTTGCGCTAGCACCCATCTTCAGAAACTTTGCTGTCGGGCTTCTGAATACCACTACTGTAATGATTTAATATTTCTCAAGAACTTGTCTTAATACTTTGATATGTTAGTAGTTGCCTTCACTCAAATTTTTATCGAGTCGTGTTCGAAGTACGTACATTTTTGAGCAACTGCATTGCTCTCTTTCACAGACAATTGATTCTAACAGGCTGAACGGCAACCTTTTTATCATCTCATCTGCGAGTGATCTTCTGCACTTGAATTTGCTAGAACTTTCTCTTAAACTATGAAAAATAAGAAGATTCGACCTTTCCAACTTGAAAATTGCGTCAAGGGAACGATAAAACTACAGTGCTCCTTAAGTCAAGGCGTTTATCAGGAGAATTATAATTTAACTTACAAGATTATATATAAACTTTGTGATGAAATCTCTTGGATTCAAAGAGTATCCATTTCACGCCTACTAAAACTAGATATGTTGAAATTCTTAAATTGACCTAGAAAAAAATAAAGATTCAAGAGTAAATGATTGAATTTGAAGTAACATCAAACATGTGCAAAATTAAGTAATTGAATTAATAAATGGTAAAATCAGGAAATATATGTTTTCTGAAAAAAAATCAAGACATACATATAATTAAATTTTAACTTTGGCTTACAAAATAGTTATTACCCATATTATCAATAGTGTTAGGTCAATTTTAAAGTGAATCAGTCAACTTAAATTGTTATTGTTAAAAGCTTTTTTTAATTTTAATGTACTTAATGTAAATTTACCTACGGTCGTATTACCGATGTCTTTGTCCATTGGTTGATTCCATCGCTAATTTATATTACTGACAGAATACAAACGTTTTCTGTCGATAATATCCGTCGCTAAATGACATTTTTCTTGTAATGTACGGCGAATGTAAGATGTTGTCATCATATAGCTTAGAACTTTTTTTTTGAACTGTTTTTAAAATAAGAAACGGTATTCAGTATGCTAATTAGTTATGCAATCACAAGAAGTTAATTAAGTGACTCCAAGCAAAGGAAAATTTTAACTTACTAGAGTTGGGTTTAGGTATTCAATGAGGTAATTAATTCTTTTTGATTAGTGGCTTGAGTGTTTCAGATGCTTTTGAATAAATTAATTTTGAAGAAAGATACATATTAAACATATTACACCATGCCCATATATGTGCAAACAGAGGAAAATGAAGGAATAAGTGTTCTTGTTCATTTCTAGTCTCCATTTGAAGAATAATTTGGAGATTTGACTCCCAAGAATATCTCTTCAGCCATTTTTGATAACAAACATATATTACAATCCGGAGAAAGTTGCTAGAGTGAGTAGAAGGGCTACTTTCGTTAGCTAGTAATTGACATATATACTAATTTGGCTAGTAGCCTACAAACTTCTTAACTATTTCCAGGTTTGCCGACCAGCAAGCACAACTAATACTATGATATGAAGTTGAGGAAGGGATCAAAAAAGTATTCCTCGTCACAACTATCTGTTGTTAAGGAAAGCGAACAAAAGATGTTCTTTTGACAAACCTTCCTTTCATTCTAGGCCTCTTCTCTGCGTTCAGCTTCCTTACTTCGTATCTTATCTTCTTCGAAAACAATCTAGTTCTTCGCTTCTCCTTGTACCTCTGTACTCTTGCTTCTCTCTCACCATCTTCCCCTCTCATATGGCTTCTTAGCCCTCCATATAGTTGAAGATGACCATCTTTTGGGTACGTATTCTGTAAATTGAGGAATATAAACATATGAATTCCAGTTATAAAGTGATGAAAATTAGGGATTGCACATATGGACCATGCATTTATTTGCTTCCCAACTTCTTTATCCATTTTAAATTCAAAGCTTACCATGCAATCAGCCCAACAACCGTCCTCGTTCAACGTGGGTCGGCTTCCGTTAGTCCATGGAGATCCTTGGCTCGACCAAGCGGTGATTACTGCTTCGTAGTTGAGCCTCAAAGATATGTTCTTCATTTTCTTGCACTCACTGTTCCTCGATTCAAGCGTCTCAGGCACAGCCTCCTTCTCGTCTCCGGCGATTGGTGACTCGTAATCGAAATCCCAGTTCAATGGTTCCTTTATTATATCAAAAGCTTGACCAAACTGACTACTTTCAGTAAATATTGATTCCACTACGAGTTCATTTTTAACTTTCATTGCCTTTTCCTGGACAACATGGTATTGTTTGCAGTCTAACAACCCCATATCCTTTCTGTCAGGAGAGTCCTCGTTATTTCCATCTTCCAATAAATTTTCGATATCAGCAGCAAACTCAGCCAGATCCACATCCGAATGTAAAAACTCTGGCATCTCACCTAACAAGCCACATGTTGCATCTTGTCCACAGCCATCATCAAGACTCATATTTCCTTCTTCACTATTTCCCATGACAGTTTCATTCTCTTCACTTGCTATAATATCACAGAGCTCTGATGCGAAAGGATCAAAAACAGGAACCCTATACATTAGCTGATCTTCACTCTCAGCATCAATCATGCTTCCCTCTTCATCTCTGCCAATTTCTGGAACAAGAGGAAGAGGATTGAAAATCTTCTCTTCTTCTTTAACCATTAGTGGAACCAACGCGGCCTTGTTACTGTTATGCCTTGGAGTTCTTGCTTTTCTGGTGAACCCTTGATGCCATGAAGGTACTGAGTCTTGGTGATGATCAATATTTATTGAACCAGTATTAATTTTAGACGATGGTGAGATCTCCAGCCTGACTCTTTCGTGCCTACTAGCCAGTTGGTTCGCTGAATGAACTGATGTATCACAGGCTTGGCAAAGAAAGGCATCATCAGAGACACAAAACCAACGAGCTCTCTTTGTCAAGCAGCTATCGCAGGCTCTCGCTGTTTTGCCTCCCATGGCGTCAGATGTTAACTTCCTTTCTCTGATCATGGAGTGAATTAGTTTTTTTGGTTGTTTGGCCAATGCAAATAATGAATTGAAGAGCTGGAATGCTGGACAATTAAAATTGACTGTTCACGTATGTACCTGGAGCTAAACCTAAATGGTACAATTATTGTGCATGACTTCGTATGAACGACCCACAGCAGTAGCGCTTTTATTCTCTGCACTAAGTTGCTATTCTGAGCCATGCACTTTTGGTGGTCCGCTGCATAGATTTGATTGGCTCTTTCTGGGACCCGTGAATTTGCTCTTATCTAGGCTTCCATTGGTTAAATTTTGAAGTCCATCTTAAATCATGAATTCTTATTGGCTGCCTGTCCAATGTAGGATTACTTGTGGGGTCTGACGGGTTGGAATTGTTTGTCAGGAGAATCCTGTCCCAATCTATTTCTATTTCAACGTCTCTGTCTTTAGGGTATAGACTATAGACCCTTTCGTTTTATTTTTGTCTACATTTCAATTGTTCCTGTCCCAAATTTAAAGCCCCTGTTGGTGGTCCCTTTTGGCTTCTGTGTTGTGGTAACCATCATCTCTCTGCTTCCATTTTTCTTGCTTATCTACTCCAGTTGATGCATGGCAGACTGTGAAGTTTGGAGCTTGACTTGGGCATTCTTCCAGATTTTACCTGCTTAAGGCGTCTAATTCATCTCGCCCTTACAGTTTTGGGGTCCCAATATTCCAGTTTTGGGGTCCCAATATTCCAACGGTGGGAAAGAATTCCACGCCACCAATTCCAATATATATGAAAAACGAATCTCATCCATAGAAATGACCATGACATGTCAATAAGGAAACCATTTACTCTTCTTTTGATCCGTGCGGTGTTGGTGACATATAATGACGGACAGGCTAAAGAATGAAAGCCCTGCCACTGTAAGTCTGCAATGGCAATACGAAACAAATTATGGCATTCTTTCGGAATTATTTATATGTTCATAACGCTAAAAATAACATAATTATAAATTTGTAAAATAGAAAAGACTGTCAAAATCACATTAAATTATAATAAGACGTATTTTAAAGCTAAATATGATCATCTTATCTCCATAAATATTGTAATTGTAACAAGAATCTACATATGTTATATAATTTTTTATGGGTTTATTACTCTTTTATTTTCACTTATGATTTATGTTTATGATAAGAGTCTTTTTTTGAATATTGCAAAAATAATATAAAAATATTTAGAGAAGTTTTTAAACAAATATTGGAAAGGTAAGGAATGCAATCCCTGAGCTATGGAAAGGACCACATTTCGGACCACAAAGTTAATTAGAGTACTCCACCTAAACTTAAGATGAGTGTAGTTTTCCATCGGAGACCTGAGACATAAGTGCCTTATAACTAAGTAACTTCACTTGAATTGCGGCTTTGATTCTTGACCTTTCGTTAAAGAATGTATTATTCTAAATGTAGATTTTTTTTGGAAAAATGAATTCTAAATGTAGATTTTTTGTATTAACAAAGAGTAAAAGCTTGAGAATTTGGTGCTATTTTTTGATTTTTTTGGGTAACAAAAAATTTATTTGAACCTCAAACGGCACCTAAAAGAGAGAAGGGAAGAAATTGAGTGTTAATAAAATTTAAACAAAATATTTACTTATTTAGTGTGTTAATGAACATAAATTATAGATAATAATGAAAATATGATAAAATAATAAACTTAAGCAAAAATATGAAAAGGGTAAGGGAAGAGAAATACAAATTGATTTATAGTGGTCTAATAATTAACTATTGCTTATGTTCACTCTTAAGATTCTTTTTAGAATTACACTATAACTCTTTTTTTAATGTCAAGAATAACCTTTGTATATTTTTTTCCAATAAAAAAGAAGTCTTTTACAATCTTTTTTCATAGTGAAGAGAACATCAATGCCACTTGAAACACCCCTAAGTTCAATATACAAAACCTCAAAAGAATCTTACTACTTGAATATGCCTCACTTTATCACTTTAATAATATCAAAAAGGCTCACTCAATAAACGCTCAAATGCTTGATAAGCACTTAGAAATATGTGTACAAGATACCTAAATAATTTTCTATGAAAGAACCAATCCAAAGTAATCTATATATTGGGTTTTTGGAGTCCTTACTACCCATTAGATCGAGAACTAGTTATTATAATGGCCAGTTCAAGCACATTGGTCAACTTCTAAGTCGAATTGTTTGACTAATATGCATTTAATGCACAATGTTTACTATTTGTTGCATATTGATCGACTAACTTGATGTATAATGATCAACCAGTGTGTCCCCTAAAGGCAAATTGGATGAGCAAATCACCATATTAGATGAATAATATGCTAGGAACAATCTTGTTATATATTGAACACACGTTAGTTGATCACTAACTTATATTAATTAATAAATCCCTCCAAAATCATGATTTTAGCAACTTCAAATACTCAAACTTCATTTATTTAGTGTAATTACAATTAAAAATAACATTTCAAAATTTTCTTAAAGAGTGCTTGAAAGATCAAAAGGCTTTTCTTTAAAAACAAAAGCTTTAATACCATTTATTGAATGAAAAGACTCATATAATAAAGTAAGATGAAATACTTATGTATAGTGAACGTTTAAGATCTTTAAAATGACTAAGTGCCTATTTGGATGGGCTTTTGAGAGGCCAACAACCAGTTTTCTCTACCACAGAATCCTTTTTTAAAAAAAGAAAAATGAGTATTTGGCCGTAAAATAAAAAAACACTTCTTTAATAAATATGATTTTTTTGGCAGCTAAAATATAACTTTTAAGAAGTTCAAATTTGGAGCTTCTCAAAAAAGCGTTTTTTCAGGTAGATTTTTCAGATCAATTAATGAGTCTATTTTTTAGTCCATTTTGCCCTTATGTTTTACACATAATTCCTACAATACTTAGTGTTGTAAGTATTTAGCTGGAGCGTGATTTTTCCATATATAGGCATAAGAATTGCTCCATTTTAAATTGTAGTTGTTCCTGTATACTGCATCATGAGGTTGATAACACACCTTTGGTTACTCCCTTACATATGTTGGTGCTTGAACATGATAACACACCTTTGGTTACTCCCTTACATATGTTGGTGCTTGACATTCATGATTATTGTGATAACTCTTACCAATGTCATTACAAGGCCTAAACAATGGTTGCGTTTCTGAAAATATGCGAGAACACTCTTATCTTCAATATGGTGATAATATAGATCGTGAATACATATTTTGACTCGAACAAAAGTCTTGTCTGCTCCATCCTTTCATTATAAGCTTTGGCTATCATAATGAATCGTAATTCATACAATAAACCACAAACTCAAGATCAAGTGGAGAAATCCACAAGATAATTAAATTAATAAGCCATAAATGTAATGAGATACAATAAAATAAAATAAAATAAATACGTAAAGAAAAATTAAATAAAAGAAAATAAAAACATGGATAAAATAAAATAAAATAAAAATGACTAGAGTAATAGCATTCAAGCTTTCCTAATATCAAAGTCCCTGGCAATGACACCAAAAAACTTGATTGACTTATTTCTTGAGTTAGTCAATTATGTATTAATCGCAAGTGTACGACGTAGCTAGAGCTAGTATCAACAAGTATGGGTCGATCCCACGAAGAATATGAATACTAGTAATTACTGTTGGATCCTAAATTTTTTTCTAAATTACTTATTAATGGTTTAATTATTTATTTTATGTTTGTTTGGTTGATTATCTATTTATTTTTAGAATTGAGTCATTAATTAGAAATTTGAGGGAAAGATTAGAATTAAGTTAGATTAAGGAGTTAGTAAATGAAATTAAATGAAATAAGGGTAAATATGGAAAGACTAGTTAAGTGAGGAGTATAATTGGAAGAAAGAGGATAAATGTTGTCTTGAATTAGAAGAGAGAAGAGAGGGTGTCATGAGAACCAAAGAGAGAAGAAAGAAAAAACGTGAAAAGGAGAAGAGAAGAAGGAAAATCGTGGGAAGCTTGGAAGGAAGAAGAAAGAAGAAGAAAAAGAGGAGAAATCAAGCTTGTTAAGGTAAGTTGATCATCTTTTCTTCTTGCTTTATTAAAGAAATGGGTTATGTTGAGAATGAAGGAGTTAGAGAGAGAAAGCAGTTTTATGTTGGATGATGATTTAAGAGAACCCATTTGATTTTAGGGTTTCTAAGCTAGGTTTTGGGTTTTCTAACCTAGATGGACTATGGGTAGGTTAGGTTTGAGCTTGATTTGTGTTGATTTCATTTGTTGTGATTATGGAAGTTTTAGGGGACTTCCATTTGAATTTGGATTGAATGAGAATTTTGGTTATGTTAGGAAATCAAGAAAAACCTACCCAAGAGCAAGAGGAAGGGCACAATTGAGTTTGGATTTTCAAGCGAAATAAGGTGGGTAAAATATTTATGGTTATTGTGTAAATGGGCAATGTGCCTATGTGTGTGTGTATATGCTTGAATTTCTAAATTGTGAATTGTTGTGATGTGGAAAATGCATTATGATGTGTGATATGTTCATATTTTCACATATGTTTAGGACTTAATTCATAGTCTTTTACATTTATTTTATGTTCACCTATGGCTGGTTTATCGTGTTTTAGCATTATTTGAGGTCCATTGACGTAAAATGCATAAATGAAACAAATAAACTTGAATTGCACTGTTTTTGAGTTTTTGGCAGACTTGACCTCTAGTCATTGTGGGATTTTTATCTCGAGATTGGTTAAGCTAAAGATTCTGAAATTTTATACTTAAATTCTTGACTCATTGACGGATTTTTTGGGACCAATTTCAGATTTTTCGGAGCTGGAATTTAAGAGCAATAAATTAACGAAAATTCACGTCATATGTTGGAGCGCCAGAATGACCTATCGATGATGTTTCGGCCATAACTTTTGACTCAGATGTCGAAATCCCGTGATTCAAGTCTCGTATCGAAGCTAACTCAAAGACGAAGATACTGATAAATTTTGAGCTCCTAAATCAGTGCCATTTATTTTTTATGCACTGTCGAAATTTACCTTAAAAAATCCATTCCAACCAGCCCATTTCATACATTCTCCATTCAACAAAAGCCTCATTTCAGCCTCCACAAACAGCCACAAAATTCATTCACTCACTTCTCCAGTCAAGCAGCCACCATTCTTGACTCCACACCTCCACTTTCTACCCCACACACCCACCAATGCTTCAGCCTTCAACCATCCCTTTATTTTTTCAACGCAAATGACAACTAGCCTCTACCAACATCAGCCCACATTCATACAACGTGGAGAACAAAATCATGTCTCCACTCTTTTGATTCATCAAGCCTCCATTTTGGACTAAAATTTCAGCGCATACACCCACTCTTCTTGCAATCAATCACGGCATCTCCACCAACTAATGCAAGCCTCAATGATTTTGTGATTTTTCGTGCACATTCATCTTTCCAGCAGCTGACACACTTCATCCACTTCACAACTTCACAAAAGCTCCAGCCAATATTTCCATTTTCACTTAACCAAAACAACACACATCCAAGCAACATAGGTAGCCCTCCATCCTCTCACCAATACAAGCCTTCATTCATCTTTCCAACAGCTCCAATCCTCATCAAGCTGAAACCAAGAGTCTTCACCAACGTTCCAGCCTCATTTCGCCCAACAACGCAGCATCTATTCATCGCCAAAGAAGCAACCACGCAAGGAGAGGGGAGAGTTCATTTTATTTTGCGGTATATTTGGAGCTTTGTTCTTTATTTTTAAATTGATTTCATCATGAGTTTATTTAATCTGTATGTTTGTGGATTGT
>JAOQMQ010000180.1:40693-54781 GCA_027563845.1 Erythroxylum subrotundum
TTATTGATAATTAATTTTAATTTATTAAATATATAATGTTGGATTAAATTAATCATATTGTATTAAAATCTAAATAATTAAACAATATATTAAATTAAAGTAAATCAGATTATGCAAAAAAAAAAACAAAGACATTTTTATGATTTTTATAATTTTTAAAATTTTAAGAAAATAAAATTAAAAAAAGAAATTAAAAATTCAACAAAACAAATTTTTTACTTAATTAAAAAAATAAAAATAAAAACAAAAACAAACATTCCTAAAATAATTTGAAGTAGTAATTGAAGCGGTGAAGATGATCCTGCGACCACTCCTGTCACGTTCACGTAGGTGGGCAACAAAGTTACGCGCATTAATCAGCTTTTAACGTTCGTCGTCAACTAAAATAACGTTGGAAGGCTACTAAACTAAGAGCCGCCTTACAACGTTATTTTAGTGGACTTAGAGCATTAAATGCTAATTAATGCCCTGCCCACTTACGTGAACGTGACATGACTTTTGACGATTCTAATTTTGCCAAATTCAAATATTATCCTATTTTATATTGTATAAATAATTAAATATTATTTTATCAAGTAAATAATAAAGGTCTAAATTATTAATGATTTTTATTAAATTTTAAGTACTAAAAATTTTCTTTTATGGTAATTAACATATGATAAATGTAGTGTATCGTATCAAATATTTTTGACATTATTTAATTATCAAATATATTTTATTATATTTTATTAAATTTTAAATAATAAAAAATTTGTTTATGGGAATTAGCATAATAGTAAATGTAATATTATCAAATATTTATAGTATTATTTAATTTTAAATAAAGAAGCTTTTAAATTATGTCATAGTAAAAAAATATTAATATATATTTTTTGTTACAAAGGAAAACTTAAAACCCGAAAAAAAACTAGCTATCGCAATACTCTACGGTACACTGCTCCTTGCAAGTCTCGGTGATTCGCCCTGCTAGCGACAACCGTCGTGCCCTCCACCCTGTTAAATTTTTTTGAACATTCTCTAGGATATGTTGATAGGTGACACGCTCATGGAGCAAAGGTATACCTAGATATTTGCCTAGATTGTTCGTACATGCAATGTGAAGGGCTTGATTGAGCCGACTCACGGTTTCTTGTGAAACATTCTTAGAGAAGAAAATCTTCATTTTGTTCGTGTTAACTTTTTGCCCAGACGACATACAGAACTCCTCCAGAGTCTTTGCTATGACTTGTGTCTGGGAATCCGTAGCTTCAGGGAAGAGAACCAGGTCATCAGCAAAGAAAAGGTGGGATAAGAGGGCCCCTGTAGGGCTCAGCTTAATTGGTCTCCAGCGACCGTGTCCCACTTCTCTTGAAATAAGGTGTCCTAAACGCTCCATGCACAGAACAAACAGATATGCCGAGAGCGGATCACCTTGTCTAATCCCTTGGGAAGGGCTAAAAGTATTAGAAACTGTGCCCTGCCAAGCCACCTACATAGTCACCGTCGTTACACATTGCATAATGACCCAGATTAGGTTTTTCGGAAATCCAATATCCTCTAAAGTGTTTTGGATAAAATCCCAGTGGCTCGGGTCATAAGCCTTTTCTAGGTCCACTTTGATTGCTAAAAATCATGTCCTCCCTTTCTTCCTTCTCATCGAGTGAATGACTTCCTGGGCAATGATGATATTATCTGTTATTTGTCGGCCCGGAATAAAGCTACTTTGGTTCTCCTGAACGAGAAAATCCATATGCTTTTTTAATTTATTGACGATGACTTTGGAGATAATTTTGTACATCACGTTGTAGAGGCTGATCGGACGAAATTGGGTGAGACTATTTGGTGAGGGAGTTTTGGGGATTAGGACCAGAATGGTTTGATTTAAATCCTATTCCCACCTCTCCTGCCAGAACGTCTCTTGAATGTATTCTGTCACTTTGGCACCGACCCTTCCCCATTGCTTCTGAAAAAAAGAGAGCATTGAAGCTGATAAGTCATTTAAAATGCATATGTTTTGGTATTAATTTTGATTGATTTGTGAAATTAATACTCAAATATTGATGGGATTATTTGTTAAATGTTCACAGATGGTTTTCAATATCGTAAAGACGAAAAAGGATCAAAAAGAGGAAAAATATGGCAAGAAAGTCAAAATTTCCAGATTAGTCGAAATTCAAAGATTAGGCGTGGGTAAGCCTAAGGTCAGAATCCTAATTCTGCTGATTTTACAGAAGTTGTTCCCAATTGAAACATAATCGCCCAAGATCTTCTGGACTCCTTTTCAAGAAGTTTCCCACCTAAATTAGAAGATTACCTAATTGGGACGAAATTAAATCAAGATAAGGGAGAGATTCAATTGAAAGAGGAAGCTAAGGTTGATTGCCGCACCTATAAATATGGGTTTTAGGGTTAGAGAAAGAGGCATCGTATTTTCTATCTTGGGAGGCTGCCGCATCTCCTGTTTTCTTCCTGTTTTTCATTATTCAACAGAGCATCGTATTCTCATCTCTTTGGCTACCGCATCTCCTGTTTTCTTTGCTTTCTATCAAAACTCAAGTAGGATTTCGTAGATTTCTGGTGTGTTGGCTGCGACATCTTCCTCTTTGGCTGACCTTTCTTAGTTTACAATTTTCTGAACCCTCAAGTATTGATACCATAGGATCAGCGTGGATTTTGGGCGTTACTGCACTTGTCTAATTTCTTGTTCTATTCTTTACGTTATCTACAGATTGTCACTTAGGATTGTCATTATTTTCATTAAAGACCAGTTATGGAGTTTGTTTATTTTATTATTTCTTTTGATTATGAGTAGCTAAATTTTCTTATCTTGGTTGAGGGATCCATATTACATGTTATTATGGTGAGATTTTCTGGATATTTTTCATATTATTGATGAACATTGGATAATTTCAAATCTAACTTTTTAATTAAATTTGTTAGTTTCGAGGTGCGCAACTAGATATTAATTGATTCAATCGCTAGGTTAACAAAATATGGCGTTCAATTTTGGTAACCACAAGTAGCAATTAGGATTAACCTCTTTACGTTAAAGTTGGAAAATTCTAAGAAATTATCCACTTGATTGATTTCATGTCGTATATGTTTATCACTTGTCATCGATTCTTGATTCTTAATGCTATTATTCAATTTAATCTATGATCGTATCTAGATTATTGTTTAATAAGATTGCTAGGATACATGTTTCTAGTCAATACTCTTAAGAGAAAATTTCCCCAATGAATGTTCATTAATAATTATAATTTTATGTCGAGGATCCATAATAGCATGGTAACATCGGTGACCGAAACGAAGGTATTTTTCCTATTGACTTTTCAGATTTAATTATTATTTCATTTTGTGATTTTTCCTTTGATTTTCATTATTATTGTCGTGAGTAACAAAACCCCCCTTTTTATTATTTGTGCCGTTTGAATTCGTAATTTCCATAATCGTAAAATTCCTCGTGGGAACGATATCCGCTTACCGCTACTACATTAATTTGTTTTAATGGGAGTAAAAATCTTTTATATTTGGTTGCAGGCAACAGCATCACCAAATTTTGGTGTCGTTGCCGGGGAGTTTTGACGGTTTATGTACGTTACGCGTTCAAACCAATCAGATAATTTACAGTACAATTCTGAGATCGAGAAGACAGCGAAAAGACTGCGGAAACAAACTAAAAAGTACAAAGAAACGCAGAAGATGGATAGGATCATTGCCAACCGCACTCTTCGCGAACTCACCGCGCCAACTGACGAGCAACAACCCCACTGTATCAATTTTTCGAATCTAGGTGATAATAATACTTTTGAATTAAAATCTGGACTGATTCACTTATTGCCTATTTTCAGGGGTTTATTAGGAGAAGATTCATACAAGCACTTAAAGGAATTTGATGTAGTGTGTATAGGTATGAAGCCGACTAACGTGACAGAAGAGCAGAAAAAGCTGAGAGCTTTTCCGTTTTCCCTTAAAGATGATGTGCAAGATTGGCTATACTACTTAGCTGGAGAAAACGTACAGACATGGGATGAGATGAAGAGGCTTTTCTTTGAGAAGTATTTTCCAGCATCGAGAGCCGCCAATATTCGGAAAGAGATTTGTGAAATTCATCAACATACGGGAGAAACACTTTACGAATATTGGGAAAGATTTAAAAAATTATGCGCTAGTTGTCCGCATCATCAAATAACTGAACAATTGTTAATTCAATATTTTTACGAAGGGCTTTTGCTTTCTAACAGGAGCATGATTGACGCTGCCAGCGGTGGTGCCTTAGTTGACAAAACACCAGCGGCCGCAAGAGAATTGATCGCAAACATGGCCTCCAATACGCAACAGTTTGGAATTCGCACAAGTCATAGGTCAAAGGGCGTGAACGAAATTAATTCGACCTCAGTAGAAAAAAGATTGGATGACCTCACTTCTTTGGTGCGACAGTTAGCGGTCACTAAAAAAGAAGAAGCTAAGGTATGTGGAATCTGTTCAATGTTAGGACATGCTACTGATGCATGTCCAATTTTGCAGGAAGATAACGCTGAACAGGTGAATGCCATAGGTGGATTTAATGGGCCAAATCAAAGAAAGTATGACCCATTCTCCAATACTTATAATCCGGGATGGCGCAATCATCCGAATTTGCGATATGGGAACCCTCAAGGGCAACAAGCAAATACCAATTTTCAGCCATATAGACCACCATTTGTGCAGCGCCAAAATCCAAATATGACGTCAACTGCCGAAGGTAAGTCTTCTTTGGAAGATATGTTACAAACTCTAAACACGAATACTTTGACGTTTCAGCGAACTACGGAAGCAAGTATTTGATCTACGGAAGCAAGTATTCAGAATTTGGAAAATCAACAAAGAAATTTTGAGAATTAGTTAAGTCAAATTGCAGTTGCTGTTAACCGACTAGAAGCGCGAAATTTCGGTAATTTTCCAGCACAACCAGAGATAAATCCTAGACAAAGCGCAAAGGCTATCTCGTTGCGGAGTGGAAAAGAACTACCGGAATCAATTCCGAAGGCTTCAAAACGAGAAATAGAGGAAGAAATCACACACTTACCTGAAGAGAAGCAGAAAGTCATAATCAACAAGGTGCTTCCACCCCCTTTTCTGATTAGATTAGCAAAAGTGAAGAAGGAAGAACAAGAAAAGGAAATTTTGGAGACTTTCCGAAAGGTTCAGGTAAATATTCCTCTTCTTGATGCAATTTAACAAATTCCGCGATATGCTAAATTTCTTAAGGAGTTGTGTACGTCAAAGAGGAAATTGAAATTGAATGAGAAAGTTCAATTAGACGAAAACGTTTAAGCCATCTTACAAAAGAAAAAGCTTCCACCAAAATGCCAAGATCCAGGTATGTTTACTATCCCGTGTCAAATTGGTAATTTGCGAATTGAAAGGGCTATGTTAGATTTAGGTGCGTCCATTAATGTCATGCCATATGATGTGTATAAATCTTTGAATATTGGACCTCTTAAAGAAACGAACGTAGTCATTCAATTAGCGGATCGATCAAACGCTTACCCGAAAGATGTGTTAGAGGACATATTGGTTTAAGTAGAAAACATGCTTTTTTCGGCTGACTTTTATATTTTGCAGATGGGCACAGACGACACATCCTCTTTAACTCCGATTTTATTCGGAAGGCCGTTTTTGAAAATGACTAGAACCAAAATAGATGTTCATGATGGGTCATTAACTATGAAATTTGACGGTAACTTAATTAAATTCAATATCTATAATACCATGAAAATTCCAGATGATGAGCAATTTGTTGTCTCTGTAGATTTCATTGATACATGGATGCAGGAAAATTGGAGTGTGGAAATCATGGATGACATTGAATTAGTGGATGATGCATCAATTGAGCATGGGTATCCAAAATTTGCGTCAATTGGAAGAAATCAGCAGCTAACGTTATGTCCCAAAAAGGAGGAGGAGTCGGCGTCAATTGAGGAATTAAAGGAGCAGTTCACGTCACCAGGGCAAAGGCAGGAGAATTCGGTGGAGCTTGAGAAAAAAGAGGAAGAGTTTGCGTCAGATGGAGAATTAAAGGAGCAATTAGATAATCAATGGACAGGCAAGGATCAATTCACGCTACATAGAGAACTAACGGCAGACACGTCACAATGGAATGAGAAGGGGGATTCAGTGGTGTTAGATAACAAGGAAGATGAATTATTTTACAAATTCAAAGAGACCAAACCAGCATCCCTCCAGCATATCACATCCACGGAAACTTCCAAAAGAATAAACAAATTGCTACCTTCCTTAATTAGCCCACCAACATTAGAATTAAAAAGCTTGCCTAGTCATCCTAAATACATCTTTTTAGGTCAACATAATACATTGCCTTTGATTATTTCTAATCAACTTTCAGATGTGCATGAAAATCAGCTTATCAATGTTTTGAAGGCACATAAAGAGGCTTTTGGTTGGACAATAGCTGATTTGAAAGGAATCAGTCCCACTACATGCATGCACCGAATTTTGATGGAAGATGAGGCGAAAGAGGTGAGGCAACCGCAACGTCGTCTAAACCCTCCTATGATGGAAGTGGTAAAGAAAGAAATTTTAAAGCTTCTTGACGCAGGCATAATTTATCTGATTTCGGATAGCAAATGGGTAAGTCCGGTTCAGGTAGTACCAAAGAAAACTGGTGTTACGGTAATTGAAAACAGCAAGGGTGAGTTAATTCCGACGCGTGTTCAAAATGGTTGGAGAGTATGCATAAATTATAGGAAGCTTAATTCAGTTACTAGAAAAGATCACTTTCCGCTTCCTTTTATTGATCAGATGCTTGAAAGACTAGCCGGAAAATCTCATTATTGTTGTCTAGATGGTTATTCAGGATATCATCAGATTTTGGTGGCACCACGGGACTAGGAAAAGACGACCTTCACATACCCATTCGGCACCTTTGCTTACCGACGAATGCTATTCGGATTGTGCAACGCACCAGCGACATTCCAACAGTGTATGGTAAGTATTTTCTCAAATCTTGTGGAAAATTGCATGGAAATTTTTATGGATGATTTCATGGTATATGGAGAATCTTTTTAAGCATGCATCACTAACCTTGAAAAAGTGCTCAAACGTTGCATGAAACTAATTTGGTTTTAAATTATGAAAAGTGTCACTTTATGGTTAATAAAGGCATTATTTTAGGCCATACCGTTTCGTCGAAAGGAATTGAAGTCGATAAAGCCAAGATAGATGTTATTCGATCTTTGTCTTATCCTGCGAATGCGCAGGAAGTTCGTTCTTTTCTTGGTCATGCAGGATTTTATCGGCGATTTATTAAGGATTTCTCCAAAATTGCGCAACCCATGTGCCAATTACTCCAAAAAGATGTGACATTCAATTTTGATGAACAATGCCGAAGCGCATTCAACAAGCTAAAGGAGTGTCTCACTACAGCACCGATCATTCAGCCACCACGTTGGGACATACCATTTGAGTTGATGTGTGACGCCTCAGATTATGCCGTAGGCGTTGTTCTGGGACAAAAAGTGGATAAGGTACCTCACGTTATTTATTATGTTTCTATGACACTTAATGATGCCCAGAAAAATTATTCCACAACGGAGAAGGAGTTTCTAGCGGTTGTCTTTGGCTTGGAAAATTTTCGGTCCTATTTGCTGGGGACCAAGGTGATTATTTACTCCGATCATGCCGCACTAAGGTACTTAGTGAACAAGAAAGAAGTCAAGCCCAGATTGATTCGCTGGATCTTACTGATTCAAGAATTTGATGTGGAAATTCGTGATAAGAAAGGAGCAGAGAATCTGGTAGCTGATCACTTAAGCAGAATCACATCAAGTACTACGTCTGATGTCCTTCACGACAAATTTTGGGATGAAAGCCTTTTCGCAGTTCAATAGGTAAACCCTTGGTACGCGGACATAGTAAACTTTTTAGTAACTAAGTCGTTACCTAATGATCTGTCTAGAGCTGAAAAAGATAAAATTAAGCGCGAGGCTAAATATTATGTCTGGGATGAACCTCACCTATGGAAATTTTGTTCTGATCAGATTGTTAGGCGATGTGTCACAGATGAGGAAATTACATCTATTTTACAATTTTGCCATTCATCTGTGTATGGGGGACACTTCGGTCCTAAAAGAACTACGCAAAAAATTTTAGAATGTGGACTGTTTTGACCTAAGTTATTTTATGACTCTTACATGTTTTGCAAGTCTTGTGATCGTTGTCAAAGAACAAGTAACTTGGGAGCCAAGAATCAAATGTCATTGATGAACATCCTGGTATGTGAAATTTTTTATGTTTGGGGAATAGATTTTATGTGTCCGTTCCCTTCCTCTTGCGGTAAGAATTACATTCTATTGGCAGTAGACTACGTTTCTAAGTGGGTTGAAGCTAAGGCTACTATATCTGATGATACTAAAACAGTAATTGATTTTGTTAAATCAAATATTTTTGTCAGGTTTGGAATGCCTCGAGCAATCATCAACGATCGAGGAACACACTTTTGCAACAAAATTTTCGAAGCATTGATGAAAAGATGTGGTATTACGCATCGAATCTCTATCGCCTACCATCCTCAGACCAGTGGACAAGCTGAGGTATCCAACAGGGAAATCAAATCCATACTAGAAAAAGTGGTCAACCCAAATCCATATCGTAGGATCAGCGTGGATTTTGGGTGTTACTGCACTTGTCTAATTTCTTGTTCTATTCTTTACGTTATCTACAGATTGTCACTTAGGATTTTCATTATTTTCATTAGAGACCAGTTATGGAGTTTGTTTATTTATTTTTTTTGATTATGAGTAGCTAAATTTTCTTATCTTGGTTGAGGGATCCATGTTACATGTTATTATGGTGAGATTTTCTGGATATTTTTTATATTATTAATGAACATTGGATAATTTCAAATCTAACTTTTTAATTGAATTTGTTATTTTCTAGGTGCGCAACTAGAGATTAATTGATTCAATCGCTAGGTTAACAAAATCTGACGTTCAATTTTGGTAACCACAAGTAGCAATTAGGATTAACCTCTCTACGTTAGAGTTGGAAAATTCTAAGAAATTATCCACTTGATTGATTTCATGTCGTACATGTTTATCACTTGTCATCGATTCTTGATTCTTAATGCTATTATTCAATTTAATCTATGATCGTATCTAGATTATTGTTTAATAAGATTGCTAGGATACATGTTTCTAGTCAATACTCTTAAGAGAAAATTTCCCCAATGAATGTTCATTAATAATTATAATTTTATGTCGAGGATTCATAATAGCATGGTAACATCGGTGACCGAAACAAAGGTATTTTTCCTATTAACTTTTCAGATTTAATTATTATTTCAGTTTGTGATTTTTCCTTTGATTTTCATTATTATTGCCGTGAGTAACAAAACCCCCCTTTTTATTATTTGTGCCGTTTGAATTCGTAATTTTCATAATCGTAAAATTCCTCGTGGGAACGATATCCGCTTATCGCTACTACATTAATTTGTTTTAACGGGAGTGAAAATCTTTTATATTTGGTTGCAGGCGACAGCATCACCAGAAGCCATCTATTCCAGGGGCTTTATTCGGATTCATTCCAAAGACCGCACTTTTTATCTCAGTATGGTGAAAAGGCTGGGCTAAATCTTGGAGACTGTCTTCTGAAATAGATGGGAATGAGCCTGAGATCGAGAACCGGTACAGAGGTCCTACCTCTTGCATATACAGGTGGGCAAAGTAGTTACTGGCTAGCCGACTCAATTGCCCCGGGTCCGTGACTAGCATCCCCTGAGGGTCCTTGAGATTCTCTATTCTCATGTTCTTTCTTCTGGAGAGGGTTAGAGTGTGATAGTATTTGGTATTCCTATCTCCTTTCAAAATCCAGTCGCAACGGGATTTCTGATGCTAATAGATTTCCTCCTCACTCAAAACCTGCATCAGTTCTCTACTCAGGTGGTCTTCCAAGGCTAGAAGTGAATCCAAATTTTCCTCGGTCATAGCTCTCTGAGGGCCCTGTAATCTTGCTAGCAGTCGTGTCTTTCAATAGAAAATATTTCCAAAATCGGAACGATTCCATCTTGTGAGGTGAAGCGAGAATTGGGCTAGAGATTTGCTCATCGTCTCCTCGTCCGGTAACCAGTGCTCCTTTACACTTCATCAAAGTCGGGATGGGTTAGCCAAGCATTTTGAAATCTAAAACTATAGGAACCGATTTGCCTTGCAGTCAACGGTTGAAGGTTAATCCACATGGTTCTATGGTCAGACCCTAGGAAGGGTAAATGGTAATTAACCACTTGCGGGAAAGTTTGAAACCACTCTGTCAACCCAAAGACTCGATCTAATTGAGCCTGGACCACACATTGGCGCCATGTAAACCTGGATCCAACATAACCCAAATCATGAAGATTGCTTTCCTGAATCCAATTTTAAAAATGTTTATTCACGATTCTAGTTATTTTGGCTCCACCCCGCTTGTCAACTATCTCTAATTTTGCATTAAAATCCCCCCTACTAGCCATGGTCTATTTATGGATCTTCCTACCCATTCTAGCGTAGGTCATAGGTGCTTCTGATAAGCGATTTGTGGGCTGGCATAACAGTGGTAAAGTCGAACTCGTGGGTCTTATAATTGATGGTGGTATTAATAAATTGACGGTGAGCTAACATTATGGAGATATTAAACTCAGCCTTCCATAACATCCAAATGCGCCCGCGCCCCCCACCCCCCCGAAACCCTCAGCTTCGATGCGGAACGAGTAGTCAAACCCTAATGTACGAATAGCTTCGTGGGCCCTAATGCCACTAATCCTAGTTTCCAGTAAAACAAGGATACCCGAATTATGAGTGTGAATGTAATTCCGCAGAAGACTTGAAATCTAACCCCCCGGGCCCCTTGACACTTCCAAATGAGGATCGACATATTAAAAGAGAAAATTAATGAGATTATGTACCTTCCAGGGGAGCGTCTTTGAAACCTTCGCCTAGGGGCTTCGGGCCCGGCATCTTGTTACTCAGGGACATAGCTTCCGACTGATCGGGCTCGCCTACTATGTCGAGGGGGTCTGTATGTGGGGTGACGTCAGCCTCCTTTATGCTAGCAATGGTCTCTGGTGTCTCTACGCCTTCCAACTGTTGGAGCCTCGCCTCCCTTTCCAGCTCTCGTTCCTTTAAAATATGGCTGTCACATACCATTTCCGTATGCGAGGATATTTTGATAGCTATATTTTTCCCGATTGGTGGGTTGTATTTGGACTTCGGGGATGATAACTGAACTTTGTTCCGGGATAGGTCTAGTCCCAGAGCTTTCTCCCCGGAGCATCTGTGGTTGAAACGCCTTCGGGCCTCTAGGCCCCTTCCTAACAGCTTCTTTGGGCTTCATAGCCTTAAAAATTGGCCCATTCAGGGTTTGTTGGCCTTAGCCCATCAACGTTCCAAGTTGTAGTCGATGGCCCAAGCCCAGTAATTTATTATTTGGTGGGTCCTCCTCTCATATCTCTTCGACTATCCCCATCACCGCCTTTCCTGTCAGAGCTTCGTATCTAGACCCATGCTTGTGAGGAGACTCGTTGCTGAGACTCGAAGACAACTGACGCTGCCTGGGCATGGGAGTTTGGTGTAGTAGCCGTTGTATGGAAGGCCAGGATCTGCGTTGTACTTGCAAACACGGCCCGTAGCTATCAGTGTTTCCGACTTGAGTTTGTTCTCCTTTGTATTTGCTTCTCATCACTGCGCCTGGTCTCGTCATCGCCGACGTAACTTGCTCAGTCCAAATGTCAGCAGGTGGTGGGCACTTCTCGTCATCACTCTTGCGCTGGGGACATGCTGCCGTCTGGTGTCCCGCCTTCCCGCAGTTATAATAGATTTAAGGGAGACCCTCATAAGTGACTTGCAGGAGTTCTCCATCCAGCTCCACTCCTGTTTTCAATGGCAGGTTTAAATAAATGTCCACTGTGATACGGGCATAGCGTCCCCGGTGGGCTTGCAACGTCGTTTCATCAATTCAAGCCGTAGTACCCACCAAGTTCCCCAACTCCGTGAGCATCCGCGGATGGTATCTGGCGATAGGAAAGCCCGGGAAACGTATCCAGGTGACTGCCCTATTGATCTGTCCTTGCTTTGGCTGGAAGGAAGGCGTCCATCTCTGCATGGAAAGGGCTTGTCCATAGGTGAGCCACGAACCGCTTGTTAAAGCGTGAAGGTAGTCGGTTTCTTCTATAAACCTGACTAGGTAGAAGTCGTGCTTTAAATCAGCTATTTTCTGGGGTCCGCTTGGTTTCCATAACGTCCTCAGGCAAAAATTGATGGTCTAGAATCCTACTTTACATCCCAGAAGTTTGATCACAACAGCTATGTTCCACTGCTGGTCGAGTTTAGCTTTAAACGCCTGTGACAGCTTGAGTCTGACGCCTTGATCGCCTGCTAGTTGCTCAATGTCTCCCTCCTCGACTGCAATGGTTTCCTCAGCTGGCCAAGCCTTGTCTTCCCCCATACCTGCGATTGCCTGGTTGCCTGCTGCTGCTGCTCGGTATGACATGGTTGGTTTGCCCGGAATTTTGTCTTCCCTCTTCCTCGTCCGTCCTCGCTTAGGCTGGGTCCCCTCCGGATTGAAGGTCGCCATGGTTGTTCCAATGTTCTTGAAGTATACGTCGACCCCTCTTAGACACTATTGCAATTGGTAAAGCCTCTAGTGGTGTGTTTGAAACGAAGCTTGCGTGATCGCCACCTTTTCTCTCGCTATACGCTTTTCTTCTATATTTGACCATTGAAAGGTGATGCTCTTTTTATTCCGTTATTGAAAATGATCCGTAGGGTTACAATGTTAACTTACAAGAGGGCATAAGCATAAACAACATGAAAACATTTATAGAAAAGAACTCCCTAAATCACGATCTTAAAAATCTTAAATACTATTTCAATATTTCTACCATTTTCTGTTTTTATCTTATACAGTGAACTTTTACACCACTATTCTAATGATTAATAAAATTATTTATATTTTTAATTACTATATTATTAATTATTCATACATTAACTTTTAGAGGATTACGTTAACTTATCGAATCCTTTAATTTAACTTTAGTCATATTATTACTAAACTTATGTGAATCTTTACAAGAACACAAATCTAAAAATTATTATAATAATTGTGACAAAGTATAATGAAAATTACAATTGCAAAATTTAAATTATTTATTAATGTTTATTTGTATTTTTTATAAATAATAAGTAATCTAAAAATAAAAAAGGAGAAAAACAAATAAATACAATATCATTTAATATTAATGTTTTGATTTAAAATGCCAATATAGTATCCACGTAAATGACAAATTACAAATTAATTATAATATATTCAAATATTTAGTAAATTAAAAATACTTTAAAATTTTAAAGAGTTAACATTTAAATTATCACTTAGAATTTAGAAGTTGAAATTGTAAAAATGTAAATTTTGAGTTGGAGTATCTTATATTCATATATTAATAGACATAAAAAGATTAGACTGTAAAAATGAATTACTTACTGTAGAAGATGCTAAAATGTTAATAGTCTCCGCCCAAAATTGTTTCATTCCTTTTCTTCAATCATTAATTAGCAATTAATGCTCTTCATCAATTAAAAGAGAGTTACCGATAGTTTGGAAGATGAAAGGGTTAGTTTGGAAGTTGAAAAGATTTCATAGTTTTCATGATCTCAGCCCAAAATTAGGGCTGGAGCATCCTATTTTTGTTTGAGTGTTTCAATTTTGTATCACTTAATCCGATCTACATATTTATGTAGACCTTAGGTAAATATGTTGATGAGAATTAACAGAATATGGTAAGAACTGGTTAATATCTTATCCCCAAAATTGATTCATTTATTCTTTGCAAACATTAATTAGCATTTAATGCTCGTCATTAACTAAGGGGTCATTTGGTTTTACATATATTTTTCTGTTGTAGTTTTCAAGTTTTTGTTTATGCTTTTATTTTAAATTAAAACATAAACATGTTTGGTTGTTAATATTATTGTAGTTATATTTTTATCACTAATAATAATTACATATTAGATAAAATAAATAATTTACAAATTAATATTTATTTGAAATATATTTTATTTATTAAATCAAATTTTATTTGAA
>JAOQMQ010000180.1:65325-76695 GCA_027563845.1 Erythroxylum subrotundum
TGGTGTTTATATTTCATTTATGGTCTTATTGATACATGATCAATGTTTTACAGAACAATCTGATGAATCTGAGCTTGCGTTCTTATGATAAACAAGCATTATATGGCATGATTGGCAGTGATATCATGGATTCATGATTGAAATTCTTCTTCGGCTACCCTTAATATCGTTGCTGCAGTCGAGGTGCGTCTGTAAATGGTGGAAGAATCTTATATCTGATCCTGTTTTCATCTCCGAGTACTCGCGGAGAAGTCCGCATCGACATGTCTCGGGATTCTTTTTACAAAAATTCCTGATGTGTGAAATATATTCAAAGTGTAAAGGAGAAACTGATTCTGCTCCTAAGCCAACTCTATCTTTCATAGAAGATGATAATAGTGTCTGCATTCAACATTCGTGTAATGGCCTTCTTATCTGCAGCAGCTTTAGATGTCACGAAGAAGATCGAAAATACTACATTTGTATACCCACCACCAAGCAGTATAAGCCTCTTCCCAAACCCGATTGCAATTCAGTATATGGCATTAACATAGCATATGATCCTCAAGTATCAACTGACCACAAAGTCATCTGCATCTGTGATTCTCAACTTTCAACAAGTCATGGATGCATAAAGATATACGATTCAGCCTCAGGTTCCTGGAAAATTGCAAAAAACTTCCGATTGGCTTCCGAGGATTTGATATTCAACCGAGGTGTATACTGGAACGGTACATAACATTGGGTTGGAAAGGGGAACTTTTCTCTTGGTTTTAATGTTGAGAATGAACTCATGTTCATAATGCGAATGCCTCCAATTCCTGAAGGATGGTCAGAAAGGAGGGTGGCTTATTTCGGCAAATGGGGTGGCCACCTGTTTCTGATTGAGATCTATGGTCCTAACACTACAAGGTTTTATGTGATGGAGATGAAGAGTGACTACTCTGGTTGGTTTGTCAAGTACCGTGTTGATCTTGGTTCATTGGTATGCTCATTCCCAGAAATGGTAAGAAACGATGTTCAGCCTCTTCATCGTTACATGTTCTCTGTGTTACATCTGGTTGATCACCAATTAGGAGACCGAGATGGATCATACATGGTTCTACACATTCCAGGTAGATTCATTTTGTACAATTTTGAAGATGGATCCTTCGCATCTCAAGTTTGTAGCTTGGATAGGAGGCTTGGATTATGGTATTCATGGGAATCTGTATAGAAATATGGTGTGAAAAGTTGGATTAATCTTTTCTGTTTCAACATTAGACTGATTTAGGATCAAATGCAGCATCTAAGTGAATATTTGTTATCACCTCTAATTTGTCAGAGCAAGAAAGAATATTAATTTTTTTATTTTCAAAATTTATGTATATAATTATTTAAATATAAAAAGATGAGTGATATAATTCTTAAATTTTATTTAAAAATAGTTTTATAATATTAATATTGAAACAGAGAGAATTTTAACAATCCAATTTGAGAGAAAATTTTCTTAATTATAATTACACATTTAGCAACAATTATAAATCATAAACAAAAATATATTAAATTTTGATTAGATTAAAAATTTTATTTAACTCTAATTTATTAATTCATTAAATAATTTATTAACCTTTATTAAGAATATCCAACAAAATATTAAGATATATAATATTCATATCTTTATAATTTTTTAAAGTCATGTCCTCATAAGTCATTTTACACATAAACAGTTAGTATTAAACAGCTAATTTTACCAAACATTTCTAACAAACAGCTAATGCAATCCGCTGGTCAAATCCGTTAATATAATCAGCTATCAGCTAACAGCTAATAAGCTAATAGAATCAGCTAACAGCTAATGCAATCAGCTGTTTGTCAAACAGGGCCGATGTGTGTGTGAAGGAATTGCTTGTCCCCAACACAAGCCGATGGAACATACATCTTGTGCAGGAGATTTTTTGCGAAAGGGATGTGAAGCTTATACAGGGAATTCCTTTAAACAGTATGTCGAGACAAGATTGGTGGAAGTGGAGGTGGGAACGGAAAGGTTACTACTCTGTGAAATCCGCTTATAAGATGCTACAGGATTGTGCTTCGGTCATAGATGAAGGAGGGTGTATTCTTTGGCGATTAATGTGGAAACTACAAGTGCCTCTAAAAGTAAAGCATTTCTTATGGTGTGCATTGTCCAATATCCTTCCAACCAAAATTTATTTACACAAGAAGAAGATAGTTGAAGATGCATTGTGTCCCTTTGGTCAAGAAGACCCTGAATATATCGAACATGCTCTTTTGTGGTGCACCAAGGTTCACTATTGTTGGGACCGATTGAATTTGGTAAGACCTGGCAATGGTTTCAATCTCACACGTTGGATCACTGAAGTGATTCTCAAGCTAGGAATGTCCCAACAACAGACTATTGTCATGTGTTTGTGGAACAGAAGGAACGTTGTCATCTGGAGACGGAGTTTGTCGTCTGCTTCTACGGTGCTATGGACTGTACATAATGCTCTCAGGGAGTGGGAGGAAGTGAACATCCTCACAAATAGTCCAGCGCAGCATGGCGCAAAAGGTGGGCATCTTCTTAGCTGGAACCCGCCTATGGCTGGACATTTTAAATGTAACTTGGACACAACTTTAGATATTTCTACAAGAAGAATCTCTTGTGGCGGCTTGATTCGGGATCATCACAGTAATATCATTCATTTACTTGCTAAGATTTTCGATGGTCCTCCTGATCTTACTCTCGCAGAAACACTTTGTATGAAAGAAGTTCTAACCTGGATAAAAGTTAATAACATAACGTGCAACGCTATTGAATCAGATTGTCTTCTACTTGTGAATGCTCTTAAGGGAGGTGTTTCGGATTTATCTTATGCAGGGGTGGTTATATCGGACTGTAAAGCTCTTCTACACGAGCTTCGAAAAATTGACATCTATCATGTCTGCCATAGTTAGGGAGGCTTTGTTCTAGTCTGATTTTGCGAATTGGGGAACTCATATTTGTAATTAATATTTCTTATTATGAGTTTAATTCTTCTAATATAATTTAGCCAAGTTTTCTTCATCGAACTTATGGATCTAGGTCAGGTGTAATGGGGGAGTCTATTGACTCGAGTTAGCTTGGTCCATTTGCTTCGGTTTTTTCCTGGCCGTTTTATTAGTAACATAATTATAAGTTTCAAAAAAAAAATACTGCATGCCGGGAGACCCATGTGAAGATAATTTGAGAAATTTAAAAGAAAGAGGCTTTTCCAGAAATGGCAACGGGTCGAATTCAGCTTGGGTTTGGGTTGAAGCTAGTCCAAATCCAAAGCCCAATCAAATTCAAGGCTATCAGATCTGTCTTGACGGGTCTAGGACATTAAACCTGATTTCTTTTGAACCACTGGAACCAACTAAGAGACGGATATCAACTCATGTATTAATTTTCGGAGCGGTGACCTTTCGATTATAAAGAAGTATCTTTATAGTTGCTTGTGACCTTTCAATCATAAGTCATAAAGAAGTAACCTTATAGTTGCTGTTAATATCGCTTTCAAATTATAAAATTATTTTAAAATAAATATTTAACACTAAATTATAATTTAAATAATATTATATGAATTAGAACAAAATTGAATTAGCTATAATCATAAGTCAAATTGCCTGAAACAAAAAAGAGTGGAAAAGAAAAGGTTCCTCTTCAATTTCCATTAACATTTTATTGCAAGAAGACAAGACAGCAACCCCAAAATAGGTCGCAACAATCACATGCTTTTTGTTTCTCCGAACATCATTCAAACACACGAAAGAATGAACTCTTTTGGGTCCAAACCTGCGGCTACCTTTGCCCCGTAAAACCCGACTCCTCCTGAGGTAAGATTGGCGCCGCCGCCGACGAAGCCGTGTTCCTGGTGGCGGTTGTGGTGGTCATCAGAAGCCGGCGGGTGATAATACAAACGTGCCGTTTGTGGGCAATGGGAGTGAAACCTCGTAGCTATCCTCACCCCCGCATCCAAAATCTCCATGTACTTCCCCATCTTCTTCTTCTTCTTCTTCTGAAGAAAACAATCAAAATCCCTATTTGATGGAAAGCAAAGATAGACAAGAAGAGACCCAGAGAAAACAGGAGAGAAGCTAGAAGGCGTCCCAAACGTCGGAGCCCATGAAACGAAAAGCTATTTGGTTCAACCAAGGACGAGTTGAATATGAAGGGGATATATACATATATATATTGATTTAATGTTAATGGTTGAGGTTTGACGTTTTCTTCACGCGTCATGCATGTTTAATTATTTGCCTCGTTCCATGCATCTGGCATGTTTTTTGTTTATTGTATTTTTCAAGTGGATGTCTAAAGTTAACTTTTAATTTCAACTTGAAATTTGTTTCCTTAATATTATAAATCATTAAAAATCTTTTGATCGGTTTAGCCGAAAAAATCTTAAATCATCTAGTTTTTATTTTTAATTTTTAAAATTTTCAGTTTAATTTACTTTTAATAACTTTTTATTATTAAAAATTAATAAATTTATTAATTAATCCATCAATTTTAATAAATTTATAAATTATTATAAATTAAAATAAATCAATTAATTTTTATTTAATAATCTCTTTTTTAATTAAACTTAAAATTCTTCACCGAGTAAAATCAATCTCTTTCAATCACATTTTAAATTTTTTATTTTATTCAATATTTAATCCGTTTTAAGATATTCTAATACCGTTTGAACCTTTTAAACCTTAATCTCTTATTAGTTTATTTTTTGGGCCCTTTAAGGGGTGGTCGAGTTGGTGGAGTGAAGGAGTATGGAGCCAAAAATTTTTGTGTTCGATTCCCCTACTTACGATCTCTCAATCGAGCCTGACGTATAGGACTTGCTTAGTACAAAATATCCAATTGATGTGATTTGTAGACTATTGCATCAATCCAGAGATTACCTAGTACGTATCGAAAAGACAGTGACTGCGAGTTCCTCTATTTCAGACAAAAAATTTCTAACTTTTAATCCAATTTTTAAAATATTAAAAAGTATATATTCCTTTGGATTTACGTGACGTGATTGGGAATTGATAACTTGTGAACATTAATTCTGTTTTTGAATATATACATAATAACATTTTAAAAAGGTATGTAAGTTTCGAGGACTTTCTAAACTTTCAATTTGACTTTGAATTTGATTGGATAAAAATGTCAAACCTAAAATAAGTTATTGGCCAACTTGGTAATGTGTTACATCCTTTAATATCAAAATTATAAAGTAGTTGAAACAAAAATGTATAAATGTCATATATAGTTTTAAAAATTAGAAATTTTCTTAAATATTAAAATCCTAGATGTTTTATAAAAAATCCTTTTTTCTTAAACCTCGATTAAAAACTAACACAAAAAAATGTGTCATAAATATCATATATGGATTAATCAAATACTGCTTACGCAACGATTTGACCTAACTCTAATACCGTTTGAACTTTAACATCTTGTCGATTTAACTTTTGGTCCAATTTTTAAAACATTAAAAAGTATACATTCCTTTAGTTTTTTGTGATATGATTGGGAATTCATAACTTGTGAACATTTTTAATATCTATTAATTGTGTTTTTTTAATATTTACATAATAACATTTAAAAAAGGTATGTAAATTTCGAGGACTTTTTAAACTTTCAATTTGACTTTGAATTTGATTGGATAAAAATGTCAAACCTGAAACAAGTTATTGGCCGACTCGGTAATGTGTTACATCATTTAATATCAATTCTATAAAGTATTTGAAAGAACAAGAAAATTAAGAACAATATATAAATATCATATATAGTTTTAAAATTTCGAAAATTTTCTTAAATATTAAAATTCTAAATTTTTTTATAAGAACCCTTTTTCTCAAACCTCGGTTAAAAACTAACACAAAAACTCGTTTCATAAATATCATACATGGATTAATCAAATGATGCTTACGCGACGATCTGACCTAACTCTTAAACTTGATAATTATAATTATAATTTATTATAATCATCGTAAATAATTAATTTAAGTCAATTTCAATTTATTAAAATAAGTTTTAAGAGTTTGGTTAGATTATCACATCAGTGGTATTTGATTATTCTATATATAATATTTATATGTGTATTTTTAATTGAAATCTAAAAAAATAATTTTTAAAAATAATTAAAAATTAGATGTTTTTTTAAAATTAATTTTAAAAGAAAGTTTTTACCTCTTACTATTAAAAGGTAGTTTTTATGGAATCAAATCATCTGTAACCGTAACCCTATACCAATTCTGTTTTATACGATCCCATCACGTAAATATGTGAGATCAAAACAAATACATGGATGAGATCATCTGATCAGGTTAACACATGATTATGGTTACGATCTTCTCCCAGTTTTTATAGCATTAGAAAAATAGGCAACTTTGGTCTCTGTTTCAGTATTCCGATTTGACCGTTGGCTTAGGTTGGCAGCCAATGTAAGTGGGAATCACTTTTCAAGTTGTGACATTGAAAATTAGAAACTTAGGAGCTTTCTTTGGACTTTGGACTCCCTCAACGTTTGAGTTTTGAGTTTTTACGCCTAACTTTGTGCTGAGTGACCATTCAACTTCAATCGCGCATGTTACCTTTAGACCGAGTCCACGTTTTCTGGAAAATGGGCTTAGTAAGACTTTCCTCTACGAGTGGATGTTTTAATAAGCCCACATTGAAACATAAAATGGGTCCTGAGCGGTGTAATGTTTGATGGGCAAGGCAAGTAACATTATATGTTAGTCCATAACTCGATAGCCTAATTCAACATGACTCAGTCAAATTGGGTTGACCCAGGTCTCTTTACTTTGTTGTTTGTTCAAACTTGGTGAACTATTAAGTAATCATAGGTTCACAAAGTATCATTAGGGTTGGTAAAATGGATTTGACCACGATATAAAGTTAACAAACTATACTAAAACTAATTATAAATTAAATCAAACTTTAAAAACAAGTCTTTTCGTTTTGCGAGAGTTGGAGAGGGTCATCAACGTCTTTTTATAATTTTTACAAAAAACCTGTTTTCGTGATTCAAACATGTGATCTTACGATTATAAAGGTGTAAAAGTTACCCATGCCTGCTTGTTCAAAAACTCTTTTTTTTTTTAATTTAACAAATAAATAAAAAAAGGAAGGAAAAAATAAGTGTGAAAGGAATTTAACCCTAAAAATGGGGAATGGGGCGGCAACCGGCAAAAACAGAGAATGATGAGAAGAAGACGTTTTTCTGGTAAGGGGTACAGTAGAAAAGATGTCAGCCATGGAAGTTGACAAGAGATGATATGAAGCTTCTAAATGGAGCAATCAACATGACAATGACTAAGACTATGACTATGACTACTAAATCATACTTAACAAGTTTTTCCAAACCCATCATTACTTCTTTGAATAAGATAGAAGATACGCCACTCTTTTATATTATATTATTTTTAACAATTTGTATTTTTTAATTAAAATTTAATATAAATTTAGCTCTTAAGTTAATTATCATTAATAATTTATTATAATTATTTTAAATAATTGATTTAAGTTAAGTTTAATTAATTTGAGTCAAGCTTAAGAATTAGATTAAATGTATATATTAATAATATTTGATTGATTTATGTATTCTGTCCTGTGTATTTTGTAGTTATTTTTTAACAAAAAATTAAGAAAATAAGTTTTTTCTTAATTTTATAAGCCCTAGATAAAGTAGAAAAGAATTCATATTTTGCCTCTTTTTGTTCTTTACGAAAGTCGAGAAAAGAGAATGAACCTTATTGTATTCTTCGTAAGACTGAGCCTTAAGCAGTTGCCCGGGGCCGAGCTTGCATATAATATAATGTTCATATTTTGTCATTATCTTAAATAAAATTTAAGTGAAATTATTTTTAAAAATAAATAGAAACCAAAAAGTTTTAAAATTAAAAATAATAAAGTTTCTTAAACTACATAAAACAAATTCATGCCTTTAACTTAAAATTTTAAAATTAATTAAATCAAATTAATGTCTTTTTCTTTTAACCATAATAAATAATCAAATATTACGACCAAACCCTCTTTTCTTCTCCAAACCCCAATTGTTTAGGAAAAGTAGACTTGAAGTTCGAGCTTTGACGGCAAATTCTCAAGGATTTGGTTCGGTAAAGTTCCACCGTTTACTTCTTCTCAACTACTCGTACACTTTACACTGTTTTGAATCTGAAACCACCTTGATCCGGTTTTCTTTTTCTGTCTTTCCGGCCACTATCTCATCATGACAGGCATTGAAATTTGAAAGACAAAGACCACGGGAGATCAGACAGCAACGTTAACACGGAGACGACACAGTGTGTGTGTTGTTAGTTGATTGCGACATTGTGAGACAGAAACAACATGCGAAAACGCGGAACCGAAGAATGTTTGGCAAGCTCGAATCCTTCCTCCAAGCCAAGCGCCGGACCCCACTGAACTGAATCGAATCCAGTTTCTTTAATAAAAGCATTTATTCAAATTCCATTATTGTCTGAAATAATGGCGCTTTGAATAAGGAATCTGGTACGGGAAAAAAAATATTAATTATAAAAATTATAAATTTATTATTCTAAATCTTAAATAATAGCAATGGAATATTCTAATTTTAAATTCATAACAAAATAATTAAACCTTAAATTTTTATTAACACTTTGAAATAATGGCACTTGGAATAAGGAATTGATGAAAAAAAGGATCAATTGTAAAAAAAAATTTAAACTTTACTTAATTTTAAATTATTAGTTTAAAATTTTAAAAATACTAAAATATTATAAATTTTTTAATTTATAGTAAAAATATCTAAACATTAAGTTTTTGGGATGGCTTATAGGTCACCTTCGGTAATTTTTTAAAATTATTTTTTCAAATTAAAAGTGTAATACAATGTCTTTTTTAATTATACCCAGATTTAGACCTACTCAAGACCTAAATCTTGCTTAGAATAGTTGAGTCTCGGGTCAATCTGGGCTTGAGCCTGACCTATAGATTGATCCATTGAAAACACCTGAATTTGAGCCTACGAATCAGCCCATTGTCATCCTTATATGACTGGCACATATTATAATTTGATACATTAAAATATTTGTCTTATGACGAAAAACTAATATGATATAGTTCATCACGTTAATAAAATTAACAAAAATTTTAATGTCAATTATTTTCGCTATAAATCAAAATTAATTTTTTAAAAAAATTAAGTTAATATTAAAAAAATGAATAAATTTTAAAATATTATACTAAATTAACTAAAAAAGAAAAGGAGCATTAACTATTAAAAGTTTGAAGAGAAGCACTCGCTCTTTGTTGATGCTTTGTTCTTGAGGGTCCAAAACTCAAAAGGGGATTCTATGCTCCAACGTAATTGGTAGATTCGGCAAGAGTTATGGCCTATCATGTGTTGTTCATGATAGCCACTTTGTTCATTCGAATTGCCAAGTATTGATATCCTTATCACCAATACTTCATTCTATTCTGTTTAGTGTGTAGGATCTAACCATCTGTACGTATCTCCTTATCTTTGTATCTATAATTTCATATTCACCGAACTGTACAATCACACATTCCTCTACAGTCAAGAAAATGTGTGGACTGATCGGCTGTAATTCCACAAAACACTTGGATTGGATTAGGATTTGATCTCATTATTGATCAACCTGAAAAAAACTGATATTGTCATGATTATGTTATTCTCAGAAGATGGTGGTAAAACCTGATGTTTCTAATGGTGGATACGATGATGAAGCTCCACCGAACTGGTGTGTAGTGTTCATACGATGATGAAGCTCCACCGAACTGGTGTGTAGTGTTCCTTTTTCCGACAAACTTCTGGCATTGGTTGGACTGAACTGAACAGAACATTAAAATCATCGATTCTATGAATATATTCCACTTTCAACAAGTTGATAAAACCAAGTTGCCACCAATCTTTTTCTTCAAGTTTGTTCTTTCTTTCAACAATAATTATAATCCCCAATTCTTCTTCCAAGTCACTTTAGCTGTCAATATTTGAACAATTCAACGATACTTTTGTTTATTAAGTATTTACCAGACCTTTTCAAATTACGTATAAATTTTACTGAATTGTTGTTGTTGTCGTTGTAATTGATTGCCTTTTTGTACTCTCTTATGCCCAACTCCGAAATAAACCAGATGAATCAAGTTCATGCACTCGTGCCAATTTGTTTTTTAATTCATTTTGGAGTGTTTATAAATATGAAAATTCGTATAAAAATAGAAACTTCAATTCTAGGAAGCCATTGAAAGAAAGAAAGAAACAATTTATTTGAGTAAAGAATATAAATATGTGATTGATAGAGGACAAACTATGCCTAATTTATATTTTGGATAATAAATTATAAAGAGGTAAATTTTTAACAATTTTTTACTCTTGAAATTTTTAATAATTGATTAATTTTTAGAAACTCTTATAATTTAGGTTAAAAGCCAAAAAGTTAAATCTATTATTTTTTATTAATATGATTATTGAATAGATTTTCAACTTAAAATTTAATCATTTACATAGAAATTTTGTAGACTAATAAATACCTATATGAAATTTGAAATTATTTAAAGAAATTTCAAGGGAGATTCATTCTCAGAACATCGAGCACTAGGAGAGTTATCTCGTCCTAAGAAATAAACAATCGGATATTCATTAAAAATATTTAATCTTTTTTTTAATAATTCAGAAGAATTTATTTTAAAAAAACCAAAGATATGTACAAATAGAGTTTACCGAACCAGTGCCTCTAAGGACACAAACAACTATATCATAAGAAGCTATCGTACAAACCTATCTGAAGCATGTGAAACTCAAGGGAATCAACAAGTAAAACTTTTGGAAGCTACTTGCCTACCTCCACTAATAACAAAATAGACCACCTTTACTCTAACTAATGCCATACAGAAGAAGCAATAACCAGAATATGTTTTCCTCAGCTAAATAATTTCTCAAACCCAGTTGATGCAACACTAAATGTAAAAGCTGAATTCAAAATCTGAACTTCAACTTCCCTTGTCAAGATTGGACCTTCCATCAGCTTATGCAGAGGAACATGAATTGTGTTACCTCATAGGTGATGCCACAATGAGAGGGGAGTAATCCTTGCAAGATTTCTTTGCTGTGCTTAAAAGGATCAGTCCTGCCAATTCCGTCAGTGTGTTTGTAAGTTGTAACAATAAATATACAGACCCGGTTCTCTTTGTCGCTTTAGAGCCTATAGGAAGTTGGATAGCCAACTAACTCCTGTCCGATCTTCCGATGGTGACTCACATGCTATTGGCCAATGAATATTCTAATCGATCAACTTGCAGAAAAGTTAGTGAATATAATTACCTCCTCTCTCTGTTTGAGATGAGAAGTTCCCTAATTTGGGATATTACTCCGAGATACACACTCCCCACATCCTTGG
>JAOQMQ010000180.1:76795-93747 GCA_027563845.1 Erythroxylum subrotundum
CCTCCTCTCTCTGTTTGAGATGAGAAGTTCCCTAATTTGGGATATTACTCCGAGATACACACTCCCCACATCCTTGGCTTCATCCTTAAAGGTTTGTGCATTTCGTTCAGTCCATATAAAGTAAACAGTAGTAGATAGCAGGAGTGGGAAATGAGTAAGGACTCAAATCCTGTTAGTGGAAGCAGTATTAAACTAAGAAAGAATATCTGAAAAGGAAAATATTCAATTTTTGACTGACCCAATTGTAAAAATCTTGAATATTTTAACTTTTTAATATAATTTTTAACTTTTCGGCTCAACTTATTTTAATAACTCTTATTGTTAAAATTTGATTGAGTTATTAATTAATCAGTTAATTTTCGTAAATTAATTAAATTTTCAACAACATCTAATGGAAATTATTTTTTAAAGAGAATAAAAAATAAATTAAAAAAGGAAAGGTTCAATACATAAATGAAAGAGGCTAATTGAGACACTAAAAAACTATATACAAAGAAAACAAAGATGGTACAGGAGACCCTCGATAATAATTATAAAATAAAGCTAAGTGAGAAGTTTCCAAATATGTCGTTGAAGATTAGGTATCTGAAAACGGAACTCAAGACCTAGAAGCCGAGAACGGATAACCTCAATGATGTTCTTGATAATGTCCTTGGGTGATCGGTGTCGTATGTTAAAAATGCGGTTATTATTTTCATACCAAAGAAAGTAAACAATAGCGAGAGAACTAACCATAATGACATATGTCTGAAATCTTTCTACCGGCAAAGATGGGTGGAAGCCCACTGGAGGAGGGAAAATCAAGAAGTTGAATTTCAAGTAGAGGGGGTCTTCGTATAGAGAAACCCGGCCCAAACTAGAGAAGAGAACCGATACTGAAAGAAAAGATAATCATGTATCTCTGAAAAAGAGTCACATAACACACAAGTCAAAGAAGACAAAACACCAAACATCTGGAACCTGTCAAGTAGAAATTATGTTAACACACGAGGTCTAAATTAATAAGTTCTTATAAAATAAAATAAATAAACTAATTTTCATTTAATAATTTCCTTTCTAATTAAACTTTCAATAGGTAAAGATAATTTTTTTAATCACATTTTAAATGATTTATTTTTATTTAATTTTTAGTTGATTTTATAATTATTTAATATTGAGCAAATATTTTAAATCTTAAATATTTTATTTTATCAGTTTAACTTCCGATCCAATTTTTAAAACATTATCATTTATTATAAATTGTTGTCCAAAAAAAAAAAAGAAAGGTTTGTAATAACGTACAAGAATCAAAGATTGGATTTTGCACAGTTCACGGAACATGACTCAGCACTTTGGCATATTTAATATTTGTATATTAATTGCCAAAAACCCCCCACTTTCTCCTTCCTAAGTCCTAACACTTTTTAAAAAAAATTTAAACAATATTGATATGACAAGCCAACCATAATAGAAACATTTAATTATCACAAAAAAGATAAAAAATAAAAAATATTGCATATATTATAATCTTTTCATTATTCCAACAAAATATGAAGCTTTGTGTACGGATTTAGTTGACTTATATCAAATTAAAATTATAGACTCACAAAGAAAAAATTCCAACTCTACATGCAAATATTTTGTTATCGTTATATTCAAATAATTTTTAATTTATTTATAAATTTAAAATACAAGATTTTTAAAAAAATTCACACTCGTTGTAGATAAAAATATATTATAAGAAAATATGTAGTGATTAAATAAACATGATAGATATTAAGTGACGATTTTTAGAATATAATAATTGAAACAAAGAAGTGAAACCACATAACTAACTTAATAACTAAAAATTAGACAAAATCTACTCTTTATCATGATCGTCCAATTTATACAGTACCGAACAAATAATCCTTAAAACTTGTCGAGATGTCGTGTCAAGCGGTGGATGGTTGTTGAAACAGTAGTATTCAGTGACATGCACGTTTTGATAATTAAGCACGTGCATCAACGTTTTAAAATTGAAAGCTAAATATAAGATTTAAAAGATTCAACTTTGTCGTAAAATATATTAAAGATTAAATAAAATTTCAAATTTCAAAAATGATTAAAAAATTAATTTTTAATTAAAAAATTTAAAGTTTAATTTAAAAAATATTATTAAATAAAAATTAATTGATTATTAAATAAAAATTAATTAATAAACTGATCAATTTTTAACAACAATAGTTATTAAAATAAATAGAACCAAAAAGTTTTAAGTATTTAGTTGTTTGATCGTGTAAAACCACTGATTGGGTTGATAGATTGAACCCGATCCACTATTTTTGTTTCAGGAATTTGCTATAGCGGTTGAAAAATTAAGAGAAGAAAAGATGATTGTGCCCAGAAGTTATTACCGACTACAAGAGTAGAGAATAGAGATAGAGATAGAGATAGATAAGCATAAAGTGTTAATTCTCAGTTTATTCGAAGTTAACAAATACTCTAGTTTATTCAAGAATTAAACCAAGTTTAAAATTTTCTTTAATAAAATTATCATTATTTTTTAAATTTATTTTATTTTTAATTAAATAAAATAAGTACATTACATTTGATATTGTACAACACAAAAACGGCTACCAAATTATTTTGAGCTAACCAAAATTTTCTATAATGTTAGATTCAAAGATTGGGTTGGAAGGAAAGTTTCAAATTGCATTCATTATACTTATTAATACTTAGATTAAAATTTATAATTAAGAAGAATTAAATCATTAAATTTAAAAAAAGTATATTTAAATATTTTTAAGCATAAAAATGTTTCTACAAATAGTTATTATGTTTAAAATTTATTAAAAGATAAAATTATTAAAAATCTTTTTTTAGTTTTAGTTATAAGATAAGACTATTTTTATTAAGGGATTAAAATTTCATATAATTAAAAATAAAATTTAAGCTCATTAACTACTATATTTTTTCAATTTAGTTTCTAACAATAATTTAAATATTTATTTTTTTATTTTGAACACAGGCAAATAAGTTTTAAATGAAGCTTAAGCATAAATTCTTATGAGAATATTTAAAGAAATATTAGAATATAATTTTCGTGTTTTTATACAATTTTTTTTAAGTCATATTTTCATATATCATTTTATATATAAACAATTAATTTTATCAAACATAAAAAAAACTAATATTATCTATTGGTCAAATCAATTATATTAATTCGTTGTTAGCTAACTGCTGATAAAATCAATTAGCAGCTAATACGTTCAGCTATAATTCAAAATTTTTACGATTAACTTATGTAATTGGTCAAGTCTTTTATAGATCTAATTGGTTAAGCTTGCTTGATGCCTCGTATTACCATATCTTAGGCGGCGGGTCTTCGGAAAAAACGACACAAAGAAAGATTTCATCGTATCCAAAAGATTGCGAGTTGTTTCCTCGATCTTCTTTAGTTTTCTTAAAGAGGCTTATCCTAATTCTAAACAAGTTGTGACAAATTGATAAAGTTAACACTAGTAACTTAGATAACATGATCGTAAATTTTTTTATTATTCAAAAATTGTTAATTTCAAAGTATTAATTTTTTCGAAAATTTTCATTCGTAAAAACTTTGAGCCGTTCAATTTTTCGATTTGATTTTTAACTTTTTGGTTCGATTTACTTTAATAACTCTTGTCGTTAAAAATTGATCAGTTTATCAATTAATCAGTCAATTTTTATAAATTAATAAGTACTTATAAACTAAAATAATTCAATTAATTTTCATTTAACAATTTTTTTTCAATTAAACTTCAATTTGTTTTGATAGATAAATATAATCTCTTTAATTCATATCTTAAGTTCTTTAATTTTATTCAATTTTTAGCTATCGATTGAACTTTTTAATCCTTAAATCTCTTGTTTTTTTTATTTAACTTCTGGTCCAATTTTAAAATATTGTTATAAATCACTTTAGGCATATTATCATAATATCATATTTAAACAAAAAAAGGAGTAAGTGATTCTTATATAAAAAATAGTATATTTTAATTCAAAAGTTTAAAATATTAATTGCAAAATTAATTCTTGTGTATAAATATCTTTAATCATTATTTTTAATCGATGTAAAAATTTAAAAACACTTAATATTAAAAAATGTGTTGTTAAACATTTTTAAATTTATATGAATGGTTGAATATATTAAAAAGTATGAATCATTTTTTTACATTAACATAATATATTCATTTTCTTCACTGAGATTTAATAGAAATACAGTAAAACTTATATAAATTAATATTGTTGGGATCATGATATTTATCATTTTATAGAGATATTAATTAACTGATAAATTAATATTTATTAATTTAAAGAGATTTTCGTAATTGATTGAAGTTAAATTTTGATTACATCAAAAAATATTGTATCTTAGAAAAATTCATGTTTCATATTAATTGAATGAATCTAAAATATAGATTCATTGTACATAATATTAATAAAAATTAATAAATAATGTTCATTGTTTCTTAATAATTAAGTATTATTCATTGTATTTTTACTAAAAACATTCAATGTATATATGTACGTACGATGGAGATAGAAAATACTTTATAAACTAGAACCATATTTCACTAAATTGTCTTAGTTATATTTGTGTAAGTTTATATAATTATTAATTTATGATATTCATGGGATCCTATATTTACATAGGGGTATTTTGAAAATATATTATCTTATTATCTTATCGAAATTTATTAGATTTTTAACTGGCCCAAGTAGGGACCGGAAAAAAATATTATCTTAGAGAGTTTATTAATTTACCGAGTATCAATCTAAAGAGATTCTACTGTATAACTTTTAAATTTTTTTAACAAATTTCTATATATATATATATATATATATAAATGTCGTGCCAAATTCAGTACCTACACTCGCAACAAAAATGTGTTTGAACTCACACAAGTACCAACTCTATATGAGGCCCTACATGATCAATTTCTAAAACATAGACTGTCGTGAGGTAGGTTAGTTTTATCCTATTGACGGCAATATTGCAATAGTAATTTAATCTGATATGAGAGAAATTATTGATTCGCACAATTGATCATCGCGTTTGGTTGAAAAGTCGGTGACACAAAATTACCGTGTGATAGATTATGATCGAATGCCTCTAAGTTAGAATTCGGGATAAAGGCGACTTACGCGCCCAATGCCCGATTACCTAAGTTGCCCACTAAAGATGTGCCAAAGAGCTGTTTTTTCCATCAAAAATATCGAGCGATTTTGCCAACGGACTGTTTTGTTTACTGAAAAAGTGTTAACGAGTTGTTTTCCACACTTTCTAAGAATTATGCACAGTTTTCGCTCCTCATCCTTTTAACTTTATTATTATTATTATATACACATGGATGGTCGCCGATAACGCTATTTTTAACAGATATTTTAAAATAATAATCTCTTATCAGAAATTTTTACATCCGAAGGATAACTATTTCTTGAACACAGGTTTTAACCGATTGAAGTTTAAGAATAAAAACAAAACGCGAAGTGTGAATTCAAAACCGATAAGGAACGTATCAAATCAAGCATGGATCGACAAGGTCGTTTGTTGTCAATTTATTGCTTTAATGGGAGAGAATTTCTATTGACGTCGTTTAGTATCACTTAAAAAGACATTATCTTGCTAAATGAATCTTATGACAACTACTTAAGAACTCCTAATGCGCACCAAAACTAAAAGGAAAAGGTTACGTGAGACTTAGAACAAATGTATCTGCAAAGTGTTCACATGTAAAAATCAAAATGGTAAAACGATTCTTCAAAGTAACGCTTCTGTAGTTATGAATAGATAGAAGAAAGTGTTGTTTCAATGGAAGTTTTCGATGGATGTTGACAATGCTGTTTTTGGAACCAAGCTATGAATATTTCCAAGGTGTGATAATTGCGTCCTTATCTCTATTCATACTTAATTAAAAGGGTTTTAGATGATAATTAATGATAGTAATAATGTAATTTATAACACATGTTTTTTAGTTTTAAAATTTTTAATTAAAATAATATTATTTTAAAAAATCTAAAATATAAAACAAAACTTTAATTCAACCCAACCTACAACAATAATAACAATACTCAGTTAGAATTCCATAAAAATACGAAGTCTGAAAAGGTCTAGTAGTACACAGTCTTATCTCTATCACTAAAAAAATTAATAAATTCATAATTTTATCTCTGTTACTAAAGATTGATAAATCTACATGTAAAGCAAAATAATGATAATATAAAATATAAATAAATACATCTACATAAAACAATAAAAATATGTAATGCAATATATATATATATACAGCATAGTAAATATTAAAAATAGAAGATAAAAAGTAAACAAATACACAATTAAAAAAAACCCGATCATTACAAGATAATAATTAAAATAAGTAAGACAATGTTTAGGCTAATTAATTAAAAAAAAATACCGCGTAATAAAAAATTAAGGCTATTATAAAACGAGAGATTGAGACAGGGGTCTATATGTGAGATATTTTATCCGTATCTTAGTATCTAACATATTACTAAATTTAGAATCATTTAAGAACTAGACTTAGATCAATTGGTAAGGTGGATGGAACTAAAAGTTGATAAATTTTTATAATGTTTCAAGAGAGTTGCATGAAGGATTGGTTAGAGCTGACGCGTAACAGTCTGTTGCTAATCTGGAGTACGACAGACCAATTGCTGTCCTTTCTGACCGGTGATTAAAGATTTGTGTGCGCGAGCCAAACCACATAAGATCATCGTTGTCAAGTGCAATGCATTAAGTCATACTTAAGCAACTAAACCTCGCAAGCCAATTTCATGTTACACGTGTACAATCAAAGGATGTCACGTGCGTCTTGTTTTTTATATTAATTGCCTTCACATGAAAACTACCCCCCCTTCTCCCAATTTAATGGAATTTCGTAAGCTATTTATTTATTTATTTATAAAATATTTATATTTTTCTCTTTTAATTGAAATTATATGACAAGTATAATTTTAAAATATCAATTTATAATTACATGATAACGATTTCGATAAGTTTAATAATACATAGCATTATCTCAACTGCTTTCAAATAAATTATAATTAATTATTTAAGATAATTATAATAAATTAATAATTTGAGTATAATTTGAATAGTTTGATTTTGGTTTAAGAACTCAAAGAATTAGTAATGTCAAATAGTATTTAATTAGCTCATATTAATATACATATTATAAAGTATTTTATCATAAACAGTTTTATGAAAAATTGTTGATAAAATTTTAAAAATCTTGAAGCTGGTGCATTTACCTGTGTATGTATGATTTAAAAACTCAACCAATTCGACTGATTTAATCGTAAAAATCTTGAATCGTCTAATTTTATAATTAGGTTTTGAACTTTTCTGATTTAATTTACTTTAATAACTTTTGTTGTTAAAAACTGATTAATTTATTAATTAATCGGTCAATTTTGTAAATTAATAAGTTATTATGTGAATTAATATTTATTTAAGATTACCTTTTTAATTAAATTTTTGGTCATATTTAACAGTTTTTTAATAAACTAATTTCTAGATTTTAAAATATTGATATTAAGTAATAGCGCGTCAAACCCAGGGGAGAGACTAGCGCGTTTTGTTACAAAACAGGAGTCGGCGTTCAACTTAAATAGCTGAATTAAAGACAGCGAAAAATAATCGAAAACATAAATATAGATATTTAAATTTTTGAAAAAAAAAAAGAAAAAAAAGAGTCTCCATAAAAACCGACTCTCCCGCTATTTATTCGCCATTGATTCTTATCTCCCAAACGATAAACGAACTACGCTTTTAAGTTTTAAGTTTTTAACCCATAGCTCTCTTCTCCCAACACGCACAGGCTCTTCTCCTTTAGTTTCAATATGTCTCTCACGGAGGACTCCCCTTCTCCCTCCTCCGTCATCGTCATCGGTGCTGGTTTTTCCGGTAACGTCATCTTGTTAAGCACACGTGCATACACACGTGAATATGAACGTGTATTGTTAGTATTATAAGTGTCGTAAAGATTTTCTCTCGTATTGTATATGAGTTGTCAGGTATATCGGCGGCGAGAATGTTGGCCGAGAATGGAATAGAAGATTTGTTGATCCTGGAGGCTTCTGACCGTATTGGCGGGAGAGTTAGGAAAGAGAATTTCCGCGACGTGACGGTAGAGCTCGGAGCGGGATGGATCGCCGGAGTTGGTGGCAAACAGCGTAACCCTGTCTGGGAACTTGCCTCTCAACACGGTCTCCGTACTTGCTTTTCCGACTATACCAATGCTCGCTATAATATATATGATCGGAGGTACGGTCTATTATCTTAAAATATTGGTTATTTCACTAGACATTGTAATCTTATACCTAGTGTTCTTTTCGTGTTAATTAAGTTTAGAATTTTTTTTGACCTTTCCCTGTGATTCAGAGACCGGAATTTTGAGGTTTTCTTTTTAATCCAGTTCTTGTTCTTTCTTGATTTTCATGTTCCGAGTGAGTGCTTATAATCGGTGAATGTGTTTGTTTCAGTGGAAAAATATTTCCAAGTGGATTGGCGGCGGACTCCTACAAGAAAGCGGTGGACACGGCGATTGAGAAGTTGAGGCACCAAGAAGCAAACCACGACGGTGAAATTCTGGAACTACCTTGGTAAAACTCACAAACTCTTTACGCAAATCACTTATGGGTTTTACTACTTGAGCTAGCTTTATAATATTATCAGAAGGTATTTGTAGTGGATTCATTTGATTAGTAGAATTTGCATTTGTTCAATAGCTCACCGGAGACGCCAATAGACCTTGCCATTGACTTTATCCTCCATGACTTTGAGATGGCAGGTTGGTTTTCTTCTCTAATTTTATTGTAAACGATGAATACTGAAAACGGAAAGGAACTTTTTAATTGATGCGTGTAACTGATGAATTGGGGCTTTGTTACAGAGGTGGAGCCAATCTCAACGTATATAGATTTTGGAGAACGTGAATTTCTTGTGGCAGATGAAAGAGGCTATGAGTATTTGCTGTATAAAATAGCTGAGGATTTTCTGCTTACTTCGGAGGGTAAAATCGTGGACAATCGCCTCAAACTTAATAAGGTAAATACAAAAATTAAACATGCTTTCTTTGACTGCGAATCTCCTCTTGCTCTTGGTTTGTTCGTTTGTTTTTACTTTTAGAATTATCAAATCATAAGTTGAAAAGTTAAAAAAAGGGGTATAAGATAAAGCGTTTTTTATCTGTTCAGTGGAGGAAAAGGAACAGGGACAATTGGTGAAGAAGGGCCTAAACTCTGTTATGTAATATGTAGTCATCCATTGCTATCTTCTCACTATAGTGATTGATTGACCCACTTTTGGTGTTCGCAGATAGTGACTTCCTGTGTCTTATCTACTTTTTTATATGTTATTTTGTGATTTTCCTCTTCCCCACGATTAAAGTCTTTTTGCTTTGGAGTCAACCGGTTTCTGTTCTGCATTTTTCTGGTGACATGATTTTGTTTCGTCAATCAGCTTTTAGTTTTTGAGTTTGTTAAACCTGGAAGTTATTACCTTGATATATTTATGTCGAATTCATTTCATCTTGATGGCAGAATGGGAAGATTTTTTTAGAGTTGATTTTTTGGGTTGATATGTAAGCCTGAAGAAGGTGACAAGATAGCTAAGTTGAGAGAAGAGAAATCCATAGAATAAGTAGTGGTTCAGAAAAAAAATTCAAGCAACAGTTCGGCTATAAATTGGTGGACCTCCACATTTATGGCTACCATAAATTGGGTTCGTTGAGTTTCTTTTAAGTTTTACACGGTTTCAAACCAACAACTTGCATAGTCAAACCTTAGAACTTCGGTCCTTCTCCGTGTCTCTGTAGTTTAATGACAAAAGCCAACTTTCAACGAACTTTTCTCGAGTTAATAACTCACCAAACATGACAGGTTCAATCATATAGCCATGAATTGCCACAATCTCAGCTATCCTTCAATCAGTAGGTCCAATTATTTCTTATGAATGCCTTGCGCAACTTGCACTACTCTGTACAGTGATTTGTAATGACCAAAAGATGATACCCGGGAGGTTGAGATGTCAAGTCAAAGTAAAAACATGAACAGAGATAGTATTGTCCATTTATTCATTTAATCTCTTCCTCCTGTCTTTGCTTAAATTGGCCCTAGATTCAGAAATCAGACAGCCTTTTTCTTATGCCACAACCTAAAGCATACTAAGGTGGTTTTCTTTGCAGAAATCCTATCAGATAGAAACTGAAACATAATATTCGAGTATTGTTATTCTTTTTTGTCTTCTTGACTCTTGAGTAGCTTACCAATCACTTTAGAAAATTGCGTTGCACATGTTTTAGTGGTTTGACTTGAAAGATTCTCAATTTCCTCAATGATTTTACTATTGATTTAACCATCTTTTAATGACACTAGTTTTTGTTTTTTTTTTCTCTATCTCCAAAGCTTCTTGAAAGTAGCACATTTCTCCAGAAGTTCATATGACTTAAATGATTTTTTTGCATGGATTTGGGGCAGGTTCTTCGGGAAATACAGCACTCGAGAAATGGCGTCACTGTGAAAACAGAGGATGGTTGCGTTTACGAAGCCAATTATGTGATTTTGTCTGCTAGCATAGGCGTCCTTCAAAGCGATCTCATATCTTTCAAGCCGCCCTTGCCCGTACGTCTCATCTTCCTTCTTTTAACGAAAAGTTTATTCCTGTTAGTTTTCGTATCAAAAGCTTTTTATCCTAACAACTAATCCGGCACCGCCTTGATCTTTTTGCCGAAATAGCAACTTGGGACATTGTTTCAACTTGTTAAAAAAATGATGCAAGTAGTGGTAGTTTGTCATCTCCACGTCAGTCATGGTGTCAACATTACATGTCATACGTTGAATAAAAGCCGCTGGTTTCACTCCCTCTTTTGACACCTTTCAAGTTTTGTTTAAAGTTGAAGCAATCCAACTACGGAAGTGAGTTGAAGTTTTGTCCCTGTACACAGATGTGATCACTTGTATGATTCTCGTGTCTTCAACGTGCATTTACCATTTCATGTCTCAACCATTCAACGCAAGGAATCGATAGGATAACCCTAGGTGCTTAGGTATGGGTCCCTATACCATATGAGTCCCCAGGTTTTGAGATTTCAGGACTGTCCCATAACATTAAATAGGCTCTGAAGATGAAACAAGTCAAATATCTCAGGGCAGCTAGTTTCTGTATTAAACTATACTTTTAGCTGCTATGATCATAGATTTTCGAGGTTGCTTACTGGCTACTGCCTCTGAAGTAGCAAATACCAGGGATTATTGCAAGAGTAATCCATAGAATTGTCAATCCACAGGTTACCGTTGGGTTGCCCTTTTTAAGCTGGACCATCTTATTTGTTTCACCATGTGTAAGGCCTTTTGCGGGTGCAAGTTGCAGTTTTTAATACTATAGTGGGACAGTTGTAGTTTCCCTTTGATGGGAACTAAATTACAATGCTAGGTAATAGGGACAGATCTTCCAAGCCTAAGTTTTGACGAGAGTACACTGTCAAGTTAAGTGGAGATACGGACCATATCGCCTTTGATACAGGTGTAGAACTCTGGCCTCGATAGCTTGAAAAACTCAGAAAAGAAAATTCCCTAGTTACGTGGAGTTTGTTACTTCATTTGTGATAGTTAGACATGAAGGCCAGGGAGGGAACCAGTGGAGCTGATCTTTACTATCGTATTAAGTTTTTGCTAATATTTCGATATCCATAATGTTTGTTTCCTTTTGTTTGTGGTCCCAAAACTGAGAAAGATCGACTTAGTAGGAAGTTTTCCATGATCACATTTTTGCTTTTGGGCCGCATTATTACTAATAAAGTGAAATAATAATGACACAGAAATGGAAAACTGAGGCCATCGAGAAATGTGATGTGATGGTGTACACCAAGATTTTCCTCAAATTTCCCTACAAGTTCTGGCCTTGTGGTCCCGAGAAGGAGTTCTTCATCTATGCCCACGAGCGAAGAGGGTATTACACGTTTTGGCAGGTTGGTAAAACTATCTTGCCTAATTCATAAATTTTTATTCACTAATACGTTGCATATGATTTACAAATGAATAGTTGATTGAATGACTAGTAGTATCTCAAAAGTTATTAAGGGTTTAGCAGTTCCATTTGTGAGGCCTTGGAAACCGTATCATGGGATTGATAGGATAATCTTTTAAATTGTCTCTAGTCATCGTCAGATGAATCCTGTGGTTTGAAAATGAGCAAGCACAGTCTACTTTAATTGATTTTAAAATAACCTGTCCTTTTCTTTGACATGTCATTGATTGATGCTAATCTTTGCTGTTTCCAACTTTTCAGTAAGTTGCTTGTCTTTTGCTTTGGGCTGTGACTGCCTCTTTGCTTTTATGTTTGTTTTGATTAAATATGATGAAAATTTGTGAAGCTTCCTTGCATTTTATTGCTTTTATTTCTTTTGTATGATTCTCCTACATGCAATGTATATGATATTCGTGTGTCATTGTCTTAGAGCTGGCATTGGTAGCTGTACTGAGCAAACTAATCTATGCCTTCCAACCTATACTCGTATTGGCAGCTTATAATATAGGAGATGATCCCTTTCACTTTCAGAGTTCAGGTCCATATTATAACATGTGTACTTGTGATCTTCGTGTGGAATCTATACTATATTATAATCTTTTGATGTGATCGAAACAGATTTTGTTTCTATCACAACAAAAACACTTTAACCTTGATATGAGAAATACGTTCCATTAATCAAACTCCAACTCTCCAGATTCTGATCTGTTATTTTGTCATCAGCACATGGAGAATGCATACCCTGGTTCCAATATCCTGGTTGTAACGTTGACAAATGGGGAGTCGAAACGTGTCGAGGCTCAGTCTGATGAGAAGACATTGGAAGAGGCCATGGGAGTACTAAGAGACATGTTTGGACCAGACATACCTAATGCCACCGATATACTTGTGCCCCGCTGGTGGAACAACAGATTCCAGCGTGGCAGCTATAGCAACTACCCCATCATTTCAGACAATGAACTAGTTAATGATATTAAGGTTAGTAACCTATCTCACTGTATCGTCTGTTTCATCGATGCTGGTACATAGTTTATAGGTAATCTGTCAGAATTTCACTGATATTAAAAACAAAATGAAAACAGGGAAGATAAAGAAATACTCAAAAAGTTGTGAATTTGTACTCATATTAGCTGAGACTGTTTTGTTCAGGCACCAGTAGGACGGATCTTCTTTACAGGCGAACACACTAGTGAAAGATTCAGTGGCTATGTCCATGGAGCTTACCTTGCAGGTGAGAATACAGACTGGTTTACAAACACTAGTGTGCTTTTTAGCTTCTTTAGTTCTATTATCTCTGATGTAATGAGCTTGAACTAGGTATTGAGACAACCAAATCACTGTTGTTAGAAATGAGAAAAGATGACGGCAGGAAAAGTGAGAGCCAAAGCCAGTCGTTTCTGCTAGAACCTTTACTAGCTCTGACAGAAACATTAACTCTCACACAGGCGGAGCCAGTCCCAAAGCTACACAAGTGTGATATCCGGACACAGCTATATCTTAGTGGCAAGCTTGGAATCCCAGAAGCAATATTATGACTATATGAACCTAAGATAGAAACTAACCCCCATGATTACGTTAAAGATGAAGGTATAACAACCTACGAGATGGGTTTGGAGTTGGGATCAGTTCAGACACACCTTGATAATGCCATGATCAGTCCACGTTGCAGGGTAATGAAGTGAAGAAGATGCAACCAAACCACCCAAGGACTGCAAGGTAATCACAGAAAAGGGTGTGTCTAAGGTGCCATGATTAGTCCTTGTTGGAGGAACTAAAACTATGAAAGATCAAACACAGAAATGGTTGCTATTTCCGAGAGAGCTGTATTAGGCATTCAAATGTAATAATTGGTTCATTGTTAGATGGAAGATCTAGAGAGAAAAGCTTATCATATAACCATAGGTTTCAGTCCTACTGGTCCATGGATAAGAAGTCTATGGATTTAGCTATAGTTTTCTAGACTACGTTAATTACCACTCTTAGAATCAAGTATATAATAAGAAATCAGACTGGATTATTCATATGATGTGAAGAACATGACTGGAGCAGAAGTGAAGCATTCAAAATTTTTCATTGAGGATCAACTTGTAGAACTGTTGTTTTTGCTGCATTATCACTAACTTATTGCAGAGCTTATAAGGCAATATAGTGATGAGCAATGTAAATGGTAATGCATTGGAAAATTTATAAGGGTGGAATTGCAGATGTATGTTTATTATGTAATATTATATGCAATAACTATAAAATTTCAGTAGAAATTTCATTATTAAATAATAAGACACTTTAATTGATATTATGTCATTGTATTAAATTAAATTATTTTATTTTATAAATTTGAATTGAGTTTAAAACTTAAATTTTAGAATATTAGAATGTTTATTTGGGAATTTATTTATAGGATGTAATAAAATATAAGATTATTCTATCGTTTAAGGTTTATAATGGTGTAAAATATAACATTATTCTATTATTTAAGATAATGATTTATAATAAAATAGAATCGAATCAAAAAAGAAAATTTTATAGTACACCTTTAATCCTAAAAAGTAAAAATGAAAAATTAAAATAAAATGTAAATAATAAATAATTTTACAATATAACGTTATAAACCTTTCTTATAAACAATATTTTGTTAAATCCATCCTGATATTAATCTTCGTTCGTTCCTTTCTCAGTTCCATCACAAAATGCCAGGCCTCACTCTGGGAGACACCATTCCCAACCTTGAAGTTCAAAGCACTCGTGGAGTCATCAAGCTTCAAGACTACATAGACACTTGGACCATTCTCTTCTCTCACCCAGGTTCGTTCCTGTAATGTATCTCTACAGGAATCAATCTAGTTTTGTTTTTCTTTTGTCGGTGTAATCGTACTTGAACAGGTGATTTCACGCCGGTGTGCACTACCGAACTGGGAAAGATGGCGGCGCGTGCTCCGGAGTTTGCCAAGAGAGGGGTGAAGTTCCTAGGTCTGTCATGTGACGACGTTGACTCGCATGTCGAGTGGATCAAAGACATCGAAGCGTACACGGTTACTATGTATCCTACTTATAAAGTGAAATTGAAGTTTGGTTATGTGATTAAAGTATGAACATGTGCAGCCAGGAAGCAAGGTGACATACCCGATAGTTGCAGATAAGAATCGTGAGGCCATCAAGCAACTGAACATGGTGGATCCCGACGAGCAAGACTCCAATGGCGGTACTGTACCTTCCAGGTGTCTTCATATAGTTGGTCCAGACAAGAAGGTGAGAAACTAATGTGAAGATCTATCTTAAGAACGTAACTAATCATATGGGAATGGGATAGTATTGAAACGTGCAATCCGGGTTTGAAGATAAAGCTGAGCTTTCTGTACCCAGCAAGCACAGCGAGGAACATGAAGTGATGAGAGTGATGGAGTCGTTGCAGAGAGCATCAGAGCATAAGATTGCAACTCCTGCAAACTGGAAACCAGGTGATGCTGTTGTGATTTCTCCTAATGTATCCAATGAAGATGCCAAGAAGATGTTCCCTCAGGGTTACAAGACTCTGGAGCTTCCTTCTAAGAAGGAGTACCTGCGATTCACCAATGTGGACTAGAACCAGAAACTAATCATTAAGCATGAGAATCAGAACACCCTTTTCTCTGTAAACTCTTTACTTTTTTTTTTTCTGTTGAAAAAGCAAAAGAGAAAATCAAACAAATTACGTGACTAATATAGTGAAACAAACCTAACCATATCCCTTAAAAGTACAGAGGCACGGTAGTAATCCCTAATTCAAAATATACAGCAAAATTTGACAAGTATGTCGATATATCGGTTTCTCTCCCTGTAAATATGATGAGGTAAAATTACCCAATTTCAAGCAATTAACTCTTTGATACTCATAATTAGAGAATTGTGAGACATTGCCAGTTGAGTTGAGGAGGACAGGATATTAATTACCACTAAAGAATTTATTTCTGATTCAACTCAACGATACCTAAGATTTCAAGCAAACATGAGATCGGAAAACACTCTCTAGAGTTTAGCAGATACAGAAGAGCATCAATCAATATTCTGCATAAAACCTCCAAGCCATAGTATAAGAGAAATAAATTTCTAAAATATTTAAATTTATGCAGAATTTCCCAAAAAGTTAAAATTAAAGAAATTTTATAATCTGATGCTTCTCTGGCTTTTATTTTTCACCACATTTTTACTTTGTCAGTAAAGTATAAAAGCAGGAGTGAACAAAAGCGTTTGTAGTCCAACGGTTAGGATAATTGCCTTCCAAGCAATAGACCCGGGTTCGACTCCCGGCAAACGCATTTTTTATCAGTCTCTTTAATGCACTGCAGTCCGTTCAATGTTTCTCATCCGATTCCGATCACTGCAATAAAAGGACACTTCTCGAATTGCAACCTTTTTCCTAAACAATCATGACATAAAAAAAGAAAAAAGAATATCACACATATATTAATATATTTAATCTAAAATTTTAATTTTAATTTTATTAATTAAATTCAGTATAAATTAATAATTTATTTTAAATTTTCAATTTAAATTAAATTTAATTAGTTTGATTAATTAAATTTAATATAAATTAATAATTTATTATAATTATTTAAATTATAAATTTAAAAATTTAATTAAGTTAAGGATAAGCTTGCGTACTACCTTCTCATATCCTCCCTTCGTTTTAACAGGATTTATATTGGGTGTTATTATTGTTATTGTTAAAAATTGAATTAAATTATCATATTAATGATATTTAATTAGAAGACAATTAATTTTTATGTTACATGTCATTATTTTATAATTAAAGTCTAAAAAAAGAATTAAAGTCTAAAAAAATAGTTTTTTTAATTAAATTCAGTATAAATTAATAATTTATTTTAAATTTTCAATTTAAATTAAATTTAATTAGTTTGATTAATTA
>JAOQMQ010000180.1:93847-103936 GCA_027563845.1 Erythroxylum subrotundum
AGAAGACAATTAATTTTTATGTTACATGTCATTATTTTATAATTAAAGTCTAAAAAAAGAATTAAAGTCTAAAAAAAGAGTTTTTTTAGTTAGAAAAATAAAATTTGAGAATTATAAAATGAAGATTTTTTAATTTTAAATAAGATATACTATAATTGTATGGATTATTAATTATTTTTTTTATAATTTTAAATTTACAAAATTCATCCACTTGTTTAAAAAATTTAAATTGCAAATTCTTAAATGATGCTGTTGTCATAGTATCACAAGTGACAAATAAGTATATGAAATGATTAATTTTTCTAACTAAATCATTAATCATACATATTAAAAACGGACAAATTCAGTCACTGGATCCGTCGGTGGATACCCTGGTCAAAGACAAAAAAAAAAGGGGACAAATTCATATATAAATAAATTGTATTTGAAGGTATGTTTAATTGAGGGTTTATTAATGAAATGGAACGAAATGTATTATTATTTCATCACTTGAGAGAAGAGTTTATAATGGAATAAAATAGAATGAGATGGAAGATAAATGTTTCATATTACATCCTATTTTATCTTAAATAGTAAAAAAAAAACTTCGATTTGGGGAGTTTATAAAGAAATGTAAAATAATAAACAATGTTACACTATATTACATTATAAACCCTTTATCTCGTTATATTATATTATGAACTCTTCCATTTATCAAAATAACAATTTTCTAATATTATATTAATTTGCAATCTATTACATTTCATTATATTATATTTCAATTCATTAAAAACTTTACGTTCAACTAAACATAGCTTAAGAGACAGACTATTAGACCGACGTAATCCAAATAAGTGTTAGGTTAGCTACAAAAATGATTTTGAACTTTATTAAAGTAAAATTTCATTAAATTAAGTTAATAATATGTTTTGTAAAATTGAAAAAATTGGTTCAAAAATAAAAAAAAGGAAAAAATAAAATGTCGCTTGAGGCGTGCGCTGTCCTTGTCCGTGTAAAATAGTAAGGAGTACATTAAGCTGCATTACTGCGACTAGTTCCTTAACAGTGACGTCGTTTCATGTTTATCTCCGTCGTTCCTTTGCCTCCAGTGTGCTGGGTTTCCTCTTTTTTTCCCGCCATTTCTTGTTCTTCCCTCTGCTATGTCCACTTCACGAAACCCTAATTTTCTGTCGTAGTTTGGATCATTCAGGGTTTCGTGAGGGCTTGCGATTGTCATCAGTTCAAAAACTTGAGATTGAGGAAACCAAAAAGCGCGAATAGATGAGGAAGTCTTCAAAGAAAATCGACGAGCGTCCTTCGAAACGGCCGAAGGTTACCAGGTTCAGTGAATTGCGGCACCTTCGTGATCTGGGAATCTTGACGGCTTGTTCTTTATGATTCTTTAAAGTTGCTGTCATTTGTATTTGCGGTTGGGTTTTTTTTTTTAATGTTTTAGGGTTTTAGGTATTGTTTAATCGGAAAAAAAATCAGGGGAAACAGTGATGATTTACATTGGTAGCGATTTGGAAATTGCAATTAGGGTTTTATACTATTGATTGTTAGAGGCTGGATCTTATCACATGGTGATTTCTGTTTCTCTTTATGTTCTTATTCCATATTATGTTTGGACAACCGCGAGATGCTAGTGGAGGGGTGGAATCCAGAGAAAAGAGAGGAAACTTAGATACATTAGCAGTTTAAAGATCAGAAAAACCTCGAGTGGTGCTTTTTTTCCTTTAGAATTTATTCGTGAGGCAATTTCCCGTGACATCGTCATTTGAAAACATGATAATATATGACTTTTGTAGAGCACACAATATACTGAGATTTTAAGTTTCGCATTTTGTTTCTACAAATATTTGGCCCAACAATTATAATATGGACCAACTTTTCTTGATGTTATCTTTCAGAGGAGAAGATGATTATATGCCTGGAAATATAATCGAGTTGGAGCTCCGAAACTTCATGACATATGAATTTTTGAGTTGCAAACCAGGATCACGGTTGAATCTTGTAATTGGTCCAAATGGATCAGGGAAGAGCTCTATTGTGTGTGCCATTGGTCTTTGCCTTGGTGGTGAACCTTCAGTACGTCAATTCGGTAGTCCGATTGATCAGTAGATTTAGATGGCATTGCTCTTCTTACCTAGAAACATGAGGGGCCTATATTTTGCAGATTCTTGGAAGGATTAGTAATATTGGAGGATATGTGAAGCATGGAGAGGAATCTGGACATATTAAGATATCCTTGAGGGGAAATACGAGAGATGAACAGATTGATATAATGCGCAAGATTTATACATCGAACAACAGATCAGAATGGTTCTTGAATGGTTAGTTGGTTAAAATTGTAAACATCATACCCTTATTTAACTCAATCCATGTTGCCCTGTAACATATGCTGGTACAACACACACATATGGATCTACTAATACTACTGCTTAGGAGTTATCTAAGTAAAAGAAATGTGCTGATCATGTGTACAAGGACTTGATAGTTATTTTGTTTCCCAGACATCTCTTTCACTTAATCCGAGTATGTTAGCACATAAATTTGCATTGAAAATTATTGTGGTGTCTGGTTTATTAATTTAAAGTTTCCCTTTTTCTACGCTTTTGAGTTTCCCTTTTAATCCCTGATGAGTTGATCTCAGAAAGAGGAGTAACTAAGAAGGAGATATCTGAAATCATTCAAAGGTTCAACATTCAAGTCAACAATTTGACTCAAGTAAGGTGTACAGTTTCCTGTTGTAACTTTGTACTGTATCTTGTAGATGTGCTTCCCCCAATTGAGGAGCTTATATGTGCTCAAATAGACATTTATTCCTAGTAAAGAAGAAAGATTAACATATGATTTCTAGATAATTGTGTATATGCTTGGAACTGGATTGGTATATTTTCACTTACAAACTTCTTTGTGTATGAAAATGCCTTACCAAAAGTTTCTGCTGCATGAGTTAGTTGAAGAAAGCTTATGTATAATTATCTTTGCAAGCTTTTATGTCCTTACCTCGCAAATCCTGGTTAACCTACTGGTCTCTTTTGTTTTTAGATGATTTATATGCTTGATCTTAACGCCTTTTATTGTTTTTGCATTTTTCTTTTGTTTGGGGATGTGATTCCAGTTCTTACCACAAGAGAAGGTCTGCAAGTTCGCAAAGTTAACTCCTGTAGAACTCCTAAACGCGACAGAGCAGGCAGTTGGTGATCCACAACTTCCAATCCAACATAATGCTCTTGTTGAGAAAAGCAGTGAGCTGAAGGATATTCAACGTGTAAGTCTCTCATTTCATTAATCTGTAGACGATTGTGTTTATAATTATTGATCTCTTAAACTGATTCCAAAAGCAAGATTTTGTTTTTTCATTAGGCTTTAGAGAGAAATGGAGATACTTTGAGTCAGCTGAAGGGTTTGAATGCTGAACTTGAAAAGGAAGTTGAGCGTGTCCGCCAAAGAGAAGAACTTTTTGCAAAGGTATGTGTTAAATCAGTCGAAATGTTCATCTTCCTGATACGAGTACCAGCACTTTTGCGGTCTTACTGCAGGTTGAGACCATGCAAAAGAAATTGCCTTGGTTGGAATATGATCTGAAGAAATCTAAATATATGGTAGCTAAAGAGAAGGAGAAGGATGCAAAAAAGAAGGTTGATGAAGCTGCTAAGAATTTAATACTTTTGAGAGAACCAATCGAGTATGTTGTTGATCTCAATTGCTATATTGACTTACTGTAATTTTGTTAAATAGCTAGCTCTTTAGTCAATCAATCATAGCATAGTTATTTGTATTGTTCTTGGGAAGCTATATCCTATTCGATTTGATCACTGTCACTCAAGAAAAGCACAAAGACAGATTTGCAGTCTAATGTTCTAGGGGTGGTTCAGTTAACAACATCCTTAATCTAGTTGATCAATGCATCTTGGTAGCGTGTCACTAGATTTTATGTTTATGGTGACAAAGCTAATAGCTTAGTTATTGACTTGACAAACTTATTACTGGCAGAAAATCCTGTCTAGACTTTCACTTACCTATTAGCTAAAGAATTTTACTGCAGAAAACAAAACCAGGAAAAGGCCATGCTGGAAGCTGATTGCAGAAAGATCAGCAATCTTATAAAGGACAATTCTAAACGACGTTTGGAACTTCTTGAGAAAGAAAATCATTTGGTATGGCGAGTTTGTATTCAATAACAGTATAAATGTTGCACAAAATACAATTTTCCTTACTCTATATTTTAATTTACAGGGAGTGCAGGTACAAGGGAAATATAAAGAAATGGAAGACTTGAGGAGGCAAGAAGCATCTCGCCAAGAAAGAATTTTGAAAGCAAAAGAGGATCTTGCTGCTGCTGAAACAGAACTCCAAAACCTTCCTATTTATGAAGCTCCAAAGGGAATACTTGTATGTTTTGTAAATCACTAGAAATTCTCACGCTGCAAATTTTAGCTGGTTTTGACAAAAAATCATTTAAAATTCACATAGTTATTTTTTTTGAAAGGGGAAATGAACTGCTTCAATTTGTTATCTCTTTGCTATGTTTACATCTGTTTGCAGGAGCAATTAACTACTCAAATTTCTGAGCTACGACCCTTGGCTAGTGAGAAGAGGAGTCAAAAGTTGGAGAAGGGGAAACTTCTATCTGTAAAGAAAGATGCCCTGCAGCAGTGCCTAAATAAGTAAAATTTCGCAAATCCCACAATGATTATTAAATGCCTTCTCAGTAAAGAGAAAATAAAAGATCTTATTTTGATATTCATGTCATACCTTATGCAGGCTGAAAGATATGGAAAATGCAAACAATAAACGCTTAATGGCACTAAGAAATAGTGGAGCTGATAAGATATATGATGCTTATAATTGGGTGCAGCAGCATCGACATGAGTTGAACAATGAAGTGTATGGTCCTGTTTTGCTCGAGGTACGAGTAGAGGGTTTTGACTGTTCCGTGTATTTTGACAACCATATCAGCTTATTCTTGTCTTCTTTGTTAGGTTAACATCTCAGATCGGGTCCATGCTGACTATTTAGAAGGTCATGTTCCATATTATATCTGGAAGGTATTTCCATGGGATGTCTCTTTGAGATTCCGCTACTTCCATTTAGTCTATGTTCTCAACATTCAAATAAGTCATGATTGTCTCTTTTCACCTCTGTATTGGAAGATAATAAAACCACCTGGCTGATGCATTTTGTCCGTTTGAACGTTTAGTGATCATAGCAAACTCATTTGCTTTTGTTGTTAAGGCTTGGACCTGATGTCCTTGAAAATGTTTTTAGTTGTTTCTCAAGTGGGCATTGCCTTTTATTTTATCACAATTTTACCATCTTGTTTTACAGTCATTTATAACCCAGGATCCTCGTGATCGAGACTTTCTTGTGAGAAATCTAAAATCTTTTGATGTTCCAATTTTAAATTACGTGAGGGATGAACACTGCCACAAGGAGTCCTTTCATGTATCTGACCAGGTATCAGTCATCCTTGTATCAAGTATGTGATTAGTGTTCAGCTATTCTTAGTTTTGTGGTTTTCTTGTCTCTATGTTGAGCAGATGCATCAGCTTGGTATCTATTCTCGGCTTGATCACGTTTTTGATGCTCCTGATGCTGTCAAGGAGGTTATGATAAGCCAGTTTGGACTGGATAAATCAGTATGTATCTGGGCTTCTTGATTTTAGTATTATGCTGATATTTGACCAGCCGTGCTTTAATGCATCTTATGCTTGAAAGTCTTATTTGAATAAATTTCTCACGTATTTACATTTTCATCAGTATATTGGGTCAAAGGAAACTGATAAGTTTGCTGATGAAGTGGCAAAGTTGGGCATTTTAGATTTTTGGACTCCAGAAAATCATTATCGATGGTCTGTCTCAAGATATGGTGGTCATGTGTCAGCAAGTGTTGAACCAATTGGTCGCTCGCGTCTTCTTTTCTGTAGTATGTTCTTACAACTACTTCTTTAAATAAAAGTGTATCCCTAGCATTCAGTGATCATTTATGTGTTCACTTTACTTTCAAAATATTCAGGTTTAGATGGTGGGGAGATTGAAAAGCTGAGATCCAGGAAAGAAGAGCTGGAATCATCTGTTTCCAGTTTAGAGGGTAATATTAAATCGATACTGGTTGAGCAGAGACATTTGGAAGATGAAGAAGCTAAACTTCATAAACAGCGGGTATGTTGATTGGAATACATAGAAAACATTAGGCTGAATGCTGATTTACTTTGTCGTATGTGTTGTTCAAAATGAACTGAACTTCATAAATGGATGTATGACTAGTTACATCCTACTATAATTTTTGTTTTTTTCTGGTGAAATTAATGTATCTTTGTAGGAGGAGATTGTCAACAACATACAGCAGGAGAAGAAAAAACGCCGTGATATGGAGAACCTTATTAGTAAGTATACCAAGGATTGCTTATTTGCAGCAAGAAGCAATCCATTTCTTATGATGTCTGCATGTACAACCATTAATTAATGGTTTGATGCTTAGATTTAAGGAAAAGAAAATTAGAATCAATAGAGGAGGATAAACTGGATACTCGTGTGGAAAAGCTGACAAATGAAAGTACCAACCTTAACAGTCAACGGATCCAATGTGCAATTAATCTCAAGGTGACTTTTTTTTGGTTCAGTTTTCCTACTTTGATGCTTTTAGTTTATGCTTTAGGATGGCCACTATTATTTCAACAATAAATAATGACATAGATATGCACTTATGCTATAGATTTGTTAGTCGTTTCTTTTAGTCCTTGTTTTGATGGACTTTTGTGTGTGGTGTACTTATGCTATAGCTTTGTCAGTTGTTTCTCTTAGTCCTTGTTTCGATGGAGTTTTGTGTGTGGTCTTTTGACAGGAATTACTAGTTGAGGCTATTACACACAAATGGAGTTACAGCAAAATGCATTTGGCTTCTATTGAGTTTGATGCAAAGGTACTTTTGGCAATTGGTTTATCAACTTTGATGATTTACTTTTTGTTTTTATTAATTATCCCCAGAGAGGAGGCTATTATCATCATTTTTTTGAGAATCATCCTCTGTCAGATTAGAGAACTGGAAGTCAATCTGAAGCAGCATGAGAGGCTTGCTCACCAAGTGTCTGTTAACCTTGAATATTGTGAGTTTTTGATAGCAATGTTTCAATTTATTCCATTTAATTTTGATTATAGCTTCTTGGTGAGAGCCCTTGTCATAAAATCTTTTTAACTTTTATGAATCCTCTGCGCAATAGCTTAAATATTTGAGTAGAAATTGAAAGTAATATATATGGAAGGATAAGCTGATAGCATTTTGTTTCCTTTTTCATATGGCAGTGAAGACTTTTAAATTCTGCTGCTTAAGTAGATCAAATATTCATACTTTTCCATCATTCTTTTATTTCAGTATTATCTCCTCTTTCACCGGTCAGATCCATTGTAGTCTGTCTTTGAATATAGTGTTAGTTGAACATTTAGGTCTGTGAATGGAACAATAATAAAGTGATTTCAGTTTTAGTTCCTTTAAATTGAACTTTGGACAATCATTGTGGGGTATATATATATATATACTAAATGTTCTAAATTGAATAGAACTAGAGGTAAATACTGGACAATGATGTTCAAATTTTTGGAAAGTTCCAAAATTGAACAAATGTCAAACCTTTTCTAGAAATCTAATAGTGTTTTCTTGACTTTATTTTCACATCCTTTCTCTTGGTAAGGCAAAAAGGAGGTAGAGGAATGTCGACAGGAACTCTCTTATGCCAAGAGGCACGCTGAATCCATTGCTATCATCACTCCAGAGCTTGAGAAGGCATTTGTTGAGGTTTGCTCGCATGAAGATGTGAAGCTAAAATTTGTTTTGAGAGAAGTTGGATTAATAGGAGTTTGGGTGTGAATTGTTATAAAATTATTCTTATCTTTTTCTTTCCCCTGCTCACATTGTTAAAATAATGGAAAGATCCCATTCATTATTCTGTGTGAACTCTGAGCTTTTTATGCAATACTGAAGTTGATGTGATGGTTGGATGTTCTTGTTTTACCTATCACTGCAAGAGGACGTGTAACTAAAGAATCTGTATAATCAGTTAAGAATATGTAGCAATAGATTTTGTTTTGTTGACCCATAATTCTAGACATTGATATTTTTCTTATAGATTTGATTGCTTTTTCATGTGACCACTGCTGAAGTTAGTCATATTCTATAATTCTTGAGAGTTCGCCATGAATGGAAGATGACTATGTTGTCTACTATTTTATTAAATGCGTTTAGCTAATGAAATAACTGGACCTTAATATTATTTTGTAAGAAACTGAGTTCCATGTTTTGATGATTTGATCCATTAACAAACTCTTGTTTCTCAATTAAACCTACTTAGTATGAATGAAGTATACCAATATGCATTCACAATCATAATGTGTTTTTTCTTTCCTGAAAGCATGAATTATCTCTTTTTTCTGCTCTGAACTCCTAAGGTTGTTTTTACATATACATGACCTTGCATCAAACATCCTCAATCCAGATGCCCACTACAATTGAAGAACTGAAGGCTGCCATTCAGGATACCCTGTCTGAAGCCAATTCCATTCATTTCCTTAACCACAACATATTAAAAGAATATGAACATCGTCAGGAGAAGGTACAATTTTCATCCATTTCGTTCTGAAATCCATCTTAAGTGGAGTAAACCGTCATCTACAATTACTTTCTTTTTGCAGATAGAAACCATTTCCAGAAAACTGGAAGCAGATAAGGAACAATTGAAAAGGTGTATAGCTGAAATAGATTTACTGAAGGCAAGTGTTTGATTTAATTCCTTGTGCATCATGCATATATATGGATAATTAAATCATAGTTCAACATTAACATCTGAAAGTGCGCTCTCTGATTTTTAATGTTCGAGTTAGAATTGTCTAGATTTTGAGAGCTAGACAGCCAACCGTTCTTAGGGACAACATTTTTGTAGTTTTATCAAGGTTATTAGTTGATCACTAAATCAATGGAAATTCAAATTCAAATTCGAATCCTCATTTTCTTGCTTTTCTCATTTCTGATTGTATGGCTTTCAACTTGAATTTATGGAAGTTTTTGTAGCCTTTTCTTTTTCAAACAGCCTGACCTTGATGTCAAAACTATTTCATTGAGCCTATTCATATAGTAGCTACTTCTTGCATGAGTTGTCCTAAAGGATGTTGCAATTAAGCTCTAGACATCTTATCGATGAAATTGCCATTCCAATTTTCATAAATTACTTCGGTATCCTCTCCAGGTTGTTTCACGTGTTACTTCTTACGTATAGGCTAATGCATTATAAGTCTCTTGGTTTTTCATTTTCTTTTTTGGTATTGCATACAGGATAGTTGGCTTCCGACATTAAGAAACCTTGTGGCTCAAATAAATGATACTTTTAGTCGTAACTTCAAGGAGATGGCTGTTGCAGGAGAAGTTTCATTAGGTGCTTAATACAAAACTGTGAGTTCATTTAACTAACAGATGTAGATCATTACTTACTGATTTAATGGTTTCTTAATAGATGAGCATGAAGAGGACTTCGATAAGTTTGGAATACTTATAAAAGTTAAGTTCAGGTGAGTACCAACTTTAAGACCTTTTACAATTCTGTTTGGTGTGGTCAAAATGCATTGAAATTGTTGAAACGCCCAGTTATCTATCCTGCCAAGCACATTTGTTTACTCTGGACAGAGGACTTTGTTATTTGGTTCTATTTGGAGCCCAAAATGGGCCAATGTGCAACGCCCAAGAGTGGGCCTCCCTTTCCTTTTCCCCATATCCATCTCTACCCCTTCATAATACAGAAATTGAACTTGGGTGAATGAGGAGGCAAGAAACCTTCCCTCTTCAACCTTTATTCTGAACTGATTTATGCTCCTTTGGTTACGATATTCTAACTTGAGAATTCTCGTTGAAGTAATTATTCACTGTTTTAAATTAGATTGATTTACCAACCTTTGTGCTTTAACCCCAATCTGCTAGGAAGATCACTTCTTAGTAAGTTCATTTCGTTTATTCTATTTTGATGAACTGGAGGTCAGAGAAATTTTACATTCTAGTTTAGATCTGCCATTGTTGGATAACTCTTGTCTGAATTATACAGTTGCACTGTTCTATTCAATCAC
>JAOQMQ010000183.1:1548-15993 GCA_027563845.1 Erythroxylum subrotundum
CAAGGATTGTTAGGATTGTCTCAGAAAGGTTATATCGAGAAAGTATTAGAAAGATTTCAAATGAAAAAATGCTCCGCCGGGATAGTTCCAATTTAGAAAGGGTTCAAATTTAGTCTAATGCAATATCCACGAAACGATTTGAAACGTAAAGAAATGGAGTCTATTCCTTATACGTCAGTAGTTGGGAGCTTAATGTATGCTCAAACATGCACTCGACTAGATATCAGTTTTGTTGTTGGAATGCTAGGCCGATATCAAAGCAATCCTGGAATGGACCACTGGAAAGCTGTAGAGAAAGTCCTTAGATACTTACAAGGCACCAAGGACTATATGCTCACATATAGAAAATCAACCCACCTTGAAGTGATAGGTTACTCTGATTCAGACTATGCCGGTTGTGTAGACTCACGAAAATCTACATTCGGTTATATGTTCCTATTAGCTGGAGGAGCAGTTTTGTGAAAAAGTGAAAAGCAGTCCGCCATTGCTACTTTTACTATAGAGGCTGAATTTGTTGTGTGTTTTGAGGCCACAGTTCATGGATTGTGGTTGCGAAACTTTATCTTAAGTCTTGGTCTTGTCGATAGTATTACCAGACCGCTAAGAATTTATTGTGATAATTCCACAACCGTTTTCTTCTCGAAGAATGACAAATATTCAAAGGGTGTGAAACACATGGATTTGAAGTATTTGTCTGTGAAAGAAAAAGTGCAAAAACATAAAGTGTTAATTGAGCATATTGGTACTAATCTCATGATAGCGGATCCGTTAACTAAAGGCTTACCGCCCAAAACATTTATTGGTCATGTTGAACGGATGAGCCTTATGGATAAGTCCTAATTAGCATAGAAGTCTAATATATATATATACACATATCATTGTCTTGCTCAAATTGTTATGACATTTTTGAATTCAATTACAATCATATGTTTTTGCTCACTTATTGGTTATCCACATTATGATGTATACAATAATTATTATTTGTGAGATAACAATTACCGAATTATTCACTTAAAGTTTGTTGAGTTGAGTTGATTATGTGATACATGGAAGGAATCAGGTTATATAACTTGTGACCGCCATGATCTCATCAGCTTAATTTAATTAAGGATGACTTGATCGATTCCATGTATTGTGTGCACTTAAAGTTGTTGGATCACCAAGTCGTAACATGAGCCAAGTGAGAGATTGTTAGACTATTTAATATCTCATGTGACTTATAGATTTAAGTCCCATGAAAAGCACCCACGATGATGGTTATTGAGTATTAATTAAAGGGTTCTCAAATGGGTCAAAGACCATTTTCCTCTCTCTTCCAATTACCAAACGACATGTAGGTTGGTGGTGCTATATAAGTTTTAGAAACTTATTGAAAGGTGATATGAATCATTTCTGAACCATTGAATAAACACGTTAAAGAAAGAAGAAGAGAGGAAATAAAACTTGTATCAACAACATCAAAATCTTACAAAACGATCATGGATATAGGTATGTCTAAATAACGTCGATCCATAAATGTCTTACAATAAACTGCCATGCAACCAACACCTTCCGTCCTCCCGGCATGCCTCACGCCTCCGGTTGGTGCAGTATGCAACATGATGTGTCAAAACACAACCATGGCGTCCCGCATGCACACCAACGTCCAGCTCTTCTTCAAACATATCACACATGCATACGGTAAACATTTCCAAAATCAAAACAAAAAGCAGAGCATAACAGAGGATATGTTTAACATACGCAAGGCAAAAGTATATATTGTGCTCTGATTCCAAATGAAAGATAAAACTCATTCACAAATCCTCACGTATATATCAACATATATGTATATATATATATCAAAACATTGGTGGAAGCATAATCGAAATAAACAATACCTCCAGCCATTGCATCTCCAAAAAACCATTGGTGGAAGCATAATCGAAATAAACAATACCTCCAGCCATTGCATCTCCAAAAAACCTTATCCATTGATTAAATCTCACTGCCAAAATGACGTGTTTTTAAATCTTCTATCCTCTCAAACTCTCAAACTAAGGGTGTAAACTTTTCTTAAAAACGAAAGCAGAAAGTTAGGGACAAAAAACAACCCAAACTGTCCATATATTGCTCTGCCCATTGCAGAGACAACGGACAACAATTGTGAATCATATTTACCACGAGAGTATTCCAACAGATAAACGGCCTTTGCAAATTCCCCAACAGCATTCAGGAATTGTGAAGCTCCCAGTCCATCGCATATACTGTGGCAGAATGTGGCTCCGTCGGTGACCACAACCATATTGCGTAACCTGGAAGACAGAGAACGTGAAATGTCTTAAGATTGAGAAATCATACGAGGTTTTTAAGGTGCGATTTATTTTTCCAACACAAATCTGATACCTGCATTTGGACAACTGGTTCAGTGCCTTCGATCTCAGGAACATGGTCAGGAAGTAGGTTGTCGTAGGGAATAGCTGTCACATTGTCGTCATCTTCCGGAGTACAATCAGCTGAAGCCTCCATAAACCACGCACCCTGCTCACAGCAATCTATTTGAAGCTGACCATTTTCGGACTCTTTAAGCCGTCCGGCAAGCGGAAAGTAAGGAACCAACGCCGTCAATAAAGCTTCCTTTATGACTTAGCTGCTTCAGGCCGTGTTAAACTTTTTACTGAAAACCGTTCAAGTAATGGTTGTTATTTTAAACATTTTGTAAATCCAAATTCAGTGTAATCATTAATGACTAAATTGATCTTTTAGCTTACAGAAAATGAAAGAAAAATGAGGACAATTTATGTTTATAAGGGTACAATGTACGAGGGGAGTGTCAAAAGGGATAGACTGTCATGAACTCTACCAAAGCTTGCGCAAATATAGGAGGCATGCGACAATCATTCGGGGAAGATAAGGTAACTAGTGGGATCAACAATGTCAAGTTCAAGTAGAAAACATTTCTACACTCGAACGTTAAGTGCAGTAAAGGGCAAATACAGTTGAACAAGTAAACACCTTCGTGCAAGATTTCTTAGGAATCAATTCGGAACCAGAAAGACCTTCCTTGCTATATATCCTGACCACAAGTAACATGAACGCCATGCAACCTTATTTGGTTTTGAGCCCTCCACGTTGATCAAAACAAGAATAAGAAATTTTAAGAAGCATGTCCACGTATTTGCACAATGTGGGTGATTCAAATTAGTTGGTGTTGGTCAAAAACAGTTGCAGAGTCGAGTTTGTACATCTAGTGTTCCCATTTTCATACATTAGCAGCTTTATCTGCAGATACATTTTGTGTAAAACTTTCTCCAAAGATTCACGACTGAAAATTACAAAAGGGAACAAATATGTGGGAGTCTCAGACAAATTTGTGAACATCACCACATCTAATTCAATAATAAACAATTTAAGGTGCAATATCAAGCCTGGGCTCAAAGCAAAAGCCAGTAAAAAGCTGAAGCGGGAACCTTTTAGTCACTGGGCATTTTTGTGACCATCTCCATTGTTTTTGGTTCATGTAAAAAACCAGAAGAGCTGGAGCCCCATAGCTCTGTATGTATATCATATCATCGGTGCCACTGCTGGCAAAAACATCATCAAATTCTCCAAATCCTTGAAAAAACTTGTGAGGCATTCTGGCAACCTCATCCCACACCCTACCATTTAGAACCCAAATGCCAATTCCTTTAATTATATCAGCTCGGTCTGGCTTCCCTATTCCTCCCACCATTACCAGTTTCTCCTTCAAATTCATAAGGCGACCACATGTAAGAGAGCAAGGTACTGGAATGAAACTCTTTATCAAGAAACCATGAGAAGATCTTCCAGAAAGATTGTAGGTAATTAGACCATGCCGATTTTCGGATGCACCTCCACCAGTTGAGTAAATAAGAAAGTACAACACTCCATTACATATCACACTCTCATCACCACCCCTCCACCCGGTCAGAACCTCTGTGCAAGAAGTAACCCATGTCCTTGATTCAGAATCATATGTGTGAATAGAGAGATCCCACTGAAAAAAGTTCCCAGGAACTTGCTTAGACTTCACAACTGTGATAGAGTAGCCATGAGATGTCCTGCTTGCTGAAATTGAAAGTGCACTGTAATCGGAAAATTTTAAACCTGGGGGCTCCGGCAGCCGCCGATAACATTTCGTGACTGGGTTGCAGACATACAGTTCACTTCTACTGTCATTATCCATGAAACAAACAAGGCCACATGATGAAGCAATGAACCAATTGGATGTCTTGATGCAGGGTAGATCAATGCCATACCACTTCCGAAGGATTGAATCATAGGCATAACCAGCAGGCTCATCAGAGCTTGTGAACATAAAATACCATGGTTTTTGAGACAGAACGCGGGCAAAATTCCACAGGAACCTCCTTGAACTAACAATCTCATGCCATCTTTTACACACAGAACCTGCCCTGAAGATGCTAGGAATAGGGAGATAGGCTAGGATACGTTCTAGCAGATCATCAGGTAAGATCAAATCCACTGAAACCACATCAAGATCTTTGTTGCCTTCATCAGTGAGTTCCGAGAATGAATCAAACTGCCCAATACCTCTTCCCGTGTCACCAAAGCAATCACTTATCCATGACGATTCTCCCTCCATGATGGAGATACACACAAAACTAGAAATCAAGTCCTATAAGAAGAAAAGAAGGTAGATATATGTCAAACTCACAGACATAGCAAGAACGAACTGCACCTTCAGAACATGTCAATTTGGAACTAGATGAAATTTAAGGACGTATTAACTCCAGAGGAACCAAAACTGTACCAACAGGTTGAAATACCAGAAATATACAACACGTAGAAAGGCTAATACATACAAGAAAAATTAAACTTGGAAGTTTTAAATTGAGATACTACAAGCAAGGAATCACCTTCAAAGCCTACAATCAGACTGCATCCAGATGTCCAACTACCATTCACTGAAACCTGCAATGTGTACAATTAGTAGTTGTAACCAAAAGTTTTAATCAGTAGTTGTTTCTAGGATACAGAAACAAATGATCTATGCACCAGATTAAAAGGGCTTCCTTATACCATCGACCTATCAAGAATTAGTCCACCTACAGATCTCCAAAGATTACGAGAATAGCAACCACTTGACACCATCCTAACGGCAAAAATCTCTAATGGTCCACTAAAATCATTGAAGGTAACATAATATTGAAACTTAAGCGTCACAACTGTCCAATTAGAACACAGGCAACCAAACACCAGAAGATAGTCTTATTCCTGAAATAGGATAAATAACCTAACGTGGAAGAAAATATATCAAATACATGCCTCCAGAGAAAAGAAGCATACGTAAAAAGAAATCAACAGCTTAACCCCACATGTAAGTATTTCATTTCTTTGGTCAGCGTATGATAGTATTTCTATAAACCAATAAAATCAACTTGGAGCAAGTAATCAACTAGATGCCAGAATAATTCCAAGAGACTAATCACGCATCACGAACAGGAATCCAGAAACAATACGAAGGAACAAAATTACCATCACGAATCTAGGTGTTCTATGATGAATCTCACATTAATCACAAAATTGCAACTTCAAAAGTCAAAATTTTTTAAGAAAAAGGAAGTCACTCAAAACGATACAAGAACGGCATGTTTTGATGAAACAAACAAAACGCTCATCCTCTGGCATCAAAACAAGTTGTGTTCTTCCTCAAAGAGCAAACACAACTGGGTTTGAAAACATCAAACCCTAAACAAGGAAAGGGAAAAGCTTTCTGGGTCAAAGAGATGAAACAATGTTAGGTAAAATATAGGGAGATTAGGCCTAGCTTACCCATCAATCAAACATCAAGAAACCCCACTTAACTAAAAGTCACTAACATCAAATCATCAATAACCAAAACCAACGACAGAAATTGAAAAGACACAACACACATCACTTTAAAAGCAACGAAGAAAAACCAAAAACCTCATTTACCTCGATAAAAGCCGCCTCCTCCACTTTGAATGCGCAAGTGGGTCTTCGTCAGATTAAACAAACATGAGGAAGAAAAATGGGTCCAAAGTGACAAACCAAAAAAAAAAAAGTTACGAGAAAACAGAGAAACAGAACGGCTCACTAGTGATGGGAATAGTAAACCCCCCACTATCAAAAGAAAGTGCAATCAATGAACTAGGAAGCAACAGAGATTATATGGACAAAATGAAGAGAAATTCTAAAATGGAAGCCAAACTCCGAGATGGGTCAGCCCAGATTTGAGCGACGAACGATGCCTCAGAGACCCATTTCAGAGTGGATTGCGGGAACCACCGGAGTGTATAATGGTGCGTTCCGGTTTATAACAAGGATGAGGACAGACAAGGAATGAAGATGAGAAGGCGGTTTTTCTTGGGCGTCTTGGTGTCCTCCAATAGTGTGAAGGGATGGCGCGTGTGTGGAGAAAGTGGTATTTTAATGACAGAAATAATATTAAATAGAATTTTGGAATGCTGTCTTCCTCGTCCTCCACATTTTCTTTTGACTTTTTTTTCTTTGATTTTTTATTTTTATATAATTAATTAGTTTGGCCGGATTTTTAATTTTTTAATTATCATGCATTATATTTTATTTAGTTTAGTTATTATTCATTTTTTATCTTAACAAAATCAGTAATTATTATTTTTATGGGTAAATTTACACGTTAAATAGACCATCCAAACACATAATAATTGATCAATTATATTTTTATAAACTATTTATATTTTAGTAATTGAAAATTAAGTAATTAGTTAAATTCAATTAACATTTATAAATTTTAGTGCATTACTTGTTTTATATTTTATTTATTAAGTATTTATTATTCATTATTTATTATATTTTATGCTTTATTATTATTTTTTATTTTTTATTTTTTCTTATAACTTACTCAGCAATAACCTCTTTATTAGGCAAAGATAAGATTGCATACTACTGACATTTCCAAAATCACGTCAGTAAGATTTTTAATAAATTATTGTTTTTTTATTATAATTTATAAATTTTAGGATATTTTCATTTTTTATTTATTATTTTCTATATCACTAAAATAAATAGCAATCCTTAAATTATAATATAAAATTAAAACTTTTGGTTGATAATAGTTGGAAAAAAAATTCTACCAATTAAATCATTTCTTTGGAAGCTTAAGTCGATGTATTCGGTGGACAAGGCTCTCCGCTTTACAAGGGTACAAGAAAGGTTAGAAAGTACACAACATTTTTTTTATATTTTTACAAAAAGATTATTTTTGTGATTTCACCTATAATCTTATGATGACATCATAAAAAGTAACTTTACTGGTTGCTTCAAGGCTTATCATCTTTGGAGACTATTTTCATATTTTTTCATTAAATTTTCATTTAGAAATTCTTATTGATGCGAGAAACTTGCTTTTTTAAAAAATAATAATGCAAAGAAATAATATTTAAAATTTGAAAATTAAGAAAACAATTGAAAAAAAAATCAAATAATAGAACATCCGTTTCTTTATAGTTAAGTCTTCTCTGTGTGTAACAGAGTTTTTGGTGTATCCCTTTTCCTCTGAACTGCCCCCGAGCTTGGGCCTTCTTTTCAGAACGTTTTTTTTTTTTCTTGTTTTACTTTTTGAGAGTGATATCTCTTACGGCTATGGGCCTTCTCTCTACCTAACTAAAACCTAATCAACCTCTCTCTTTAATCCAATTATTACTGTCTTGTCGTCAAAATGTTCAATCATATTTTATGAAAGTCTTATTTTTCCTAAATTTTAAATTAATTATTTTCAGTTAAATCATTAACTAATTTAAATTTGTAACTCTTAATTATACAAATAGAGGACATGTTATTTGACATTAAGCATGTTTGTTTACATTTACATTTATGTTTTTTTATTTTTGATTTATGTTTTTCAAATTTAAAAAAATATGTGTTTGTTAGAGTTTTTGTTTCTATTATTTGTTTTTAATTTCTTATAGTTTTTAAAAGTTATGAAAACCATAAAATGTGATTTTTTTATTCTGCTTTTTTATAATTTAGTTTACTATTAATTAAATATGTATTATTTAATTTATTAATAAGAATTATGAATTAATTATTTTATTTTATTTTTCATTAATTAATAATTATGAATAATTTAATTTAATTTAATTTTTGAAATTAAAACAAATTAATTCAATAATAATTATTAATTATAATCAAATTTAAAATGTCTCCAAAATATATAAATTTCAAATAAACTTTTTGATTTAATAATTCAAATATATTATTATAAAGGAATCTCAAATGAACCAATATGATAGTTGGTAAAATGATATATAAGTTTTAGAAACTTACGAAAGGTTATCTTAACCATCAAGAAAACTAATTTTCAGAAGACTAAAGGCAGAGAAAGAATAAACTTGTATCAAGAACATTAAAAGAAATGGATTTAGGTTTGTTTACGATGTTATGCATTGATGCTTAATTATTTTTATAATTGGTATCAAGCCACGGTATTGAATAATTTATTTTCTACAATAAGATAATCATCTTTTTTTGTAAAAATTATAAAAGAAAAACTGCTTACGTTCATAACCCTTTCTTAACTCTCTCAAAACTGAGAACTTTGTACATTGAAATACATTAACTTAAGAAAAAATTTGTATTCAATTTAAGAGTTTTTATATATTTAATTATAAATAAGATGTCGAATATATATCAAATTTAACGTTTTAATGTTAGATATCAAAATCTGTAAAATAAATATTTGTCTTAATTAATTAAAAAATTTTAAAGTGTTGATTTTTTTCTCTAAAACCTTTAATATTTGAAATTTTCACTTGAAATATGTACAAATATAATAATGATAATTTGATGAATTATTGGTAAATTTTAACAATTATTTTAAATTTTATTTAAATTCTATGTTAAATTTCTATTTAAAATTTGATAAATTATATTATTAATAATCCTGCAAATATTTTTTTTCCTTCAAAAAAGTTAAACGAAAAGATTGAAGCTTGTGGGCTTTGACCTTAACATGAAGCAACGGTGGTTGTGTGTATTTTAAAGAGTGACTGAAAAAGATTTTAGTGGCAGAGCAGAGCACCACCATTGCACCCACTTTCCAGCCAGGCACGTATTGTGCAAATTAAGTCATGTGTCACTTCTGATATCTTTTGAATAGTTTATTTACTGTGCTTTTTCAACTATTCTTTTGTTTAAAATATGCACTCCTTGTCCTTTTATGCGTGTGATTTGTTAACAAAATCCCACCAAATATCTTTGAACCATCAACACTTTGTAGCGAGTCTGATCAGAAGGTGGGGGTGGTGACGGTGGTGGCGCCGCGACGGTGGTGGAGTGTCCTAACTTAACGTTGAAAAATGAAAAGGATGTACAGTTCATGTTGTTCGTGAGTGGAGATGGGGTTGTGTTTGCTCTGCTTGTGTTTTGAGTCAACTTTAAGGCACTCCACACGAAGTGTTTCTAAAACTTTCGTTTTCAACAGAGACACCAAAACCAAAACATCATACGATTAGCTACATAGCTCAGACACCTTACATTTGTATTGGTATATACGTATAGATAAGATTTAAAAGAATCGTATTAAAACTGATGAACCGAAACAAAAGATCTAATCCTGATAATTCGTAACCATGGTTTTAAAAATCATATTAGACCGGCTGGTTTGACTGGTTTGACCGGTGATCGATGAGCTATTCGGTCCGATTTATCCTAAAAAATCAGTTTTAAATTGACCCAGTTTGAACCGGTCGGACAGGTCCAACTACTGGTTCAACAAATTTTTTTATTTTTTTTATTTTTTGATATATTTTTGTATTTTTTTAATATTATTAATATTATATATAATTAAATATAATTATTGCATAATTATAAAATCATACCAGTTCGACCGGTGATCGAATCAGTCAAATCAATGATCAATAAGGCTTCTAATTTAATAACCGATCCAAGTTTCAATCCACCGTTCGTAAACAATCAAAGTTTAGGAACCTAGATCTCAATTCCCGACAAAAAGTGCGTAATTGTAACTAAAGGACTTCCTTTAAGATAGTTACAACTAGGGTTAATATTAATAATATTGGCATGTACTTTCACTTTTCTTATTTACTTCTTTTGTATTAGTTAGGGATAATATTGTAAATTACTGAATTTTTTAGATACGTAGATTTTATATATCAGCCAATTCATACAGGATATTGTTATTGTGAAAATAGATTTTAAAAAAATTATTTTTTATGCGATTTTGTTGATTTTATTAAATCTCTGAGTTCCAAAATTTTTGTTCATTTTTTATAGGATTAAAGATATACTAATTTTAATTTTTTAAAAATTAATCAATCTGTAAATTTTTCGAGAATATTTTTTATAATTTCCGGCTTTTTAAAAAAACTCCTTCGCTTATATTTCAATTAAAAAATAACAACAAAATACAAACAATATAAACATCAAATGTGAGCAAATCAAATATAGCTAATATGGTAATTCAATTCAACTTTTAAACTTAACCTTAATTGATTAAATTTGATTTAAATTAATAACAACAACATCACAGTAGAAGTCTCACTAAATTAGTAATTTAATATAACTATAACAAATTATTAATTTAAGTCGAACTTAATTAGTTATGTTTGAGTTTAAAAGCCAATTACATTATCGTATAAATAATATTTGATTAGTCTCATCTGATGTTCATATTGTACATGTTTTAATTGTAATTTTTAATCGAAGTATAAGAGAAAGAGTTTTTTAAAATTGAAAATTAAAATAAGTTTTTTTAGAATATTAAAAATTATAGTATTTATCTAAAATTTTAAAAATTATATAAGAAATTTATGTCTTTCATCTTTTTATATTTATACAAAATTATTAAAAATAATAAATTAAATTATTAAATATATACTGTTTTAATAATATAATAATTCCAAATCATATTTTTATCAAGTAATTGTCTATGTAAAACAAATTCAACAAATGTAACCTGATAAATAAATATGATAACTCATTACGAAATTTTGGAAACATACATAGTTTTAATTTAATTAATAAAACCACATAATATTTTATGCAAAAAATAAATAAAACCACATAATATTAAGAAACTATAACATACTCAATTCCAATTCTTTACGTTATATTCCTTTACTCTTAATAATGCATATCGTGTTTAACTTAGGAGCTTTTGATGTGGTTGAGTTAGTGAAATAGAGAGGTATTGGATTAAAAGGTCTTACGTTAATAATGCATATCTTGTTTAGTGTGTAGTACTCAATTGACGTGATTTACAAATTATTGTATCAATTCAAAAATTTAACTAGCACGTATCTAAAAAATAACCACTTGCAAATTTTTCGTTTTAAAAAATTGTTTAACTTATGACCAAAGGAGAACTTTCTCATTTAAGTACTTAACAGTAAAAACAAAAGACTACCAATTATGTACCTTCTAGAACGGAAATTTCTCATTGGATTAGAACTATTCTCCTCAGACTATTCGTGGAGGAGAAATTTACAAGTTGCGGTACATCTGAAAAATATACCAAACATTGCCACTTGTAACATTGTACTTGGTTCGTGGTAGGACAAAGATCTCGTGATGTTGTGTCCAAAACGATTGATTGGAGATGGGACTGAATCACGAAGAGTTGACCCTACTCTCTACTGCACTAACTTGTGAGTTGTGTCATGCTCATGGCTAATGGCATTTTCCAATGGAAGTAAAAATTTAAGATTAGAAAACGAGGAAAAGAGAAGGTAAGGTACGACGCTTGAGAAAGGAAGATAGCGGAGCCAGTAGGTAATCTGAGACAAGACATGGTAGTATTAACTTAAAAGGAAATGATTACCAAGTCGTGGGTCAAGCAAATGGGGTGATGACAGACAAAGTTTCGCAGAAACATGACAAGAAGTGCACCAAAGGCAAAATCTTGTATAAAATCTTGGTGGGTGGCAAGTGATGAAATGATTCTTAAAGAATTAAATACACAAAAGACTTTTGAATATATATATATATATAATAACAGCTCTAGCCTTTAGGATCTTCTTCGGCTCCATTGATTGCGATCTAGTCTCGAAGTCTTTTACATAAGATAAGATAATCCAATATGAGCCCGCACGGGTAGCTTGGTTGGCAATTTAGTAGGGACAACTGAAACAAAGTATTAGGTTCGATTTTCGGTAATGAGAGAGAGTGGACCACTCTGTTAGGGGGCTGACCAAGATCATACCGTGATCCAATCCTCCAGCGGTGATCGGGCCTGCGACTGGGGGCCCTTAAGGTTGAGGATTCAACTTTTTAAAACAAGATAATCCAATCTGATATTAAAATAAGGGACAATAGGAAGAATCATAATTAGTGTATTTTAGTACGCAGTATAGATGGTATTAGAAAACAGATATTTTGATTGTAATGTAATTTCCTTTTCTTTTATAAGATATTTTAGGAAGGTCCCAATTATGAGAAGACACATTTAAACCATCCACTTTTAGACTAATATTTGCTCGAGTCAGGTAAGTCTCTTGAGTAAGATAAAGCTCCGACTTCAAATTTTAAACGACTGCATACATTAAAACTGTTCAAACTCACGACTTCCTTTAAACCAAAAAAAAAAAAAAAACCCTTTATCAATTCACTGGGAATGCAATTTTTGATAAAGTTATTATAAGTAAATCCTCCAAGTTAAATGGAACTAGACCGTCCATTGAAAAGAGGAGCTTCGGGAGATTATGGTCGCCTGCAATTGGTACTTTCAATTCGAGGGGTCCATTAGAATGAATTAAGGTTTGTTGTTTTGTGAAGTATTATATATATATATATATATATATATAAATTCCGATTCCTATTCCTATTCCAAATCCATAGCTATCATGCATGCGATTGCGTGGTGGTGCATCTCCGGAATATCATTTTGGAAATCTTACGATGCCTTTCAACGATCCCATTATTAACATGTGGAAGACAGGTCAGGCGGCCCTTATACTTTTCAACCTCAAAATCAAGTTGGAGACGACAGACAGAACATAATGTTTTGTCTTCTCAATAATTATTTTTCTCTAGAATATGTTTTTGGACGTAGACGGTTATAATATATTTAAGATTATTTTTATGACTTAAATTTTTAATTTTATAATTATAAAGAATAACTTTACCTCAATGCTCACTCTCGTATCACTCAATTATGTATAAAATTGTTAAAAGTAAAACACATAAAATTTTTTGAAATTTAAAAAATATATTAATTTTTAAAATTTTTGATTTTTTAATTTTAATATCATACGAAAATTAATCAAATTTTATTGATACGATAGATTTAATCCAACTTTTAAATTTGAACCAAAAAATTAAATACTACTTAAAATTAATGATTTATTATATTTAATTTAACTCAATTTAATTGATTCATATCAAATTTAAGGAGCAAATTAAGTTATCATATTATTGATAATTGTTAATTTATACTACGTGTATTTTATCGTTATTTTTATCAGGAGCCTAAAATAAAGAGTTTTTAAAAAAAATTTAAAGATTCAGAGATTGTGCTAAATATTCTTAAGTTAAATAAAAGGTATATTTCTTTTATTCTTTTTTAAAATGATAACACAAGTCTCATAATAATTATAGTTTACATAATAATAATAATATTATAAAGATAACCATATTATTTGCAATTGTTATAATCAATAACAGAGCTAAAAATTTAAAATAAAAGAGCTCAAATATTTAAGTTTTTAAATTTTGAAGATTTAGTGTACGATTCAGCTCTAAATAATTCTGTATATATATATATATGTATGAATTAATTAAAATTAAAATATTTAATTTTTATAAATTTTGTTGCACTGCCCAGCTAGCTCCTTCTATAGTTATAGCGATCCGTAGAATAATTTGTAATTTAAAAATTTTGTATCAAGGTTTTAGAAACGATAAATCATTTTACAAAAGCCACTACTAGAAAATGCTTTCAGCATAGCTTCTGATACTAAGAAATCTTTCTCCTTAATGCTTAGATTTTGATGTCAGGCGGAAAAAGCCTAGGATCTTCTGCATGTTTCTTTTTGGCTGATGTTAGAATAGGCAGATAGGCTCGGTCGCATTAGTTTGATGCTTCCCTGTCTTGAATGTCACGGACATAACTGTTTTCATTGCAGATAGGGATGGTTAACTTCTGTTCCTGTCCCCAGTCTACGCTCTCTCTGATTTGGAACATGCCCTTACATTCAAAGTTATGAATATCATGTCAGGCTGGTATTGGATTAAATTCTGAAACAAAACTATACCGGTACAGCTTACAACTAAAGTATTGAACATCGTATCAGGCTCGATGTCGGATTAAATTCTGAAATAGAATTATACAAGTATCGATTGATACCGAATACTGTTTTGAGAAATTTTTTAAAATTATGAAATAGTCCCTAAAATTTTTAAAAATTGCAAAATAGTCCATATTAGTATATTATACAATTGTACTATACACTTTACTAGTTTACT
>JAOQMQ010000183.1:31071-44100 GCA_027563845.1 Erythroxylum subrotundum
GTGATGTAGCACGCCACCCTCGCGGGGCACGGACTCGGATATCACCATCGATGTCGGGTTCGGGTCACGCGGGAGTGAGGTGTTACAAAGGTTTAATCTTTTTCTTAAAAGAATTGAATTTGAGCACACTAAAATAATATTGTAAAGGATTTTAAATAACTTTTATTGCTTAACAACCTTAGATACAATCCAAAATTTAATTAAATAATAGCTTTAAGAAAAGAAAGACCATTGAAGCAAGACAAACACATCATCTACGATAGCATTTAATCTAGTTGAATACTTTTTCTATAACAACACCCAGTAGAAATCCCGCTGAGACGTGGGGTCTGGAAAGGCCTAATAGTACGTAGTCTTATCCTTAACTAGTAGAAAAGTTGATTCCAAAGTTGAATGCTTTCTCTAAGAGAAATAATTTTTGACGTAACAAATTAAAACTCCTAGTTGCTACAGGTGATTAAAAGACTTGACCTTTAATGTATTCAAACTTTAATTTAGCAAATGATTATTTCAACCAATAAATTAATCACGTACATTAGACATTAATAAAAATAATCATAAAATAGAAGTATAAAAAAGCAATTTAATATATGAGTAAATGAAATACTTCACTATAAGAACCAATTTCCTCACAATCTTTAAAGCTCCAGATGAGCTTCCACTTCCTTCAACCAAGAATAAAATATTTAGTTAACAATAGTAATTCCTACCACTAGAAGCTGAAGAAAAACTACTCTAATATTGACTGAAAAAAGAACTTTGAGAAACAAGAAAATGTAGCTAGAAATTGAATGATTTGCTTTTTCACATCTTGGGTCGATTTATAGTCTTTACAACCCATGTGAAAAACCCAAACTTAGCCAAGATAAGGTTAATCACTTTTAATATGTTTTTCTCTTGTAGATTCGAAGTCTTGAATTTGCAGTTTTTGTTGAGTGTGCCCACGTCTAAGATCACATCATATTGTTTTTTTAGACTTCACTTTAATTTGATTTCCATATTCTGATATCAAATGCAAATTAAAATGTTTTGGTAGCCTAATCTCCTCGATTCCCCTTAATAATTAGTGATTTGACTATTTATTTCAAACTTTTCAAATTTGGATTAAGGTTTAATCTTTTTCTTAAAAGAATTTAATTTGAGCACATAAAATAAGATTGTAAAAGATTTGAATGCTAAAAATTAGGCAAAATTATGGCACATCACTGGAGTTATAGTAGTCTATTGTGGCCAAGATGAAAGGGAAGGTATGCTTACTGCCATATATGCCTAAGGAAAATACCAGATTGTGAACATAGCTTTCCTGTCAAAATTTAGCAACTATAGGCTCCTGAAATCAACTTATCAGGTCACTGTGATCTAGACAACTATTCTTTACAATCAGCTGATGATGCTAGGAGTGTTGCAGACTACCTCTAGAACAACTTTCTTGGCGATTTGTCGAGTTCCTGGCCACTAGGAGACATCGTTTTGGATGCTATAGACTTTGAATTCGAAAGAGGCGAATGACACTATGCTGCTCTTGCCCGTAGGTTATCGGAGTTGAAAATGGAAAAAGGAAAGTGTATTTAACAGCAACACCACAATGTCCATTTCCAGACTATTTTCTCAATGGTGTACTATCAACAGGATTATTTGACTATGTCTAGATATATTTCTACAACAATACCCCGTTCGATTATAGTTCCAGCAATCTTGACAATTTTACTATGTCTGGATATATTTCTACAACAAGCCCCCGTTCGATTATAGTTCCATCAATCCTGACAATTTTAAAAACTCTTGGACTAAATGGATGTCAACTATTCTTGCCACAAAGTTCTTTGTAGGAATCCCAGCTTCTCATGAAGCTGCATATAATAGTTATGTGCCCTCAAATGTTCTCAAAGCACAAGTTCTACCTTTAGTAAAATCTTTAAGAATGGTTGTGTGATGCTCTGGGATAAGTATAACGATGATAAGATCGCGGCTACAATTCCAGAATTACGAGTATTGATTATTTTAGGTAGAGGTGTCTTGTGGTCCAAAATCAAAGAGCAAACTCAAAATTCTAACCAAAGTCTTAAAAAAATAAAACTCACTCTTTTCATCTATCTACTTTATATATTTGATATGTTACAATGGCATCCACTTCATAAATTTTTTGTAGAAGGTAACAGTTCTTTATGTGATGCTTTAAAATTCCTAAACCACAATCTAGACAAACATTTCCACAATTACATCATTAATTAAAAAAATTTCATTAGTCTAAAAATTGATGTTCATCATTAACAAAAAAAATTTGTGCAAGCATAATCATCCCAAACTGTAACATTTAAAAGCATATACAATAAAACAAATTGATCTGCCCACCTAAAATCTACAATGTTAGTCGTGTGTATTGAAATTATTGACATTATCTCTATCTTTTAAAAAAATATAACGGAAAAAGATAAGTTGTCTATTCAGTAAGAGTAACAAGACTGTATCCTTAAAATCAAATAATTCAACACATATTGAAAATAGGTAAATGATATACACACACACACACACACATAAGCAATACTCAGTAAACATCCATAATAATAATATTATTAATTATTAATACTAATTATTTTTATGACTACCATTTATGTTTTACCTCTTTATTAACTAAATTAACTGGGTCATACTTAACCTAATAGGCTTACATTGAATGGTTTGCAACTTATTAGGCTTACATTTAATGGTATGTCAGCTCATTTATACTCATTATAATCACTCACTAAGTGAAAATGTAATCAAATATGTAAATATCAGTATAGGGTACCTCAATCCGTTAATCTAATTTAATACCTTAGTATCAGTCTAGTATCTAGCTATTAACACAGGATATTCCCAAGACTCAAGATACTTCAATACCACTTTGGTACCTAGCCATCAATAGAGGGCATCTCCAGGACCCAAAATGCCCCAGTGTTTGCTTCACAGACAGGTACCCTGTTAGCCCCGATTTTTTTATTACTAAGCATGATTAGATTAATTTTGGGGTATTGCTAGATTAATTTATGTTAGAATTAATTAGCATACTAATGTGAGTAAGATGATATGATGTAGGTAAATTGAATTAAGTGTTAGTGTGGAAAGTATGTATAAGGGGCATAGTTGGAAGATCACTTAAGTTGGAAAGACATAAGGCTTTGGAGGAAGGGCAATTGGGTCAATTAGCTTCATTAAAAGAAAGAAATAAGACTTGGCTTGGGTTAGAAGAAGAAGAAACGAAAATTAGAAGTAGAAGAGAGAGAGTGTGTCGTTGGAGGGAAAGAGAGGAGAGAAAGAAGGTTTAGGTAGGTCTTGAATTTTCATGGTCTTAAGGAGTGATTTTGAAGTTTGTCCAAGAAGGAAAGAGGAGGAGGAGGTTTAGAGCTTCCATTTGAGCCAAGAAACAAAGTGATTGGTGAAGATTTAAGGTAAGTGTATGTTTAATGTTTTGAATTTTTGGAGTGTTTTTGGTTCAAAGGGCTTAGGAAATGTATGGGTATAAGTATTCTAAGATCAATTTCATGCATTTGATTCTTTGGGTTGTCCAATTTGATTGTCTTTTGATTTGGGGAGATTTTGTTATTGTGAAGGGAGGCAAGAGGGACAAGAGGAGCAAGAACAGGGACCTCCTTGAACAAGTTTTCAAGCAAGGAAATCAAGGTGGGTGACATTTTTATAATTGAGTAAATAAGCTATTAAATGTTCTTTCAAATATATGGAATTAAATGATTTCCAACCACTTTGAAAATCTGCATTTATTGTTCTTTAAAATGGTTTGAAAAGGTGCAATTAGTGTTCTCTAAATGCTTGAGAATGTGTCATATGTTATTGTTTGTGAATTTTGGAAATAAATTCAAATTACTTCATACTTGTAGTAATTGATGGGTTTGAATGAATTTTGAGTGATATGGGAATGATTTCAAATTGTTCCAAAATTGTTGTATTATGTGGCTTTTGGATGATTTGGGAATTGTTATATGATTGGTATGAGATTTTGGTTGATGAATTGTGAAATGTTGGTGGGAATGCATATGAAGTATGCCATGTGCATGTCAAACAAGTTTTAGAAATGTGCCATTTGGACAATTGGTTTTCAAGTTCATGAATTACATGTTGTGTGGGTTTGAGGTGTTCTGTTATGTCAGTCAAGTGCACTTGTCTTAAGGCTTCTCTCGCCTGCCCGCTAGTGGCATGGAGCTCCCTTGCGGACTCCCATAAGTTCAAGGCTATGCAAGACCACTGGTGGAAATGTGTAGTACGTTCTGTTACGGATCCACCCGAACCATTTTGATGTGTTTAATTGACTTTTATGTGTTTGATGGGTTATGATGTATTGGCAAGTTTGATGGATGTATGACTTATGTGAATTGTGATTTGGTTTGATGGATTTTGTGATAAATTGTCATGAAAGTTTTCAAGGGTTTTGTTTATTACCGATTATAAAACTGTTACCCACGAGCGTTAAGCTCGCTCCCTCCCATTCCGTCCCATCTCCAGGTGAGGAGCGTGAGATCAAGTGATTTGGGCATAAAGGCATTATCGAGTGATTTGGGCATAAAGGCATCACTCCAATTTGCATATTTTGTTCTTTTGAAGCTAGATTTTGTTAAACAATGCTTTAGTTGCATTTTGGAAATTTGTATTTCTTGTAACGCTTGTATTTTTGGATTATGTTGTAAAGTGGCTCGAAATGCCCACTAAAGCGTTGTAAAACTCTTCTTTATATGTGGATGAAATATTGATACATTATGGTTGTGTTTGGCCTTTCAAGTTTTTGCATTGCAAATCTTAAGTTTTCATATGGGTAGGAAATTGTGTTCTGGATTTGAGAGAAATTCTGCACCAATATAGGATGAATTTGACCAAGTTGTCTTCATAGAAGTTGTAGCTTGTCCTTTTATCTTTCCAACAATATAAAGTTTACGATTTTTGGATGTTGGAGTTGAGAGATATTACCGTTTTAGTAGGGGATGTCGCACAGGAAGTTTCACCCAAAGTTTACACGGCCTGACCGTGTAAAATCACACGAGCTGTGTGTTTCTGGTGGAGGAGAGCCATTTTCACCCGAAGGTTACACGGTCTGACCTTGTAAAATCACACAGATCGTGTGAATCCAGCGCAGAAGCTCCATTTTCACCCGAAGGTTACACGGCCAGCCCGTGTTAATTTACACGGTCCATGTTTTTGACCTCCAAAACAACAGAATCTCATTTTTGGGTCTTCACAAAAGTTGTAGCCCTAGATGTCTGCTTTCAAACCGTCTAAAAACAAAGTCAATCCGACATTTTTAGTGAGAGTTATGGCATTTGCACCAAGGCATGTGCAAGAAGAGTAAAGACATGAACATGTTGGAGTAGTTTGGCCATAACTTCTTCGTCCTACCCTCGATTAGGGTGATTCTTAAGGCGTTAGATTTATAACACATTGTCCTACCCTCCCATAAAATTTTATAGCCATTGGTGTTAAATCCGAAAAGATTGATTGGAAGAAAGTGAGGGGTTGGTTGGGAGAGCATGTTTGGGCCATGAACATCCTTTGGTTTCTTAAGCATATCTTGAGCTTTAGAGCTCCGATTGAGGTGTTTCTTGCTCCAAAAAAAATTAGAGACTAAAAGCTACAAAAATTGAAGAAGTCAATTGTGATTTTTGTGATTTTGTTGTGTGGGCTCGCCTTTGTGGCATGAGGTGTTACGAGAATATTGAGGAACCGATGAGGGCTAATTAGGGTACATTGGTTTATATGGTTCAGGATAGTTGGGCTTCGGAAACGGGGCCCAACATACCCAACCATAACTCACTCATATTTCAATAACTCATTAATCTATGACTATCGAATATAGTCTATCCTAGGCAAACTGCAGCTTCACAACTTTCACAGTCTATCCTCAAACAATTATAGACCATTCTCTATCTCATTTCGTGAACATAATTTTTCTTATCCTAATATTCTTAATTATATGCATAACTGAAAATTATAAATATCATATTTTTCCCAAATTATTAGGCAATACACATCATAACATGTAACAAAATATAAATACTGAACATTTTATTCCTTGTCAATTATTTATTAATAAATAAAATTCTTCAAAATAATTAATATGTTTAAAAATCTATATATTTAATTATGAATCATTAATTTAAGTAATTATTAATTAAAAATATGATTCACCATCAAATAATTTATTAATAACAAAAATTTACAATTTTTTGAACCATACACAATTATAAGGGTATAATTTAATGTAGCGCCCTAATACCCCTTGGGAGGATATTGCGAGCGCCACATAAAACAAAACATAATGACTACGAAACCTTTCACATAAGCATAGCATTCAACAATAAACATTCCAAAACATACGAAACACTTTATACATGCATTTCCAGAATCTCAACAAACATATATTACATATCATACTTTCAAAAACCAGCCTGAATTAAGGTTATTACAAACCTTGAAACAAAAATTCAGGAGTCGCATACATCAGGTACAAGTCTAAAAACAAACTCAAAATACATTTTAAACAAACAAATTTCGGACTCCTTTGGCCATTACAGTTGATTTGTCCCAGTCCCTACGTCCTTCTCTCTGAACCTACACGGGACAAATCTACCGTGTTAAGCATATAGCTTAGTGAATAATAACTAAACTAAGTCTAACTACAACAGATACTTAATCATGTTATATAAAAGCATCTCAACATTATGAAATTCAGAACAGAATAAGATTTATTAAGGAAAGCACTTCGCATGCTAAAGTTAGACTTTTCGATAGCACAACAGAACATACAGAAATATAGAACAGATTTTTCGAATAGGGTGTTATCCCATCAGATCAAAATTTCAGTTTTACTTCATATCAAATCTTATCTTATCATAGATCAAAATACAAAACAAGTCAGATTGTAAATTCATGAACAGAAGTGGGTAACGAGACTTATACAAAAGAGATTGAAGTCCCGACACCAAAGTGTCATTAACAAAAGACACCAGAGTGCCATTAACAGAAGACACCGACTTGCCATTAACATAAGATACCGAAGTGCCATTAGCAAAAGACACCGAAGTGCCACAGAAGCAGCTGCAGACCCTTCTAGGCATGCCTGTTTACCCACAACTAGGACTTGACAGTTACAAAACCAAACAAGTTCAATTCACGTGCATAATAATTAGTCAATCATATTTGCATGCTTTAAATATTTCAGACATTCCTTTACCCGAGGCTTAGAACACAATCATCATAAAACATAATTCAATTCAGTACTAAATAGAACAAAATAAAATGTGAACACCCTAAAGATTACTGACAGCCTTGCAAATCATTTAATGGAGCAAAACCAAAATCAATAGTAAACAAAACAGTCAAAGCAGAACCATCAAAACTTTCTTCTAGCAATTACTTACAGATACTCAAAGATCACTTACATACATTTACTTACAAAAGAGACTATCTAAATTACTTACTAGATTACTTACAAAATTTACTGTCTAAATTACTTACAAAATTTACCCTATAAAATTACTTACAAAGTTCCCTTAATGCTTATTGCCTCGAAGTCCCGGTAATGTCTAGAATCGGTTGCTCGATGCATTCCTATATAGCATTTAATACAAACAAATATCACTATTGTGCATGATTAGAAATCTTTTATACACATTCATATATACTGATTATGCATAATGCATGCTCATGACAATTTCTCAGGTTTCTTATCCTTAATCTTGTCACAGTATCAATCATATGAAACCACACTCAATTTCTCAATCCAGAATTATCTCACAACCAACTTTCATATCCACATTGTTCAATTATTCTCATAAGGAAGGTGAGGTAATTAGGTAATACTTCCTTCTAGAAAGTTTTCCCTCTTTGTCATAGGTTTCTAATGATACCAAGTTCGTCCAATTTGGTTTAGTATACTGAAAGTTATACTCAAAATATTTCAAGCTGTTCTTGAGCTTCATCAGAATTCTTATCTCAACTTCAAATCAGATTCTGAAATTCTTAGAGGCAGAATTAGAACTCAATTGCTTCATAAAATTTGTAGCCCTATGTCTTTAGTTTACTCAAATCAAAAATCACTCCATTTAGATGACTAATGAGAAAGTTATGCCTAAATACCAAAGTATGTTTAAGCTGTCAGGAAAATTCGCCGCGGCGAACTTTCCAGATAACAAAATTCTTCGACATTTTCTTAAAAGTTTACCGTGGTGAACTTTTACAGAAATCAAATCCTTCGAGTTGGTTGCGGCGAACTAAAAGGAGTTAGCCTCAACGAACTCTACTACGTTTTAATCATCTTCTTCTTTCATTCTTTTCCCAGATTTTCTCACTTCCATCTTATTCAATGAAGACATATCACACGTTAACCAATTCTTCTACTTCCATTTAAGCTCATCACAACTCAAACAAATCACATCTATATTTAAACACTAAAAACTGATGCATGCACGTGACATCATGTTGAACTTTCTCTCTCTATTGTATTTTCATTCTTACTACATTTGTTTCATCTTCTGCATTTTCTTTTCAAATTACCCAACATCCAGTAATCTCACATTCAATTCTAAATACTCTAACTGCTATGTTAATTCCTTTAAAACCCATTTCTACCAATATTTAACAGATTCATGCATGTGCAGTGACAACAACTCATGTGTATTTCACACTATCACCGAAATGCTTTATACACAATTCATGCATGTATCCCTTTCTCAACCGTGAAACATCATCAACTTATTTACAGTACCAGAAATTTTCACTTACCTTGCTTTTGGAAAAAAACCACCAGTAGTGAGAGTGGAAAGTAAGGTTCGGTGTTGAGGGAAACTAAGAAAAACCGAAGAATAACCAAGTTATAGCTCTGGTTTTTGTTTCCTAACACACGTACATACGTGTCTTATTATCCTAGTGACACGTGGCTCCTTGCATGACTCCCATCTGCCTTTCATGCAAGCTGCCACATGTCAGGCCATTTGTCACACAATGAATGATGCCAAATGTCATAATGTCATTTGTCTATTTTTCTTAATATCCCAAAATTTTTAGAAAAATTCATAAATTCTCAAAAATTCTGAAATAATACAAATAGTCTCCGAATAAAATTTTCACAATTTATTCACATTTTATAAATCCATTTTGCCCGGAATATGTAAACGAATGCATACACAATAATTAGTATGTGTCGACAAACAGTGCACTAAAACTCCTTAATTTTCCTAACCCTGAACTTGGGGTGTTACATTTAAGGTTATCCTTACTTGATTTTCAGACTTAACTATTTTAATTGGTCCAATCTATTCCTTAATATAACATCTCATTACTTATGGGAAAGTTAGAATAGTAAATATGAGGGATTAATGAGAATTTAGAAAGGCATTTCCATCCTCATGCATAATATGACATACACATACGCGTGAATACTGAATTTTTCTGCACATGAAAATAATTGTACATGCATTCATGAATAATTCCGGGTATAATTGGACTGAGTTGTGATTTTTGGAAATTTTGAGAATTTTGAATTTTATTTATATTTGAAATATTATTGAGTAGTGAAATTGTAATATTTTTTAAATTTTGGATTTATTTCAGAATTTATAGAGTATTATGGAAAATAGGAAAAAGAAGAATGGAAATCAAAAGAAGATTTGGAGATAGTTGGATTGTAAACACAAGAGTTAAATGGAGTTAGTTTCAAAAGGAACTAAGTTAGAGGTTAGGCATTAGGAAAATGACAAGTGTCATTGACTAAGAGATTTTTATAACCTTGTAGAAAGTAAGTAATGATATTTGTGAGTTAAAAGACTAAGTTTTCCTAAGTTCTTCTTTATCATATCACCTTCTCCAAAATTCTTCTCATACACAGAGTTTTTCATCAAATACCTTTTAAGAAATTACTTTGTTTTTCCTTCCTCTACCACACTGCTATTTGTCTTTTCTAGTTAAGGAAAACCAGAAGTTGGTTAGTTTACACAGAGGAGTACATGATTTTGCATGGAGTTAGGGCTTGAAGATAGTTGAAGCTTTTGGAGTTTTCAACAAGTAAGTAGTGAATAAATTTGTTAGAGTTGTGGATTTTTGAAATAAATTGATGACTTTATTATCAGTTGCATGATCATGGCATTTACGTATATATATATATATATATATATATATATATATATTCATGAACACTGTGTTAATAGGATTAAAATTGTGGATATGGTGTTATTTAGTTTTTGATGGATTGTTAGTGATCAGGGGATGTGGAAATGAATTTTGGAGTTGAAATCTCAATAAAATGGTGTATGAAGTGAGTGTAGAAAATCAAAGAATGAAAAGGTGGTATACTCTGTTTCTTGTTTTTTTCACTGTGCATGAATATATATATGTGTGTGTGTTTACGTGAGTTGGTGTTTTCCTTAGAAATGATCAAGAAAATGATGTTTGAGTTGAAGAGTAGTTGTAAAATGATGGTTTAAGATGGGAATAAGTGTTTAAATGAAAGTTGGGAGGAAACATGGAGAATGAGAACAAAAGTTAAAAATGCAGAAAAAGTGACAGAGCATGAATATGATGAACATGAATTTTTAGCTTTTGATAGTTTTTGATTAAACTTGTATATTTTGGGGTAATATGAATGTATGGTGAATGAGTTGATTGAAATCGAGTAAAAAACAACTAGAAATAAAAATTTGAAGTGTTGGATTTTAGAGAATGAATTCTGGAAATTTTCTGAGAATGAACAGTGGAGAGTTAGATTTTCGATCTGAAATTTCTGTGATTTTTCTGTACTGATATAGAGAGATTTTGATAAAATGTTCTTCATGTAAGTTGCATATCTTTCTTTTATCTTTCCATTGATATAAAGTTTGTAAATTTTAGAGTTTTGGATCAAAAATTATGGAGTTTGGAAGTTGAGTTTTTGGATTTTGTCGTGGTTTGGAACAATCTGTAGTATTTTTAGCATACCTTGCATAATATTGAACCAAATTGCATGAAACTGGTTTCATTTGAAAGTTACGACATAAAGGAATAATTGTTTAGAAGAAAGTTTGGCCTAAATCTTTCGTTTTTATTGTTAAAATGATCAGGTAAAAGTGACCCGAAATTCTATTTTGGAAAGAGATGGAGAAAATGGAAGAGAGGAAGAAGATGCAATTTGTAGTTGAGTAGAAGTCGTCGTCATGCTTAAGCACGATGGTGACATTGCTTGGTGGGTTAAAAAGTCACCCTCATGCTTAAGCACGAGGGTGACATTGCTGAAATTGGTTGGAAAGCACCGTCGTGCTTGGTTTGACCAAAGAGTTGACTCACCTGAACAACCTTCCTTCTTTTGACCATAACTTCTTCTCCCAACCTCCAAATGACATGGGACTTGAACCAATGGATTCCTAACACATCGAAAATCCAACTCTCCACTGTTCATTCCCATAAAATTTCCAGACTTCATTCTCTAAAGTCCAACACTTCAAATTTTTATTTCTAGTTTTTTTCTACTCCATTTCAATCAACTCATTCACCATACATTCATATTATCCCAAAATATACACGTTTAATCAAAACCTATCAAAAGCTAAAAATTCATGTTCATCATATTCATGCTCTGTCACTTTTTCTGCATGTTCATCATATTCATGTTCATTCTCCATGTTTCCTCCCAACTTTCATTTAAACACTTATTCCCATCTTAAACCATCATTTTACAACTACTCTTTAACTCAAACATCATTTTCTTGATCATTTCTAAGGAAAACACCAACTTATGTAAACACACACATATATATATTCATGCACAGTGAAAAAAACAAGAAACAGAGTATACCACCTTTTCATTCTTTGATTTTCTACACTCACTTTATACACCATTTTATGAATGAAATTGGGCCCAATTTGGTTATGAATTTCCTTACATTATGTTTGTGATTTCAAAAAAAAAATTATACCGATTTTTGACTGGTTGAGTGTTCTAGTATGCCACCCTCGTGGGGCACGGACTCAGATATCACCCATAGATTTCAGACACATGCCTTGCGGGAGAGGGGTGCTACATGTGGCCCAAGTTGTATTTTTCATCACACCAAAAATAGAGCCCCTTTGCTCTTTTTTTGTCAAAATACTTACTACTAACGTGCTTATGGGTTTTAAAAGGTCTTACCAATGATGTCAGTCGTAACGATGAAGTTGGTGTAGGTAATATTCCCTCCAAACTTGAGTTTTTGTTTATATTTGTTGCCTGTTATCCCCGTGGATTGAAGTTGAAATTACCACCACTATCCATGTTCTTCGTTGCATTGCCTTGATTTAGTACAGTGTTTCCTGTTGATATCAGTATTGCCTTTTATTTTTGAGCTAATGTATATACCTGATGTAAGGAATGAGGTTCATGTAATTTCACTGTTACATCGATCTCAGGTTTGAGTCCCTTAATAAAAAAAACTAACTAAATATTCTTCTGATAGTGTTAATCTGTTGGAATGGCAATCAAAATGTGCAAAATAATCTAGTACTGTTCCATTCTATTTCAGATCCTTGAAGTCACCTACTGGGTCATCGAAGATCTCCGCATCAAATCGTTGAGAGCCTTAGTGAACTCGTCCTATTCAACTATCTCTTTCTTATTATGGTTTCTAATGTATAATCGATACCACTCTTGAGCACGTTCGTCCATATATAAAATAGTTATGCTCACCTTCGTCTTTTCTGGAGTTTGGTACAAATGAAAAAATTGCTCACAGCGGTAAATCCATAGCTTGACATTCTCACTGTTGAACGACGAAAACTCGATTCGACTAATCCTCGTAGGTGTAACATTTTCATCCCTCTCCTGTCTCTCTAGACTACTTTGTAGTGTAGGTTCTGCTACTTCGACTTCTCCCCCTTGTTTCTACAAATTGTGCCACTACGGTTGTTATTGTCCCAGTCTTCAAACCCTCCTATCTGAACCTACATGGGGCAAAACTACCGTGTTAAGCATAAAGCTTAGTGGGGAATAAACTAAACAGGATATAAGCTGACAACTGTTTCAAACAGTCATCCAAACATTCA
>JAOQMQ010000185.1:0-12975 GCA_027563845.1 Erythroxylum subrotundum
TTGGAGTTGATGCGAAACAACGCCAGATCTGGAAGCAAACCGAGCTCCTCCGGCAAGTACCCGGCATCTGAGAAGAGGGAAAGGTGCGATGGAGGCATCTGCGAAGAGAGAAGAGAGAAAGGTGCGATGGATTCGTTCGGAGAAGAGAGGAGAGGACTGAGGAGAGGACGATATCGTGTTTTAAGTTTGCAACCGGTTATTAAATAACCGGTTCTTGGATAAACCGGCCGGTTCTCTAATAAACCGGCCGGTTTTAATATTAAAGGGTTATTACCCTGGTCGGTCGGACCGGCCGGTTCGGTCCGGTTTTCACATCATTGGAACAAACAAAGGCCCAAAATCTGAAGAAAGAGAGTTACTACGTTCGGGGCAGCAGCCTCGAGTAGTAGGACAGTTGACCGCAAAAACTGTAAAATACATGTAAACTCGTTTGACTTATAAATATTGGGTTGGATTGTTGAAAGGATGTAAACTGAAGGCTAGCGATTCGACTGGGCTTATTTTAATTTGGTTGGGTCGGTTTATCTTACTCTAGATTGGCCTTTTTACTTTTTATTTATATAGGATAAGTAGTAGTTAAGGATATCAAACAACTCATACACGTGTTAAAGTCTTAGAAGCATTATATGATAAGAATATGTATTTATTAAGAGATAGTTCGGAAATCATGTCAAAATTCTAAGGCAACATAATTGGGTTTTTATGACTAAAAGAAGCCTTTTCTCTTCTTCTTTTCCCTTTCTCTTTATTGATTTGCTTTTAGGATGGGGAAAAAGAAATTCATGAACTTTCAGTCATTAAAGTATGTGTGTGTGCCATATAGCAGCACAATGATAAGGAGTATTCTGCGGATCGTTATCAAATTACTATTTTTATGGAAAAGCAAAATAGTTTCTCAAAAGGTGATTATTGTTCTACCAAATCTTAACTTTATATGATTGCACGAAGCAAACAAAACGAGTCATTCACAGACAGGGACAGAGTCAGACTCAATTTTAAGGGGGGCCGAGATTTTTAAAGGTAGAAATTTTTTTTAAAGGGGGGCCACTTATATTTATAATTTTAAAAATTTTAATTATATAGGTAATTTTTAAAAAAAAAATTTTGAAAGTGGCCCCCCCTCCCATACACATAGCTCCGTCCCTGTTCACAGACTTTAGATTAGTTAGTGAGAATGGAGTACTCAAATACATATTGGTAGGATAAGCTACGGACAAGATTTTCTGTCCAGTTTTTATGGTGTCTTATTGTGTCCAATGAATCTCAGTCATTTATTTATATGAGTCCTGCGTGAGTTTCGCAAAAATAAATACGGGACCTTCATAAATGAGTAGTTGAAAGTTATTGGACACAATAAAATACCATAAAATTGGACAAAAGATCTGGACTCGATAAGCTAACGATGCTGTAACCTTGAAGCTCGTAAATCAAGTGGGTCACGACTCGCCAGATATCCTCGAGAGTGGAAGATCTTCTTTAGTCTTTAGTCTTCGGTGGCAATCGCTCTCGTCATTATCACATGCACGTTGATAAATAGTATAACTGCCTACTTCCCTCCGAGTAAAAAACAAGCTCGAGCAAGCCAAGCTAAACATGATTGTCATTTTATGGTACTCTCTTGGTATAATAGTTGATTTGTGATACTAGGCTAATGAAAATTGTACCTAATTTACTGCTGATTGTAGACATAAATTTTACTAATCTACAAAATCAAATGTTTTGTAAAAATAATTTAACAATAATTAAAATAAATAAATATTCATTTTCAATAAATCTTATTTTTTATTTTTTATTTTTAATATTGTGTGAAGTTCTGTTTGATTAAATTTTATAAATATGTCTTACTTGTGTTCGTAAAAAACACTTAATTTATTCTCATTTTAATATTAATTATTATAATTGTAATCTTTTTTTTTTATATCTGATGAGTTTTTTTAATATATTTTGAATTAAGAAAATATTTGTTGAATTAGATGAGACTTATGAAACGTGCTCGACTTGTTTTATTTTTTCGAATAAGTTAGGAACTATCTATTTGTATATATTTAGAGCATTTTATGATAATAATTTAAATATTATGTATTATTTTAGAAATGGTTATCAAATTTTTTATTTAAATAAATTTTTATTTTTGATGTTGATTATAATTTATATCACATAATAATATTTAATTTACAAAATAAAATAGAAAAATGTGTTTTACTTGCACACTAATTTTTACTTTTGTTAACATATTTATGAGTTGCTTCTCCACTGCAAATTAGATATTGGACATTTAAATTTTGATTATTCGTCTAACAACTTTAAGATATTTTCACAATCATCCTGAGCTCCAACCGAACTGCCATGGTTTAGTTCAAGAATTTTCTTCTAGCATATAGTTTTATTGGAGAATTAATTAGTTAAAGCTGTGTTTAAAAAACATTATCCTTATTTCCTTCCAAAAAAAAAAAAAAACATTATCCTTATATTGTCATGTTACATGTGTTTTGTCAGTGCCCCACAACAACGACAACATGATCATCATGCGATGAGCTGGGCATATGTCTTGTTTTCTTTAATGTTAGATTGGCTCGAAACCCGAAATATTATGATGGGCATTTAATTTTATCTACATATTACTCGTATAAAAACGAGACAAATAGGGGAGTTCAACTGATCCAGAGTAATCTTATGTCGCATTCAATAATCATTAAGTGGGATAAAGAGAAAGTAAAAAGGCTTGAGTTCCTTTAAAAAAGGCAACGAGAAAACTGTCGATGAATCAACCAAAGTAAAAGCCGTTGAGCCTTTTATAGTGCTAGGAAAGTGGATGGGACGATTAGATTAAGAGACCATTCCATTAGAATCATGCCTAACCTCACAACACATCTACCATTAAAAGACATTTCCATTTAGAATCACACCTAACGTGAGTCGTGACCCATCTACCATTTTCACTTTGCTTGCCTCAAAAGTAGATTCTCACCGCCACTGGGAACTTAAGCTTTGGGGGTATAGCCTATAGGACATTATCTCCTCGGGTCAAAAGTAGATTCTCACCGCCACTGGGAACTTAAGCTTTGGGGGTATAGCCTATAGGACATTATCTCCTCGGGTCCTTTCCTTTCATCTATCAGCGTCATTATCTTTTGTGCTCTGCCCAATATTTCAGGCAGCCCCGGAACTTTATAAACCATTCTGACTCGACCTCAAAGTCGTGATTCACATTATGCTTGTCAGGTGTCAAAAGTTCTGCTGTTTCTGACATATCTGTTTAGATCATTGACAACTGTGGTAAAAATACCCTTTTGCTTCCCATTGGACCACGGCAAATTCATTTGGATGGATCATCAAAATAATATTATTTTAAGTATGTTTAATAAAATATAATTATTTTTTAAATTTGAATTTAATCTAATATTTAAATTTAATGACTAAAGTAAAGTTATTATCTTTAACTTTCAATTTAATATACTTATACATTGTTATCAAAGTTTTCTTAAATATTTGTTTTTATTTATAATAATAAAATTTCAAATTTATTTTCAAGATTTATATTAAATAAATATTTATAATATTTTATAAATCATATTATTTCAGAAAATATAATAATCTAAAATTTTAGTTAATTGTTTATTTTAAAATTAAGATAAATTACAATTTTTTAACTTCTTAGATTGGAAGATCCCGTGGAATCTAGCTTCCGCTCCTCACCACCCTCAACTTTGTAGATAGGAATCCGAACCTCGTGTCTAGACATCTTTGATCCTTCCCGTTCTAGTCGGTCTTACTTTGTTCTTCCTTTATTCTAAAATTTACAAGACAACAGGAGTAGCCTAATTGGTACAGACTCCTCATTTAAGGCTCTCTCTTACAGAAAGTTTTGAATTCAAGTCATGCTAAAGGAGGAGAAATGAGATATTTTTCTAATTAATGATCCTCTGGTTCCCTGAGTAAGCGCTCATTGATTAGATCAATTATAGACGCCTTGTTTTCAATGATAGGGTGGGAGTTGAAACTACTAGGAAACTCAAGAGTTCTTGAGAACTTGATGCTGAACAGGGTGGCCAGCGATCAATTAGCAGTTGACCAATTAAGTATGTGACAGCTTCTTGTGCGCAGAAGTATACAAGCTAAATAAGAACTTGAGAAATCTTGGGGTTCTAAATTTATCTCCTCTAAAGCTCTTGGGATAGGATCTTAGAACTTATAATTACTCCAACTAAACCAAGATACATAATGTAAATAAAAAAAATTTACAAAAATTAGATTATAGGATGATTCGGGAATAAAAGAATCAAAGTTGTACGGAACAGAATATCTGTTTTCGTAATTTTCACGCTGTTTGCTTCTTATTGTCTCCGTCTGTTGACAATATCGAGATTTTGACATAAATCTGTACTCGTATTAGATAAACGACAAAAGCAATCCAAAGCTCAGACTTACTGAATGTCACGAGGGAAAATCGTGGCTGTGCCTTATGTCACGATGAGGATTACTTGTTAGATTTCACACTAAAAAGGAAGCCAATTGTTCGTACTCCTAGTCCTGGAGTCATCATTTTTCCTGTTCCTTGTCTTTAGAATTATTGTTGTAGCTATTTGTAACAAATTAAGCAATAATTAGTTGGCCCCAAGCACGAATAGTTAATCTGGCATTTCCTAACTTTGCTGTTCTGATCATAAGTTCTTTTTCTTCTTTTCGTGCGGGACGTTGGCCTTCTTGCTTGTCATTGTCATCGGCAGCATCCTTCAAACCTGGCATAATGGTCTAGCTTTGAATGAATGCATGTAGTGACCCAGTTCAACTTATGCTATTACGCCATTTCGTGGTCGGTCCATGGAGAATAGGAAAAAAAAAAAGAAACAAAAGGCTGACAGATTCTACAAATTTGTGTCCTGCAATGCCTCCACGTGTAAATGCTTCAGTGGTTTCACCAGCGAATCATCAGCTCCACCAGAGCAATAACACCAATCATCGGTACACAAGAAGCAAATCGCAGCTTCCAGTGTTGGGAAGGAAGTCAATTATTTCACTGAAAATGGCATACGAGAAAGCTGCAAGTATGATGTAATGGCTACCGCTTTACTTGAAGACTTAATACAGAATTATTTAATAGTAATATGGGATTATCCCTTGAAGCATATTCAATAAATGATTATCATTTTTGGCAAAGACGAAAAAAGTAAATTACTACTTTATCACATACAATTCCTTACTTTTGATCATCCTAAGAAGAAATTAAGTAATCAGAATATGTAGATTTTCTTGATAATAACGAAATAATCAAAGTATATAGAATTTAAGTTGAAAAAATATTAATCCTTCAATTCTTAAATTCGTAGTCTATTTATCGGTTTAAACCCTTCAATACTTTGTGGCAATTATTTTATAAAATATTGAATACCAAACTGAAGCAGTCAATAAAGAACATCATAGAATCTTTAATTAGTGGACAACTAATAACTACCGTAAATTGAACATATATATGAAATAACGTTGGAATTTTGTTCTTGTACTATAAATAGAAAGAAATAGTTCAACAACCTAATAATACATAGCCTTTATGTTTTTTTATTTACTCTCTAATATTACTAAAGTTATTATATGTCCCCTTGAAATCTGATTAAATTATCACAAATCCCTCTTTCATCAATTGTAGTTAGATTATCGTTTAATTTATCCTGCAAAACATTATTATTTGGACTTTGAAAAACAAGGTATAATTTACATTAAACCATATTTTTTAACTTGTGAAAAGAGCTTCTTGTTATGTTATACCGAAATAGATTCTTCCAATCAATAAATAATGTATGGAGGTCCAAGAAATATCTCGATTCATACAAGTGAAATTGTCATATATTTTCTTACGTCGAATTTGAAACGCTTTACAGGATAAATAAAACGATAACATAATAATAACTAATAGACAGAAGATTTATGTTAATTTGATTAAACATTAAAAAGGTATGCGATAGTTTAAATTAAATGAGAAATTAAAAGTCGCATAGGTGCCATATGTACTTAATATTGAGTGTTCAGCCTTATTTGAGACTTTCGGTGATCATAGACGTTTTTATGATTTGTTAGGATAACAAATAAGAGAAGACAAGATAGATGAAGCTCTTCTAGAGAGGCACGATCCTGTAGGGTGTTACACACCATGTCCTTGACTTACATGACTGTGTGGATCAACCGTATAAGTCTCTGGAACCATGTGAAAGAACGTGTGAAGAGTGAAGACATACATAGTCATGTACACGCCCTTGTGCATGACATACAATACCCTGTATGTGACACCCCCATATACCCATAGGAGGATATTGCGAGTGCCACACACACAGAACATATATAGAATCGAAACATATCCAAACTTACGAAACATTTCATACATGCATTTTCAGAATCTTAAACAAACATACATTACATATCATAAATTCAAAAACCAATCTGAATTAAGGTTATTACAAACCTTCAGCCAAATTCAAACATCAAATACAAGCCCAAAAACAAACTCAAAAATACATTTTGACAAACAAAACTCAATCTCCTTGGGTCATTGCAATTGATTTGTCCCAGTCTTTATAATCCTCGCTCAAAACCTACACAGGGCAAATCCTCCGTACTAAGCATATAGCTTACTGAATAATAACTAATCTATACATAAAGTGACAACTCTTCATACTGAATCATGTAACAGCATAAATTTGCATTAAAAGATTGCTTTAACAATAAATCAGACATAATGCATTTCAGAACAGATTTTATAATTAACAGAACTGAATATTACAAGAGGGTATAAACCTTTCAGAATCAGAACACAATTTTGTTTATGTCAGAATCAACATATATCAGAATACAAAATCAGATGACTACTAATCCATTTACAGAAGCGGGTAACGGGACTTATACAGGAGAGACCAAAGTCTCGACACCGAAGTGTCATAGGAGAGACAGAAGTCTTGACACCGAAGTATCACAGGAGCAGCTACAAACCCTTCTAGCCATGCCTATTTACCCACAAATAAGACTCAACAGTTTTAAAACAAAACAAAGTCATTTCAGATATTTCATGTGCAAAGCAAGTAGTCAATCATATTCACAAGCAAGTAGCACTTCCAATGATATAAACATGCATCAAACGCCTCGGACAATCATTGTCCAGAATTTAGAACACAATCAGCATAAATCAAATTCAACAAGTAGAACAAAGTAAGGTGTGCCCGTTTACAATTACTCACTATCGCTTCCTTGTGCTTATTGCCTTGAAATTTCGACAACATCTGGAAGTGATCGCTCTACTTACCCTTCTATATACAATCAAACATAAGTTTATATTACATATTTTTCATGTAACTGAATCAGAATTAATATGAATGTATCATATAACATGCATGTTCAATGACATAGCCCAACTTTGTTTTCAAATCAAACTTTTGGGTCTACTTTGCATGATCATTTAGATCAAGAAAATGGAGTATTTAAGTAACACTTTCTTCTAGACAATTGTTCATCTTTGTCTTAGGTTTTTAATGACACCAAAATCATACAATTTGGTTCTGTATACTGAAAGTTATACTCAAAAGATTTTAGACTATTTTTAAGCTACAACAGAATTCTTAACTCAACTTAAAATCAGATTTTGAAATTCTTAAAACCAGAATTGTAATTTTATCACTTCAGGAAAGTTGTAGCCTTATGTCTTTAATTTAATATGAATTAAGAACCAACCCATTTGGAGATCCACAATTCAAGATATACTCATAATACCGAAGCATGTTCAATAAAAAATACTCCAGTTCATAACATTCCAACAGACTCCCTCACTTTCATCCAATCAATCTTTTTCAATTCAATTCGAATGGGTATTTTGACATAGAAACTGAGGCTTATGAACAAAGTATTCTTCTAAACAAATATTCCTCTATGTCTTAAATTTCTAATGAACTATAGTTCATACAATTTGATTCATTATTCCAGAAGTTATACTCAATATACTACAGACTGAGTACATTTGAAATTTTGGCTAGTGAATGATCATGCACTCAAAGTTGTACAACTCATATCTCTCAATGCCAGTATTCAAAAATTAAAAACTTAAGACAATAAGCTACAACTTTGGTGAAAATACCTTAGTCTAATTCGACCTACATCAATACAGTTTATTCAATAACTACAGGACATGATTTCTGTCCCTGGCAGTGCTACAACCTAAGCCAAGATATAATTTCATGCCAATTTTGAAAGTCTTAGAGACAGAATTAAAATTCGACTTCTTCAAGAAAGTTGTAGACATATGTCTCAAGTTTAATCTGAATTAAAATTCATCTAATTTGGATACCTACAAGGCACGATATAGCTAAAATGCCGAAACCTGTCCAGTGTATCTACTCTTTCCAACCAGTTTCTAGCACATACCTAACCTCAATTCTTTCTTTATTCAGTACATGTTTGCTCCATTTCAAACATCAAATAATACATGTTATAATAGAATACCAAGTCTATAATTCCCTTGCCTTACTAAGCTTTAAATTAAACTCCAAGATTCCAACTAATCCAAGCTTCCAAACATCCAACATATACCTAAGTTTAATGTGCAACTTTCAGCCTTAGCATAACAAAAGTACAGAAAATTAATAGAAACTTTTTCTAAATTCAGTAGCTTACCAAACATTCGAGTGATAACAACCCAAGGTCCAGCATAAATTCCAGAAGTTAGAGAGACTAAGCAAGTTTTGGTGGAGAGAAGTAAAGAAGATGAAGAATGAACCTCTCCACCGTACCTTGCTTTATCACCAGCTAGGTGTAACTAGCTTAACATGCCATGTAACACCAAGGCATGAAGCCCATTTGCCCACCATTTATGCTGCCACATGTCTCCAACATGTCATGCCATTAGTCACATAATGAATGATGCCACTTTTCCTCCTCTTATGCTATAAATGCGGAATAAATAAAAGAGATAAGGAAAGAACACACCCGAAAATTGATAACGGAGTTTGGCCAATTGTGCCTAGTCTCGGGGCACCACTTAAGGTAGCTTGCTCCCAAATGTCTCACATTGAATGGTACCAAATGTCAAAAATTCGTAGGCTTAATCATACTAATTTTTATGTACTAACTTAAATTGTCATTTGATAATTTTCCTAGTCCAAATATACATTTAAATTCAATTTACTAACTATAGTCCATCAATACCAAAATTCAAGTCATATGCCTTTCACATTCAAATCATAGCACAATTTTTAACTCCTATCTCACATGTACTTTCATGAACATTTATCATTTCAACTAGGGTATATTTTGAGACCTTACACTATAACTCTCGATAATCGTGTATGTCCACAACTCAAGTGACGTTGGAAGAGATACGATCACCAATACGGTCGTGTACGTAATCATGTATGTTGTAAAAAGCCTAATTTAGGATATAAAAAAATAGAAGACACAGGTTTGTTTATTGGGAGGCATAAAAAACACCAAAAAGGGATAAGAAAACAACGTAAGAGTAAGTAATTTCTGATTCTCATCTTTGTTTGAATGATTTTGGGATTGAGTTGTGAGTTTGTTGAGTTGCACATCAATTTTAGTTTCAATATTGAATCTTTGTTAGACAACTTCCTGTTGTGAAGTGAGAGATCAAATCTTGTAAATCCTTATTTGTGATTATTGGATTTGCTTGTCAGTTTGACCCAAAATTTTTCCCTCTACTCTAGTGGGTTTTCTATGTAAATCTTTGTGTTCACTTGTTTATTAACTTTTTTTTTATTCTCATATTGATATTATCTAATTAAACTTGATTATAGTATTTTTGTTGTAGATATCAAGTTAACCTCTTAGAGAGTTACATTTCGGTTGTGTTTTTCTCTTCTCACCTAACAAGTAGTATCAAAGTCATCATAATGGAAGGTGGAAATAGTTATATGGTCAAACTGACATCATCAAACTACTCTATTTGGAGGCCCATGACAGAGGACCTTCTGTATTGTAAGGATCTCTTTGATCATATTGATCCGGATAAAGGTGTGAAGGATGATCTTCCTTCAAAACCTGAAAAAATGCCCCGAAAAAACTCCAGGAAATATTTGACAATGGATTGATATTAGCATATTCAACCATGTGTCTCAAGAGGCAGATCCTTTTGAGTCCTTTTGAGTAGTGGAAAAAGCTAGAAGGACTCTACTAAAGGAAGACTACTCATAATAAGGCTTCTTTGATTAAGACTTGTAAACTTGAAGTTGAAAATTTGGAAATTTGTGTCAGAGTATCTAAGTGATTTTTATGATATAAACAACAAGCTTACAAAAATGAAGATCATTCCTGATGACAAGCTTCGAGCCTAGTTCTTGTTAAGTTTGTTTCCGGATAGCTGGGAGACACTGACAGTGATTATTAGCAATTCAGTTCCCAAAGGTGTAGTCTTCTTGGATATAATCAAAGAGAGTATGTTAAACGAAGAAATTAGAGGAAAAAATATGGGAGTTAACAATATGCATGCTTTTTTGGTGAAAAATAGGGGAAGTGGCAAGAGTAGGAGTCCCAAAGACATGACAAGTCGAAGAACCGATTAAAGTCCAAAGATGACATAGACGTGAAGACATGTCATTATTACGATAAGTCATGACATATAAAGAGATTCTACTATAAATGGAAGAGGGGTCAGAAAAAGCAAGATCATCATAGTGATGGTGATGATAAAAGTACAATTGCAATTGCTTCAAGCACGAATGAAGAGGTATCCCTAGTTTGTATGACAATTGATTGCTTTCATATCAGTGATCTGGGTTCTGAGTGGCTGATTGACATAGGAGCATCGTTTCATTGTGTTCTAAAAGTGGAATACTTCTTAAATTATAAGAGCGGAGATTTTGGGACCGTAAAGATGGGTAATCAAAGTTCTGCTAACCTTGAGAGATGTACGACAAATTCATGATTTAAGGTTAAATTTATTATAGGCACTTGTTAGATAGAGAAAGATTCAAGCATACTTTCAGGGATAGGAATGTTAGTGAATATATAAAACTAATTAAGTTGGTCTCACACAATAGCTTAAGCTATTGTAGTGAAACGGTCACTTAACATGGTATCAGAGCCTTTGTGACCAAGTAGTCGTGAGTTCAAATCCTACCACCCACCTATTATTCAACACAAGATGGAGTGAGCCTGTGCAAGTTTCAAGCCCAAAGGGCTTTCACTTGAGGTGGTGTGTTAGTGAATATATAAAACCAATTAAGTTAACCTTACACAATAGCTTAAGCTATTGTGGTGAAATGGTTACTTAACACCTGATACATCGTTTCTTGGAAGAGACTCTATGCTACCTTCCTGCCAAACAATGATCACAAGGATTAAGGGGAAAAGAGTTTTTAACTAGGATAAGGGATTTACGAGCCAACAACTTTATTCCCTTTTCACTCATTTGCCCAAACATCAATGCCACAGATTTGGAGAAGTTTTCTCTTCAAGTTTATATGCTTCTCCACCACCACACACCTTGAAGTGTGTCTTGTACGATGTGTAACACAATTCTTCTTAAGCAACAGTCGTTGCTCCCTTTGATAGCTTCCACTTCCTTATTAAATTTTTAATATGGGCAGAGTGTAGAGTCCACTAACAAGAATTAGGCTTGAGTCAACCATTGTCCAAATAACTAGAACTAGTTGTTTAGATAGTTGACCCTTACCACTTATAAACCCTTTAACATTTTCATGTCTATGCAATATGGGACATTCTAACACTCCCCCTCAAGTGCAACTAGGGCTAGACATCCAGTTGTCACTTGAAATATACGCAGTGGTAACCGGACTGGGCCGCTGGGACTGAACATTCAGACCGACAACCAGGAAATTAATAATCCGGACCAAATCTGCTCTGATACCATATTAAATTTTTAATATGGGCAGAGTGTAGAGTCCACTAACAAGAATTGGGCTTGGGTTAACCATTTTCCAAATAACTAAAACTAGTTGTTTGGATAGTTGACCCTTACCACTTATAAACCCTTTAACATTTTTATGTCTAAGCAATATGGGACATTCTAACATCAAGAAGACGAAGATATTAGGGTTGGTACATTCAGATGTCTGTAACCCTATTGAGGAGGAGTCACTAGGAGGTAACAAATATTTGGTTACATTCATAGATGATGCTTCGAGGAAGATATAGGAATATATGAGAGCCAAGAGTCAAGTATTTGAAACTTTTAAAAAGTTTCATAGTATGGTAGAAAGGGAAGTTGAGAAGAAGCTGAAGTGCCTACAAATAAAAAGTGAAGGGGAGTATACTTCCAAAGTGCTTGAAGATACTGTACATCGCATGATATTAGACAAGAGAAAACTGAACTAGGGACTCCACAACATAATGGGGTTGTTAAGAGGATGAACAAAACTATTGTGAAGAAGGTTAATTGCATGCTCAGAATGTCCAAACTGCCCAAGACATTTTGGGGTGAAGCAATCTGAACTTCAGTCTATTTTATCTATCAAACACCCTTAATTTTTTTGAATTTTGATATTTTTTAGAGAGTGTGGACTGGTAAAAATCCTACATATCATCATCTAAGAGTGTTTCTCTATAAGCTAAGACACGTACCCAAGGATCAGAGACAGAAGCTTAACTCAAGGTAGTACCTTGCATCTTTGTAAGATTTGGTGAACAATTTGGCTTCAGAATCTATTATCTAGAGAAGCAAAAGGTGGTCAGGGAAAGAGATATGGTATACTAGCAACACGAAAGAGGTGTTGATCTTTTGAAAGAAGATAAATTAACTCATAATAGCTCATCCTATGATATAATTAATTCTTCTTCCAATGCTTAGCAGTCTGCAGGTGAAGAAGATAAAGTGTGTGAACAAACACATAGTAATGTTGATCAAATATAGTATGATAATGATGAGCTACATAAACCACATTCCGATAATGTTGAAGATGAAACTATTAAAGATAATAAGGGGGAACAATCGGATCCAATAGCTGATAAAACACAGCTTTGAAG
>JAOQMQ010000186.1:20317-45096 GCA_027563845.1 Erythroxylum subrotundum
ATTGATTTGATTAGAAGATCAGGAGAGGCACCTTGGATTATTAGCCTTGGATGGATAACCGAAGGGTAATTTTGTCCTAAAAATTTCAAATGGGCATTTTGAATGAAATTACAAAAGACAGGGGCTAGATTGAACGAATTAAAAATGCAGGGGCTAATTTGAATAGTCAACTATAATACAGGGGCCATTTGATGTTATTTGCCAAATATTTTCAAGTTGGAATTTAGAATCAGCAACATCAAAGTTGACTTTGGAGCCATAAATGTGACACCGAATTCTATATCGCAGCAACCTAAAATAATCTCCAGTTTATGCTGTAGTCTTTTAGTCTGGCTGACTGAGGATAACATGGCACGAGCAGCAATGTAGTTTATAAGCAACTTGACTACTTGAGAGGGTGGACAAGAGGACTTCTTAATGATGACACTACCACTCTATGAGAAATGAAGCAACACCGTCGTAAAGATTTGCTTTATATTGATAGATGCTCATAAAATAAGATAGGCACGGAGTGACAAAAATAGGTGATCTGGAACTCCTTTCGTGGCCCGTTCTTTTCAATTTATAAACTGGATGATAATTTCAATTTTTAAATTGCCTTTTCTTTTCAACTTTTAGGCACAGCAGATGGTGATGTAATGCTTCTTTTTCTGAAATTTATAATTGTTTAGAATATTTAGACCTAATTGAGAAGGCCTTAATTGAAAAGGTGTCTTTTCATCTTAATTAAAATGCTTAGGTTAGAAAAAGGATGTTTCTCATTATTGGTTAAATTCCAACTAATCAATTAGGACCACAGTTATAACCAAGTGTGAATGTATTAATTGTCCATTCACATGATGGTTTACTTTATCTGGACCAGAGCCAACTTCAGACAAAAGCAACCAAGAATTCTAAACCTCCAGCTTTACATGGCAATAACTTTATACAACAACATGAAGTGTGTTTCCTTGTAAATAACAAAAACAACAGTGTCTTATTCCAAGACATCCAATGTGCAGTGCAGACTGAAGCAAAACAAAAACCACAAAGAACAGGTGCTGTTTCCACTGTAAGGACAGAACATTGCATTATAAATGATGGTCTCAAAATGTGAAATCTGTCTTGCTATCCTTCCCAGAAGAATGTAAATTAACAGGGCAGTTGCATTAAGAACACGGAACTAAATCTCAGTAAGAATAATGAGTAGAAACTGGAAGAAATTTTAATCTGCATCTTATATTTTTCTACGATATCTTACAATTACAGAGAAAGTAACCCGTCTACTTCTACTCACTCTATCTGAAGCTGAACAACGACTATACAACAAACTTTTAGACGGGGGTAAATCAAAATCTCAAGTAGAAAAAACAAAAAGCCATGGAAGGGGATCGGGTCTTATGTTACAATAAAAAGAATTGAACTCTACCGTTAGGACAAGGGGTTAGTGCTTTGTACAGTGTTTCAATGCTATCAGTGGGACTTGTGTGCTTTACAGAACCGAAGACGCATCCGCTCTGGTGCTGAAAAAATTGTGCCCAAAGAACGGCTAAAGTCAGAATGCAGATCAACTACTACCATGAATAACTCAATCTTCTCTTCAGGTATTGTATTGATACCATAAGGGTAACGCTCGTCACTTCATAGAACATGTGATAAACCTGCGCTACTCACTCAGCATTTCTACCTCCCAGACATTTTCGCATGAAATCAAGCACTACGGCTTAAATTAATTGAGCAATGTCATCTGATATAGTGTGTGTACCGCATGCCTTAAGCTTTGCCAGCCCTGAGGAACAGCTTTTCTGCTACATCTGCTTAGTTTCTTAGGGAAGTCCTTTAACTGCAAGCAGAAGCGATGAAGTGCAAGGTCGTGCACTTTTGACTAGTTGTCAGCAGCAATTTCACTGTCATTCACTATAAAGTATCACAGCCGAAGTCTGCTGCAAATGGAAGCTCAAGTTTCTATACCAGAGAAGAAATGCATTCACGTCTCTTTTGCACCCTTGGAGAGATTTATTCCCTTTGCCTTCTCCATTTCAGCCTCCTTTTCAGCTTTTTTCTTCTCCAATTCAGCCTGTTTCAAATTTTCCTCATGGGCTTTCCGAAACAGCCTCACAAAATTTAGAAGAGTCGATGTAACTGCATTCACAATTACAAAGACCATGCTAAGTACGCTCTATACCTACAAAATTATGAACAGAGTAGAACAGAACCATTCGAGTACAAGCAATAGTACCACCTCTTGCCCTCTCTCTCTCCCTCTCTCCCTCTCCACATCCTTGTCAACTCTCAATACTCTTACCTCATGGCGATCCAAAATCCACCCAAATCAAATCCTATGAGATTCAAAATCCACCCAAATCAAATCCTACTTACAATCACTGAGAATCTTCCAAAGCCTATATTCTGTGACAACCACCTAAACTACCTTTCCCTACAGTGCTCATGTCAAAATACACAATCTATGGAACTAGTTTGAATTTCATAAACAATGCAATTAACTCAATTTTTCAGAGATAAACCTACCTTTCCCTACAGTGCTCATGTCAAAATACACAATCTATGGAACTAGTTTGAATTTCATAAACAATGCAATTAACTCAATTTTTCAGAGATAAACCTATGTAGGAAAGATGACCAAGAACAGGAAAACAAAGAAAACATCTAATGCAGCATATATTAATAGAATCACAACTGGAAATAATACTTCTAAATCCATCAAAATAAATGAGTACCTTGCTCAAAAGGGCAGCGAGCAGGATCCTCACCAAAGTATAGTGCTAGGGCATCTGCATTTCTACCCTGTCAGCGTAGAAAAACGAATTAGTGACACCCTGAAAATCAGATATAGAAGTTATTATGCCTAGGATAGTTGGAAAATTACCACCACAGAATACAGATTTGTCACAGATGCCACCTCCGTCTCAGCAACAGAAATGAATTCCTTCAATGTCTAATAACAACAAGAACCACATTAGTTGCAGAATAAAATGCAAATGACAGGTAAATAAAGAGATAAATGAAACAGGAAAGAAGTGGATAGTGTAACGGAAGTAAAGGCTACTCATGCAAAAGAAAAATGCAAATTCAGAATCTTATCTTTGAAAGGATAAAAATTTGAGAAAAGGCTTTCACAAAAGAAAATCAAAATTAGCTCTAAATGCTCACACAAAGAGAGATGAAAAATAGAAACAGAAGGAAAAAAATGAAGGTAAATACTTGAGCTGTTTCAGTGTATCAAAACTAAGCAGAAAATAATAATATCAAATTTTAAAAAAATGTCAGAGAACCAAAAACTAGCTAAAAATTCATATATACCTTACGAAAAATTTCAGATACAGGACCATCATTTTCTGATGCTGCCAGCTCTTGCTTTATCTTCTCTAAGCCCTTGATTATTGCTTGCATTTCTTCTGCCAAAGACTTCAATTGTATCTGCAAGGATTCAACACCATATCCTTAATATAATGCTATTGCAGCTTCTTATTGTTACAAATTTAAGACAGGTCTAAACCTTAGATGCAACTTCAAGGCTTCCAAGGTCAAGGTGAAAATCTAGCAATGCTGGTGATTTAGCAGCAAGCACCTGAAGGGATGAAAGAACCAAACTTTTAAGATGAAGATAAATTGAAACCAAATATTCAAATTCCAAATAGAAAAATGCATCAGGATTAAGTGTGCTGAGAGAAGCAAACAAAAATATCTTTGAGAAATGGGCTTGTGACTTTTTGCTTCCTTCTGTAGGACAATGAACAACATTTATATTACCTAACCTTTCTTGAGAATTCATTTACTTTCAACAGAGATGAATACAGAATGCTGCCCAGTGTAGAAATTTGGGCCAACATTGGCATCCATTAGCTCTTTTCTATAGTTTGTGATGTAAAGAGATGGCATTGTTATCTGTGATTCTAATAGCAAAATCCAAGTTTGATCAAAATTCTAGGCTCATACAATTGCCGGTTTAATGATATAAAACATTCCGTTGATGTTTGAGTTGAGTGCAGGAGAAACTTATGATCTTTTTATGGAGTCACTCAGAAATCACATCAAGAGTAAAACTTACATCATCTATATCTAACTCCACAGAAATGACTGTTAACAGTAGGAGATTTCCATAATTAGCACTTAGCAAATTATATCTTAACAGTGAAGCTACAATTCTGTCAACTGAATTTGCCGAGTTATATTGATTGACCCTGAAAAGTGCTAATATAGATTGACCTAAGAGGTGACCAGCCTTGAACAAGAATTTTTACGCTAAATTGTCTTTGTATCTTTCCAAATTTCAAGACCAGAATCATGATGATCTCATTTCACAAATTTTATCTTTAGAACAGTTATTATGACATATAGTTTTCCTTTCTGAGAGTCCACCACAGCAAGTAAACTTACAACAAGTAGTCAATGCGTTAGAGATTGCTTTGGCTGCATATAGAAATAATATAAATTAAAACCATAGAATTGTAGTACCTTGCAAAGATAATGCATGAGCGTCATCTTACTGTTAGAAGCACGAGTGTCAGTGAGTTTTAAAAGACTATCCAACTTGAATCCAACAGCAGAACCTTCACAATTTGGATACATATTACAATGGTACGAAAGAATTATGATTTTCAATGAAAAGAAGACAAAATATTTGAGCATTAGTGAGCAAAAAAGACTGTTTGATATACAATTCTATCAGAACTTCAGACTTAAATTTTTTTTTGTTTAATAAATATTGAAATCAGCAGGCCTATATATAGAAAATAACAGAATATTCACACAATTCATTATTTTACTTCATCAGAGTCTAGAACTGGAACTTCACAGTTTGTTGAGTGATATGGTTTTACTTTCTAGTCGTAGGAAAATCTTCACATATTCCCAGCTAGAATAAACACAACTCTTAGCAACTCTTGAAGCAATAATTACGCCACTGTGTGCAAGGGCGAAGCTAGAAATTTAACTCAGTGGGGAAATTTTTTAAAACATATAAGTTATAATAACAAAATAAATATTACTTCTCAAAATAGATTAAACATATGTTATAATTGATCCTAATGAGTTCTCATATTTTGTAACATATGTATTTTTTTTATATTATGAACACCATGGAACACTATCATTTTCAATGCAAGTAATTAAATCAAAGTTACGATAAAATTCTTCCTTTAACAAAAAATTCATTTATACTTAATAAATAGTATTATTATATAAAACACTAAAATATTTTTATTAAAAGAATAAAGTTATTCAAAGATTATAACTCTTCTAATTTTCTGCTAAATAAGAATGTGAGATGTTATAGCCATGTCTGTTTGAATAAGAAAACCCACTATACATAAATATGAATAAGAACTACAATTAATATAAAAACATGCAAATAATTTAGAGGAACAGTAAAAATAGTTCAAAAGTAAAGAAGAACTCGAAAAGGTAGAAAAGAATTTGAATGTGTGACTAAGAGATAACACATTGGGAAACATCATTGAGAGCGAGGGTGCATTTGGAGAGAGAGAGAGAAAGGCGTGAAATATTATGTTTTTGTTATTTCATTAAAAGTCTTAAGAGGTTAGAATTTTTAAAAATCTTATTATCATATTAACATATTCTTATTTTTATAAAAATATGATGGTGGGGGTGTTAGTGGAGGCTTTCACCAAGAGATCTGGAACATAAATATATTCAGTTATTAAGTGGTCCCACCATAACAATGCTTCTGAAGCAAGGGCGGGGGTGGAACCAGGGGATATGTTCCCTCACCCATCTTGGCTCCACCCTTGACTGCATCTGAGCCAACTAGGAGCTTCAAGAAGTGCCATGAAAGGGATGATGCACGCTGAAATTTTACCTAATAGTTTATCTTGAACTCAGTAGCATCCTAAGACAATACTGAAGACCACTAGAACACGATCCAATAATTTGTTAAAAGTACAGTTCTGTACATATCAGCATGGAGAAAATCTTATAGCATGTGAAAAGATAATCAATAGACATTTCAGTACTTTCCTCATTTCTTTTGAACCTAATGATTTAATAATCGAACCTAATGATGTAAAATAGGATCCCATAAGCATTTATTTAATAATATGAAACTAAAAGTCTCTCCACATGTTTAGAGCAACATTATGGACAAATCAACTATCAAGAGATAAGCATCACCTTTTTTATATCAGAAGAAAAAAAATATTAGGAACCTGAATCACTTACCCCTTGCAGTGCCTTGGTTTAATGTATTACCAAGATAAAGAATCTTCTTCATTATCTCCTTCAATTTGGAGGAGTTCCGAACCTGATATATGGATAGTATATCAAAAAGAATGAAACATACTGTACAGAATCTTTGAATTCATTGTCCAGGCATACCTCATCACATGCAGAGTTTACAGTATTTAAGCTCTTTTTAAATTCTGAAATCTGCAAAATTAAGACAACAATATAAAAGTAGGACAAAAGGGGGGAGGAGCAATAAATGTCTTATTAATAGCAGATCAGATTAACAATACAAATACTGCCAAACCTGCGAGCTGAACTGAATCTTGAAAGAAAATACTCTTAGTTTTGACTCAACCCGTGGCACTTTCATCAGCTCCAGAAAATACTGAACAAGTAAATATATAAAATTCGATTTAAAACTTAATCTTCTAGTTAAGTACACTAGGAAGGAAGGTGCACAACATGCACTTGGATTATAGAACAAATGCAGCAGTCTCAATGAAAGAAAAAATCTCTAAAACAAAGGGAAAAGATACAAAATAAGAAAATATAAAAATACAAAATAAGCTAGGGATTGCATAGGGAAACAGAAGGCAGAGAAAGCAAAATGCATAAAAATTGTTGTAATGGACAAATTAGTTCTTCAAACACTGACAAAAACATGAAAGGTGAATTTGATTGAACTTAATTTATTGAGCATATAGTTATTAGAACGGTATCTGCATACCTGTTCACATTTTCCCAGTTTCTCTTTGTCACCAGTGTAACCCTGTTATTGGATGAAGGTATCAATGTCACACATCAGATATTGGCCTTGAGAATAAATCAATATGAGCAAAGGCTTACTATAGTATCTTCAGAAAGAGGTCATCCAAGTGGAATTGACTCCACATGGTATACCCAGGATCAGATATATCAATATTTTGAGTGAAAGTTCACCTTGAGAAGTTCCATCTCTTCCTTAGTGGGGCAGAATTTTATAAGATTTTCTACTTGATCAACATCTAATACTGATTCATCCATCGCCAGCACCGCAGCCTAATAATTTGCAGGTAGTGAAGTTAATTAGAAAGTTGACCAGACCTAGTTACAAAGCACAATAACAAAAAGGAAACAAGTGACATATATCACAACCCTTAAGAATAAAAATGTTTGGATGATCATACTAGTCAGTTTTTAAAACTGTAACTTTCCCAATATGACAAGTAAAAGGAATATCAATCTTATGTAGATATGAAATGTGGAAAACCTAGAAATTAAAGACGTGCTAAACCTCCTATCTTGTTGAATATCAGGCTGGAATTACAAAATTTTGCAATAAACACAATGTCGACAGAACTAGTCCCAAAAAATCTGTCAACTTCCCACACTTTTAATTACGACAGGAGCACCACTCTTTCCTCTCTCTCTCTCTCTCTCACACACACACACAGTCACTTCCCCTACCTCATACTTTCACGAAGACACATATTAGTATCATCTTCTTTTGCCGAAGTTCAAACCTAAGCTTATACAGATTGAGATCAACCGATGGAATTCAGCCAAAGGCAAATAATCTCCAAATACCTGAACAAATAGGCCACATTCCTTTGCAACAGAGTCAATTACAATTGCACAGAAACCATGCCTAACAAGTCCTATTAGAACTTGAAAATAGTATCGAGAACTCTAAAGGGGGCAACTTTCCAGTTTAACAACCAAAATACACAGATTACATTAAAGATTTACTGAAAACATCATTACAAGCATATTGATTTTCAGAAAAAACGTACAATCAACTGGTGACAAAGACAAAGAGAGGTTTCCATCTTACCATCATGTCTGAAAGTGGCATCTTCACTTTCGTGAGCATTATTTCAGTGTTGTTAGCCCTTCTCAGGTCAATCTACACAAAAACACAAGATACCCTTAGGACATTAACAGAGTCAAAATTTGTTTTGCAATGCATCAGAGAAATAAATTATTTCATCAGCATCATATTGCAAATTTTCTTGTATCTTGAACTATCAAAAAACAATAAATGATTTTTTTCAGTATTCAAACACCAAAAAAAAAAAAAAGATGAAATGTATAGCAAAGCCTGGTACCATACAAAGATAGAAAAGGAATCATAAATATCTAATGCAGGCACATACACATGTTAATAAACATATATACCAACACTTTCCTTAATTTTTAATATGGTAGTTATCAGACTACAGGCTTGATTTGAACTATTGATCTATTTCATTTGAATCCCACCTTGACTAGGGCTGTATTCTGCAGTACGTAAAACCTACATCATAGAATTCAAGTCTTATCTCTTGCAGTTCAATACTCTGTAACTTCTAATTATAACTATAACTCCAGTCTACGTTCATAATTATTGGAATCCTTAAAATTAAATGGGATCTATGGAATTCTAGGGATGCTTGTACCTATTTTTACTCTTATATTGGGCGCTGAAATTGGATGCTCTGGATCTCGAAATGGAAGATATGCTACTATATGTTTATCTGATGTTTGAGTTCAGATTATCGGTAAACTTATAAACATAATTCATAAATAATAGCCCTCTGGCAGAATACGTTTGACTGATGAAGATAGGATAACGAAAACTCAATTATCAGACAGTCAAATGTGAATCCAACCTAGTTCAGCCACAAAACTTCGAAGCATTTATGCACAAGCATCTGAGGCCTCCACGCTACACATGTATTGATTTTGTTCATAGCCTAACTATTACCATATCCGTCCATAGTTGTATGTTCGCCAAGACAACCAACCATATAAGCTAAGAAAGCAACATAAGGTTTACTTGAAATAAAGGCAACTAGACAGCACCTAAAATCCGAAAATGCAAGAAAAGGAATTAAAATAAAATGACATCAGAATAACACAACACTGAACAGAAAAGTGAGCCACATGTAACCTAAAATCATGAAAGGCAACATGGAGACCAAAGGATTCATTTTAACAGTACCAGGTGAACTTTGTCAGTTTTTGATCCAGCAGATTTCTGTCTTCCTCCTCTACCTCCTGAGTCAGAAGGTTTTGGGACTGTGGCAGAAAAAAGAGTCTCTAGCTCCGACACGTCAAATTCTGGTGCACTGAAGAAAATGATACAACATCATAAAGGAGAATCATAACTAGTAAGGCTTGATAATATCACTCCAAGAAAATATTACAGCCATAGAGAATAAAAATCTAGAAAGGAGGATTCAAATAAAAGAAAATCTACAGTACATTTGGGGATCTCCATGTCTTTGTAGTTCTTCCCACAAGCTTCCTTGCAATGCCCTCGTCACCTTGCTCCAATGCAACGGTTTTAAGGAAGATCTTCTGGGTGCTGTTCCAACTGAGGCACGTGAAAGTCCACGACCTCTTCCCGCAGTAAGGCCTCTTGCATCAGCACCTTTGGCACCTAATGGTGGAGGCGGAGGAGGTCCACCACCTGGAAGTCTAGGTGGAGCAGGAGGCCCAGGAACATGAGCTCCAGGAGGAGGTGGAGGAGGTGGCCCTCCATTTAATGGAGGTGGAGGAGGAGCTCCACGGAATGGAGGTGGTGGTGGTGGTGGGGCTCCATGTCTAGGAGGAGGTGGTGGAGGAGATGGGGCACCACACCTTGGAGGAGGTGGTGCAGGAGGTGCTCCTCGTATTGGAGGAGGTGGTGGTGGAGGTGCTCCTCGTAATGGCGGAGGTGGTGGAGGGGGGGTTCCTCGCAATGGAGGAGGAGGCATGTTATTCATTGGTGGAGGCGGCGGTGGAGGTGAAATTCCATATAAAGGAGGAGGAGGTGGGGCTGGAGGAGCTCTACCTAAAGGTGGTGGTGGTGGTGGTGGTGGTGGTGGTGGTGGTGGCGGTGGTGGGGTGGGTTGTCCAAGCATTGATGGTGATGAAGGCTGACTTCCACGTATATGGGAAGCAGTGGGAGGAAAAGGAGGAGGAGGGGCCTCATATGCAGAAGGCGGCGACGGCAGTGGTGGTGTTGGTGGAGATGGTGACCCAATTCCAGGCATCAATGATGGTAAAGGTCGACTTCCACATATAGGGGAAGGAAAAGGATGAGAAGCACCACAAGTAGAAGGTGGTGGTGGTGGTCGCGGAGGCGGAGGCGGAGGCGGAGGCGGAGGCTGAGATTGATGGCTATTACGTATTGGTAGGGGTGGAGGAGGTGGGGGAGGTGGAGGTGGAAGAATACCTAGCGTAGGTATAGATGGAGGAGGAGGAGGAGGAGGAGACGGCAACAATGGGGGTAGTGATGGAGGAGAAACACTTGACATGCTGGGAGAGGAAGATGTAAAAAGAACTCCCACTCCAAGTCTTGAAGTAGTAGAATAGGAAGGAGGTGGAGGTGGAGGTGGAGGTGGAGGTGGAGGAGATGATGATACCGAAGGTGGAGAAACAAATGTCATAGGGACAGATGAAGTATTCTCGGACTTCCATGGCAGTGGAGGAGGAGGGGGCACTACAATCCCAATATTTTGCCTCGGAGGTGGAGGTGTGGATAGTGGTTGAGGCTTAGGAGGATAAGGAGATGTATGGTGTGAAATTGTCTCAATAATTTTCCTACTAAACAATGAGGTAGAGTTAGTAGAATGCCTTGGAGGAGGTGGGGGTGGTGGGGGTGGTAGGGATTGTGAATGAGGTGAAGAAGGAGGTGGTAAAGGAGGTGGAGGTGGAGGAGACACAATTTCCAGACTAACAGATGGTACTGGTACAGCTGGAAAGGAATTTGGATCACTTAAAACCTGATCTCCATGAGCAGGAGGAATCGAAGAAGATTTGGCATGAGTAGCTGCTTTAGAATCCTTAAAAGAAGCAGCAATAGCAAGAGCAGGTGGTGCGCTATTATATCTTGATGGTGGATATACAACGTGCATTGAATTAGAGAAAGGACCTTTATTAGAAGGAACCCACCGGGGTACAGTATTTGGCTTTGCAAGTTTTGCATTATGAGTTTCTTGTTCTTTCGTCTTTGTTTTGGCCACAATTGGATCTATAGCAGGTTTTGCATTTTGTGTAGCTTGTCTCCTAGGAGAAGGGGGCACCACTTTCTCAGGTTTCTGTCTACCAATTGCAACACTTAACTTTTCTGGTGGAGCCTTGGGTTCTAGCTTCTTCTTGGTTGTGGTGTTTTCTTCATCACCTTTATCTTCCATATCCTTGAATTCTGCATCTGTATCTTCACTTGCTTCATTTGTTGTTTTGGCACCCTCCACACCAGAGGCAACCAGAGCATAATCCAACTTAGTATCCCCATCATCCACAGTGATGTCTTTCACCAGATCAAGATCAGAATCCCCTTTGTCAATCACCTTATACTTCACATCATCAACTGCAATATCCTTCACTGTATCAACAATAAAGCCCACAGTGCCATCCAGTTTGTGATTGCTTTCATCAGCTGCACAGTCTTGGAATGAGTGAGGTTCCACCTCATCCTTCCAAACATCTTTGGAATCCATGTCAACAACCGTATTGCCAGCATTGACATGAGTACCGTTATCACCCCTTGTTTCCTGTCCATCTATTAGATTGGTGAATATCTCATCCACCTCAAAAAATTCCTCGGGTGAAGCAGATTCTGTCTCATTCGCATCTTCACCAGCCACAACCGTAGTGACATTAGCCAGAACAGCATCAGCATCCACAAAAAGAACCTGACACAAATGTGAGTATGCATTTATCAAACCTTCAGATTCAGAAAAAGGCATGGAAAATCACAATTATTTACCTCTGTCCTAAATTCCTTCGGAAATTGGTCCTTCGCATCCCACATTGTGTCAATTTCATCCCGACTGAGAATCAGAATATTTGCCCGCACAAATGCTGTGTGGAACATAACTCTGAACATTATCTCTTCTCGGACCAGATCTTCATCCAAATGGATGCACTCAAGTACAACATCACCTTGAATGCGGCACCGAATATCTATTTTGACCAGCACACACTCTTCCTGCAGATGAAATTTAGGAGCAATAACTCATATTGTGGCGAATTATACCCTAATTGAAAATTAGATGACTTGAGTATCACCTGTGCGTAATGGCGAACATGTTTTTTCATCTTTGAGGTAGAGAATAGAAGTTTTGAAGTTCTATTAGCTGTTTTTAGAGGAGCCTGACCATAAATGCGTACAACTGGCCTACAACCTTTTCCCCCGTCAAACAATGGAAGGGATCTAAGCATCAAGCAATCTAGAAACAAAGGTGTATCCGATGGAGGCCACTCAGAACCAAAGCTTCTTCTGGAAATATACTGGAGATATCTATGTTGAGATGGCTGTGGATTTAAAGGAGACAAAAGATGAAGAAGTTCCTTAGGGGCCTGCTTGTAGACCATTTCAAGAGTCTTCTGCTCTCCATTGTACTGTTTCCTGTACAACAAAAGACCAGCAAGCATGAAAGCAAGCACAGGCCATCCTCCTCTTTCACAGTGCATTAAAAGGACATTTTGCTGCCCCTCCAGTGACAACCAACTTTCACTTGATCGAAGGAAATGGTGGATCATCTCCAGCGGCAGCGTAGGACATCCTTCATATTGTCGAGGGTATTCCATAACTGTCATGTCATACTGGGATAATATGTCTGAAATCTGACTCCGCTTGTCCCCTTCTCTAAAGTTAAACACCATAAAGGAAGCATCAGGGAAATGGTCTTGAAGTTGTGCTACAATACCACCCAGGTACACTTTGTACTCATCTTCATCCAACACATCACTGGAGAAGCAACAGTCAAAGACTGCAAAACAACGAATTTGATAAAATGAGACAACCTGCGGCCAATATTCCTCTTGACTGTTTTCATAAACATGAATTCGTTTTCACACAAACTCATTAGCTGAATCAAAATTCTTGAAACGCAATCCAATTAATCAACTTTTTCCAACCACTTCACAATTCTGCTTAAGCTTACACCTTCTTGCCCCAAACCCTAACCCCAAAAGAATCTCGGAAGCCAAATACTAAAACCCGACAACATTGCAATTCTAGACACATTTGCTTCATTGCATTTCCCAAGCCGAAAAAAGGAAAAATGTGTTAATGGGGCATTGCCATTGTCACTGATTGCTAAAAAGATCTCCAATTTGAGTTCTCAAAACCCAAATTATCAATTAAATCGCCAAACCCACATGAATCCCAGAGGGATGAATCACAGGAAGTCAAAATTCAGAAGGTAAACAAATAATGCAGGCCAGAAAGCCATACAATGAAGCAAGACATTACACATTTTCCTTCCAATTCTGCTGAAACATGCAAAATTTAGGAAAAACAAAAAGTGGGGTACACCTACCATAGACCCTCTCAGAGATTTCGAGAAGCCGATCCGGTGGTTTCCGGTAAAAGAAGCGTCTGAACAGCGCCATGCGATGGCGCTGTTTCTGCGCCGATTGAATCCAAACCGTTGATTTGGAATACCACCCAACGGATCACAACTTGACCTCAAAAACACAACTGCAGATCCCTGGATTCTCCAACTCAATCAACCCAATTCCAAACCAAGTATCCCATTATGATATATCATTAAAGCTTACAAGAATTAGAGAAAAATTAAAAAAGAAATTAAGGACGCAGCTCAGGGAAGAGAAGAGAGAGAGAGAAAAAGGAAAGTTGGCCACGCAATTGAATAATCAATCAGAATAAGTAAAACCCAATTCGCATCGGAAGAGCATTAAACCAACCCGACGCAAAAAAAGAAACTTCATTAACAAATTTTGCTACCAATAATTGAATAATACACAATGCAAATGAAATGAGGAATTAGAGAGAGAAAGAGAAGCTTGATTTGAGATAGAGACAGAGTACAAGTGACAGTAAGGATCAAAGTGAAAGCGATTAGGAATGAATTTCGAGAGGAATGAATTTTTACAAAAGATCTTCAGTTTTCACTTTCTATTACCAAACAACAAAATTGGACAGAGAGGTAGGAGAGAGAATCGCAGTGGACTGCATAAGAACGGATCCTAATTCATTTTACCCAATTCAACCTCTTTCAATTTGGACCATTGACACGTGTCAGCAAGCCGACAAATATTTTATTACATGTCACATACCTTTTCTAACATTTTCACATTCTAAACACCTTCCGTTGGTTCCCTCAAAAAAAAAAAAACACCTTCCGTTGGCACGATGTCGTATGGGAGTTAGGTTGGGTCGACTGTTTGCCTTGTCTTGACAGTTCTTCTTCTTTTTTTTTTAATGAAATGTAAATAGTAAATTACTCAAAATCATATGTATAAGATCATTAGAGTATACCCCGATCAAACGTGTAATCCGAAAAGCCTACATCAAATGCACCCAATACCCAAATACATCCAATTAGAGGTTAGTTGTAATTACTCCTACTACATCCGAAAGAAGCGATAGCCAAAACTATACATCAATTTTCAAAAACAACCTAGGCATTAAAAGTTAATAAGTCCAACAGGATACAATTTATACAATATCTTATACATCACAGTATTTATCTTTGAGATCACGTCGAAACTTGTAATGGAGGCTTCATCTAATTGAACAGCACTTCTGGTCTTCCATATCTTGTACAAGGTGCATAGGAATGCGAGTCTTGCAGCTTTACTTCTAAGGCGGGCTCCAGTGTATTCTTTCCGGATCTACTTAATAGTACTCGAGAGTGTGGACATGCCTCTAGTCATTCCCAACCATCCCCGGATTGCATTCCAAATCTCACCTGTAAAAGAACATTTAAAGAACAAATGGTCAACAGATTCTATTTCAGTCTCACATAACCTGCATGTTCGATCCAGATCTAAGAAAGGAAGATTGTCTTTTGTTGGCAATCTATTCCGCAAACTAAGCCATGCAATGAAGGAGTATTTTGAAGGAATATACTGTTGTGTTTAAATCACATTAACTCGTAGACCTTGTGTGATGATAACACTCCATTGACACATAACTTCTGCATCTCATTTACCAATTCATTGCGCCCTCCTAACTTTCCCACCATTGTGTTATGAATCATTGCCAAACGTTTTAATAGGGGGAGTCTCTATTGTGAGGTACCCAATCTCATATTTATACTCCTTTCAAGTAGTTTTCATGGATCCATCTCACCCATAAGGAGTTTGCTTCGGCATGTATGTTCCACAACATTTTAGCCAACAAAGTCAAATTCCATATTTTGCAATTCTTTAATCCCAAACCACCCTCCTCTTTAGGTGCACAAATGTTGTCCCACGTCACCCTAAAATGCTTACCACCCCATAGAAAAAGTCTACATATAGAGGTTATCTTATCAAGGATAACTACTGGAATAAGGAACGCCCGAAGCCAAAATGATAAAACTCCTTAGATAATCAAATTGACCAATTCAATCCTCCTCGCATATGAAAGGTTTTTCCCATTCCATGCATTAATGTAGGTCTCCACCGATTCAAGCAATACTGAGAATTGAGCTACCGATACCTTCATCGACGCCAATAGGACTCCCAAATACCGAACTGGGAATTCACCAATAGGAAACTCAACTATCTGTAAAATGTCTTCTCTATCACACTCCCATACTCTGCCTAGGTAGAAATTGGATTTTGAGGGATTTACCCTCAACCCTATCACCTCTCTTAATTCCCTCAATCCATCCACCAGTACACGAATTGATGTGTAATCACCTCTGAATAGTAGCATAAAGTCATCAGCGAAGGCAAAATGTGTGATACCTAATTGCTTGCATTTCAGGTGGAAGTTAAAGGAGGGGCTGGTTGTTCTCACTTTTAACACTCTTGATAAATATTCCAAACAAAGTAAGAAAAGTATGGGTGACATCGGGTCTCCCTGTCTCAATCCTCCCCTCCCCTTGAACATCCCATGTAATGTGCCATTGATTGAGACCGAAAATGAGGTTGTTGTTACACACTCTATAATCCAATACACAAACCCTTTCATCATTTTTTCCAAGAATTCCCATGAGATCGTGTCATAGGCTTTTGTAATATCAATTTTGATCATGCATCGTGGGGAGATGTGTTTTCTACTGTAGCCCCTGACAAGTTCCTACGCTAAGAAAATATTATCCAGCATACTCCTACCTAGTACAAAAGCATATTGGGTCGGGTCTACTATTTTCCCCACAATCGCAGTCATATGCTCAGTCAATATTTTCGTAATCACCTTATATATAACATTCAGGCAGACTATTGGTGTAAAATCAGTCACTCTCGATGTTGTCTGCTTCTTGGGGATAAGAGTGATGATAGTGTGGTTGAGTTGTTTTAGCATACGACCATTAACAAAGAACTCATGCACGGCTTCCCTGACATTTTGTCCAACCCTATCCCACTGTTTCTTAAACATCATCTGTAATTGAGGCAATCAAAGTTTCATGCATCTCTAGATCCAAAATTTCTCCATTCCTTATCACTTGTAGGTCTACGCTTTCCCAAGGGGATGAGTGCCAAGAAGCCCCTTATAATAGTTTACTATACATTCTGTCACTTCCTCCACTGTTGTGGTTTCGGATCCATCTTCTTTAATAAAATGGGTGATTTTATTTTGTCTACTTCTCTTCCGAGCCACTGCATGGAAGTACCTAGTGCTTCTATCAGCCTTCATCAAGTGTTTGCATTTGGCTTTTTGTTGGTAAAAAAGCCTTTCAGCATCTTGCAAAAATACTTCCTTTTAATATTCACCACAAGTGTTAATTCTTCATTTTCGGGTCTGCTTAGGGAATCTTGATATGCTCTTTGAAACTCCTCCTAAGCCTTCTTTACTTTACTAGCAATGTTACCATACTCTTCATTGTTCAAAGCTTTCAAGGGGGTCTTCAATGCCTTCAATTTCGCATATAGGATGTATTACGCAATTCCATCCACTTCTATGTCCCAGGTGTTGGCAACTATATCTTGGAAGAAAGGATGGTGGAGCCACATGTTGAAAATGTTGAAAGGTTTGTTCCCTCGGACTTCCTGTTGACTGAATTCCACTATTATGGGACAATGATCCGAGTCCACCATCATTGGTAAGAAGTTAGCCGAACAGTGCATACCCTTTGCTTCCCATGCTTGGTTGATAAGGACTCTATCCAATTTTGCCCATAGCTGGTTTTTCTACTAGGTGAAAGTCTCCCCTCTAAATGGGGCATCTTCCAATCCGAGAGTCACACAAAACTCTTGTAGATCTTTCAACAGGTATGCGGATGGGGGTTGGTATCCAATTCTTTCACTAGCGTACATACACAATTGAAATCCCCCATTATCATCAATGGCATCATTGAATCCGTAGCTAGCCCAATCAACTTTTGCCATAATTCCCTTCTTTTTATCACACTATACAGCCCATACACACATGTCACCAGAAATTTCCTTTTAGTTGTTCGGCATAACACCTTACAATGGATAAATTGTTCACCCTTCTCTAATACATAACAGTAATAAAATAAGGAATTCTAAGCAATAACAATTCGACCCCTTAAGATAGAACCAAAATTATGGATATAATCCTATCCTGAAAACTTATTATTCATCATACTACCCAAACCACCAGTAGTTAGTTTGGTTTCCAAAAGGCAAGCAAATTTGCAATTGTGTTGTCTAATGAGGTTGACAACACTATGTTATCTCGAGGCCATGTTTAAGCCTCGGACTTTCTAACATAACATCTTCATTTTCTCATTTGGGAGGGCCCCTCCCCTCCTGTTTTTCTGTTTTCATTTGCAGTGCATTTCTTACTCCTCTTCTTACTCCCCTTCGGTTGATCTTGCCCCTTATCTCCTTCATTCATTCTTCTGTTGGTAATTATCACTGCCTTGCATTTGTTTTTGTTTTTATAACTCTGCACCTTCTGCCAGTCACTACCATTAGCTATTTTTACCTCCCTTCGATTTTAGATGTCATTCTGTACCCTAGCTTCATTTACTGTCTCTCTGGTTAGAGTACATTCTTTATTCCTTTCTGTTTGTATTTGCAGTCCACTTTCCCTGTCTTGGTTTGTGTCTTTGTTTATTCCCATGTGGCTTCTCGGTTTGTCAGGTTTCTCAGCATCCATACTCTGATTAGCCTGATTCCTTAAACCACCATCCTCATTAACATCTCTTTTATCCGATGGGTTGCCAACCTTCATGCCCCCCTCTTTAGTAATCTCCTTCAACAACTTCTTATGTGTTCTTCTAGTAGTCTTACATTCGAAAGGGTTATGCCCAAATTGTTTACAATAGCAGCAATAACTAAGGAATGTTTCATAAATCACCATTTGAGTATATCTACTACCTCACGACATTTTAACATCAAAACTAGTTATTGGTTTCCTAGACACATCCACCTCAACTAATATTCTAGCATAACCAATTCTGGATTTCTTACCTATTATCTTATCCATGCAAATAGATTACCAACTCGGGAAACAAGCTTGGAGAGTCCTTTTTCATTCCACAATTCCAGTGGGACATTCGGAAATTGCAACCATGGTGGGACTTCCATGAAGTTTGTGACAATTTTTTCAGCAACAATGTTTTCCCAAACAAAATATAGGGGTCCCCTACTAGAACATTGGTTCGGTCTTCATCTGCTTCGAATTGAAACACAATCCAGCGCTGATCATGGGGCAGTATCTTGCAATGCACTCCCCATTTAGCAATTAGGCCTTTCATTCCCAGGAACCTCCCTGTGAAACATCCGACAAGGCAGTACCCCCATTCCTGCTCAATTGGCATTATGTCCTCTTCCTCCATTGTAACTTCATCCTCGACTTGCACGTATTCCAGTTGTAACCCTTGCTTCATATCACAGTTGTTTCTGAAGAGGCTGGCAAATGATGGTTTGTTTTTGTCTCCTTCGGTGATTGCAAAAACTCGGTTTTGCATTTTGTCAAACACTTTCTGTGCTGGCTCCTCCTCCTCTGAGCTATCAGATGTTGTCGTGTCCTCACTCCCCACTTCAGAGTCCTCATCAGCTGTGGATGCATCCTTATCCCCTAGTTCTTCAATACACAACATCCCAGAACCTACATTATTGATTTTATACAATTCCTTACCTTCCCTGTTATCAGACCCCAACTTCTGTTGTCTTTCTCGTTGTTCCCTGTTTTCCTTTGACTATTCCTAACGACAGAGACCAACATGTGATTTTTCCCCAATAGTTCCTTATCTGCCCTGTACTACTGGTTGTTCATTCCCTTTTCGCATCTAGCTTGGTTGTATCCCCTCTCCTCTTGGTCTTCAATGCCTGCACTATCAGATTTATTCGTGAGTATACCCCTTACTTGTAAACCCAACACACAGTCCTTGGTGATGTCCCTTCCCTTCTACGTTGATTTCTTTTTCTTTCCCATACCACCATAGTCGCCAAAGACCAGGGCTGATCGTTTGCCCTAAAACTAGGGCTACCGGTTGTTCTAATCTACCAAATGTACCTGGCAAATCCACTTTGGAATCACTAACTCACTCATGATTAGTCAAAAAGATGGTGTATAATCAAATTGCAATGTGGACGAAAATTGGGATAAAATTTGCCCAATCTAATCTTGCATAAAATGTTATGTACATGGATCTTTAGGGCATACCCCGATCCTCTTTTTGATCCCAAAACCTACATCAATTACAGTCATTTCTCCAATACATCGAAAGAAATAGTAACCATGTTCCTCAATACAACTGAAAAGAGGCTGTAAACAAGATTACATGAAATGCATCAGCTTAAATATACATCATATCCCCTAAAATAGCCAGTATAATCAAGATTGCATCGAGATCCCTCATAAGTTCCCCAATACAACCGAAGGGAGGCTATGATCAACTACCTCCGAAGCAGCAGCCACAACAGGCATCATATCCCTCAATACAGCCGGATGGGGGTTGTAAGCCGAGTTGCTTCAAGATCCCTCGTACAACTGAAGTGTCACGAGTGTAAGCCAAAGCCGACCTCAATTGCTACCATTTCCCCAATACATCCCAAGAGAAACTATAAGTAGAAATACTCTAAGTACCCCAATATACCCGAAAAGAGGCTAGAAACACAAAAATGCATTCAGTTTGTCACAACCTACAATGCAGCAACCAAAATAACCCAAAATAAGCCAAGTGTCCCAATACACCCGAAAGGAGGCTATAGTTACTAAGCCTCAAGCAAAACACATTTCATATTCCCCCAAGTAACCAAAAAGAGGCTATGAGCAAAATACATAACATATGTTCATGGGTCGTTGGGGTATACCCCAATCCACCTAAAACATATGTCAATTATAACCCTTTCCCCAATACATCCATATAAAGTTCTGCCCCTAAAATAAACTAAGTGTCCCAATACACCCAAAAGAAGGCTATAGTTACTAGGCCTCAACCAAGACACATCCAATACATCCATAAAGAGGCTATAAGCAAAGTACATCAGGATCCCACATACATTCAAATTTTCAAAAATTAATGAGGTCTATGGGATACAATCTATATAAAATTCTATACATTACTATTTTTATTTTGATAACTACATCTAGGCTCGTAACAGAAGTAGACTCTAGTTGGATGATGTTCCTTGTCTTCCATATCATGTATATGGTGCATATAAGGCCAAGTCTAGCAGCTTTGCTTCTTATACATTCTCCACTATAGTCTTTTCGGATCCATTTAATGGCACTAGGTAATAAGGACATTGTGGGGGTCAATCCTATCCATGCTCTGATAGCACTCCAGATTCCACCTGTAAAAGCACACTTGAAGAACAAGTGATCAGTAGTTCCTGGTTCTACATTACAAAAGGCACATGTTCTTTCTATCTCCAAGAATTGTAAGTTATCTTTGGTTGGTAGTCTATTCTAGAGACTAAGTCAAGCAATGAATGAAAATTTAGGAGGTATATATTGCTTCCAAATAAATCCATCCAGGGTCTCCTTGTATGCCTTACCCGAATTAGTTCATAAATTTTCTGTGATGAGGGCACTCCATTCACACACAACTTCTGGATGCCATGGACAACTTCACTTCGGCCTCTCAAATTTTCCATCATTTTATCCCGAACCCATGCCAGCTTTTTCAATAGAGGTGAATCACGGTTGTGGGGAATCCAATCCCAAATTGGTGTACCCCTCAAAATATTCTTCATGTATCCACCTTACCCATAGTGAATCTTCCTTTGCATGTATGTTCCATAAAACTTTGGCTAGTAATGCATTGTTCCATTTCTTACAATTTTTCAGTCCCAGCCCTCTTTCTCCTTTTGGAGTACATATAGTATCTCATGCCACTCTGAAGTGCCTTCCACCCCATAAGAACAATCTGCAAATGGAGGTTAGTCTATCCAAGATTGAAATGGGGATAGGGAATGCTTATAACGAAAAAGAGAGCACTCCTTTTATAACAGAATTGATGAGCTCAATTCTACCCGCAAATAAAAGTGATTGACCCTTCCAAGAGTTGAGATAGGTCTCAACCGACTCAATTAGCGCTAAAAACTAGGCCACCGAAACCTTCATTAGAGCCAATGGAACTTCCAAATAACGAAGAGGAAAATCTCCTAGAGGGTAGTCCACCATCTGCCTTAGGTGCTTCCTCTCATGGCCATCCACTCCTGCTATATAAATACTAGACTTTTGCACATTCACTTTTAGTCCAACAACCTTTTCCAATTCATGCAACACTCCTACTAATATGCCTATAGAGGTATGATCCCCTCTAGAGAAAAGCATAAGGTCATCCGCAATACAAAGTGGGTTATACCTAGCTGTTTGCATTTCGGATGCAAGTGGAATTGAGGAGTATTTGTTCTAATTCTTAACAGCCTTGAGAGATATTCCAACCTAGTAAGAATAAGGTAGGTGACATTGGGTCACCTTGTCTTAGTCCCGTTTAACCTTTGAACATTCCATGCATTGAGCCATTTATTGAAATTGAATAAGAGGCAGTCTGTGCACATTCCATGACCCAACCTGTGAATTTTAAAGGAAATCCTAAACTCATCATCATGTTCTCAAGGAAACCCTATTCAATCATATCATAAGCTTTTGTAATATCTACTTTGACCATGCATCTTGGTGAGATTCTTTTCCTTCTATACCCCCTTACCAATTCCTGAGCAAGAAACACATTATCCATCATGTTCCTTCCAGGGATAAAGGTTGCCTATGCTGGATCAACTATTTTTCGAATCACCTTAGTCATTCGCTCATTCAGAACTTTAGTAATCACCTTGTAAACCACATTTAAACAGGAAATAGGTCTGAAGTCTGTTACCTTAGGTGCAGTCTTCTTCTTCGGAATAAGAGTGAGAATGTAGTGGTTGAGTTGTTTCAGAAGGCGTCCAGTTGCAAAAAATTCCTGCACTGAAGCAATAATAGCTGGCCCTACTCTATCCCACTGCTGTTTGAAGAAAGTGGAAATATAGCCATCTGGTCCAGGGGCTTTTTCATCTCCTATATTGAACATGGCTTTCTTTATCTCCTCTTTACTGATGGGGGCAACCAACACTTCCCCTGATTGTTCAAGGCACTATACACCTTATGGTAACCATCGCTCTTCTCCTTGGCTCGATTTTATGTTGATTTGTGTATTGTAACAAAGAGAGGTACCATTCAAATCAAGGTTAATCCCTACCAGGCTCCTCGGGTCTGAGGCATGGGAAACAAAAAGCACAAAGGGAGAGACATTACAGCTGACTGCATAATAGGTCTACAAGTAGAGAATCCACGAAGGCAACCTGTGGGAAATCTAGGCAATGTCGAAGAGGAAATGTGAGAGGTAGGTGCGGCAAACATTCATACGATGAAAATAGCAAATATGAAGAACAATGCGGGGGACAGAAATGTAGAGGCGATGGTAGCGAACATGGCTTTGGGAGTAAACAGAGTTGGAGAAAGAAGAATAATATAGCAAGGTAGGACTCGAGAACAAGAGCAGACAGGTTTTGAGAACAGGCAAGGTAAGTTACTGAATAAAGAAAAAGTTGTGAGTACTGGAGTATTGTGTGAAGAGCTGGGGGATGAGGATGCATCCTCAGCTGATGAGGACATTGAGTTAGGGAGTGTAGACTCAACAGAATCTGATGGTTTAGAAGAGGATGAGTCCGCACTAAAGTTGTTCAATAGAATGCCACAACCAACCTCAGACAAGCAGGATGAAGGCAACCCGAAACCATCTTACGTTAGTTTGTTCAGAAACAACAGAGAGATGAATCTAGGAATGAAGCTTGATTATATGCAAGTAGAAGATGAGGTCACTATGGAAATGAAAGATGTAACAGACATTGAGCAAATATAGGGATATTGTTTGGTAGGGAGTTTCACGGGAAGATTCTCAGGACTGAAGGTTGTTGAAGGGTTGACTACAAAATGGAATGTGTAGTGCAGAATACTACCACACAGTCAGGGGTGTTTGATTTTCCAATTCGACACTGAGGAGGAATGCAAGTCTTAGCTGGAGGTCCTTATATTCTATTTGGAAGAACTCCGTTGCTTAAGAAGCTTAATCAAGGCTTTGCTTTCGACTATAAGGACTTTATGGAAGTACCAATATGGGTGCAACTACCAAATGTGCCTTTGGAGCTATAGAATGAAAGGGGGTTATCAAAATTGGGATCCAGAATAGAAAGGCCACTATGTACTGATAAGGTCACTAGTATAAAGTCTAGAATCGGGTATGCAAGACTACTGGTGGAAGTGGATGTGTCTAAGAGCCTTGTGACCAGCTTCGAGGTAAAATTGCCTAAGGGCAAAAGATATGCTCAAATGGTGATATTTGAGACCTTCCCTAGCTATTGTTATTATTGTAGGAAATTTGGCCATAACCCTTTGAGTGTAAAGGGAAAAGTAAGAAGAAGCAGATGAAGGAGACCACTGAGGAAGAAGATACTGAACTGGTTGAACAAGTAAGTGACCCGAATATGCCTAACCTAGCAAAGGGGGAGGGGAAACTGGCACAATCTGATATTCATGTAGAAGTTGCTCAGGATGAAACCTGACAAGGAATGTAAGCATCAACAACAAAATGAAGTAGGTGATAAAGTATTGGAGAGTAGGGTGGAATTGACATAAAGGAAACAACTAGGCTCTCAGCTTCTGATGGACAACACAACATTGAATCAGGGTGAATGGAAAGAAGTTCAAAACCACAGAAGCATAAAAAAAGGGAAGGCAGTAATGCAAACTAAAACAGTAAATGTAAAGAGGACTCTACAAAGGCCAGAAGGCAGCTATAAAGTGGCAGTGAGGAACAACACTGAAATCTAAAAGGTCGCAGGAAGGGGTAGACCTTCCCAACCTGAAAAATGAAGGTATTTTGATGGAATGTTCGAGGCCTAAACAAGGCCTCGAGACAACACAGTGTTGTCAACTTACTTAGACAACACCATTATAATATTGCTTGTTTACTGGAAACTAAGTTAACTGCTGGTAGATTGAAAAAGCTAATGAGAAACAAATTTGGAAAATGGGAATGTTACCATAACTTTGAACTCATTGATGGTGGCAGAATGTGTGTAATTTGGATCCTAATTTCTGCAAGTGCCAGGTTTTGGAGTCAGGAGATCAATTTATACATGCTGAAATACAATGCAGGATTACACAGTTAACCTTTACAATATCTTTTGTATATGGACTGTATAGTGTGTAAACGATCTAGAAGGGGGGTTGAATAGATCTTTAATCTTTTCGTAGTGTTCTACAAAAAATCGCAGAATTAATA
>JAOQMQ010000188.1:0-10784 GCA_027563845.1 Erythroxylum subrotundum
TACGTTTTTGCCCAAGGAGAGCTCGCCACCAACTGTAGCGGCACCATCCGCTAAAACTTGTCCCTTTTTAATGCATTTACCCTGCCGAACCTGGGGTTTTTGATGCATACAAGTATTTTTGTTGGAACGTTGATACATAACTAATGGAATGCTTAGAGTATCCCCATTTCCCGATAAAATGATCTTGTCAATATCGGTATAAATTATCTTTCCCTCATGTTCCGCTAGAGTGGGACCCCCTGAATCTAGGGCCACTTGGCTTTCCAATCCAGTTCCAACAATGCACTTCTCGGATCGAGAAAGCGGAACCGCTTGGCGTTGCATATTAGAACTCATTAAAGCCCGATTCACATCATTATGCTCGATAAAAGGAATGAGGGAAGCTCCAATAGAAAAAAAAAAGTGAAGTTCGAAGATTGCCATTAGTTTTCAAATGAATATCAGATGTCTATGAGAAATAAATGGAATTTCTAGAGTGAGATTCGTGTGCAGCTGATGAAATAGCTAGGGTTGATGATATAACTCTAACAACGGTTATTGCTAAGACTGGTTTGTATTTTCTGTCTGTGGGATTTGCCCTTCAAACAAGCCTATGAATGCTATCAATGCCATTCGTACCATCTCAACCTCCTGCTCGTTTTGCTGATTATGAGATGAAACTTTGAACTTTAAACACAAACACAGAGCCTTTCTGGCAACTGTTCACTCCTATCATGAACTCCCTACCTGAAAAGGGCCGAATCCGCCTTGCTGGCAGCAGGCAATGGCTTAAAAACTGGAAGCACTACAGCAGAATCAGACATGGGACTTAGTTCCTCTTTTTTCAGGAATGAAGTAACTGGTTCGATAGGACCAGGAGCTCTACGAGCCGGTAACCTGCTCGCTCTAAGATGTTTCGTCGAAAAGGGTGGATGTGAAGGCTCTGAGTTCTTGCTATCCTCCCAAGTCAGTTAGTGGATCCAGAAAGCTCCGCCCAAAGAGTGCCTACTGGCCGGTCACCGGTAGCCCAAGAACTGGACCTACTGAAGAAAGCTAGCACTCGAATCAAGCAAGACGGGAATGTTACTTCAGTACGGGGGATCTTTTGTGTTTTATTCCGTTAACAAAGCACAAAAGAGATCCCCGATCAGTAGATAGAGAATCGGCTGTTTACAGGCATGTTGACTTAATAGATGCTACAAAAGAGGCAAGTCGCAAGGCAAAAAGGGGCAAGGTTACTAAGCCATTTTGCACGAGCAAAACTCTCTCCCATTAGCGGCGACGAAATGCTATCCTTATCAGTGTTTTCGGTTCAGGGATGGAATGGAAGTCAATTCTATAGTGACGTTCTAGCTATAATAATACAACCCTGAGAAATTCAATAGAGCTTATAGAATCAAAGAACGTTGAAAAAGCAAAGACCACAGCTTTAAAGCTGCATATTTTTCTTTCGTTGATAATTGTACTTGCTGCCCCGCAACTTACCGCTTCAAAATCCTATCCTTGGCTACCGCTTGCTTGCTCACTGCCCTTGCTGCTTGGCTGCTTTCTCCGGTGCCAGCTCTGAAATCGGAGGTATCTGTACTGGCTTGCTCGCCTTCCTATGATGAGAGTCTATTTGAGCAGAGTGGTCTAGTTGTGATCATTTAATTTCAGCTTAGACTATACAGGTGGTGTCTTAAGTATCGGTGGAGGGGTCTGATTTTGGGAGAGAGAGAGTCTGGAGGTCAGGGGAGATTTGTTCGTTTGCCATTCAGAGCCAAGTCTAATAGAGATAGGTCACCCTATAAGATCTTGATTTCGCTGAGTTTAATGTTAAGGAGTTCGTGTCCCGGAAATTTATCTGGTTCAGTTAGCTAGATGATTGATTAGTGAGGTCTTTCCAATAAAGGATCGGATGCTTTTCGGAGAAAAGGAAGATAATGGGATGTTGGGCTCATACCTCTGCTAAACAACTGCTCTTCGATCCCGATCTGCTGCCTTCGCACAACCGGCACAGGGTCTTTGCTGGCCTCCCCCTTTTTGTTTATAATAAGCCTCAGCGGCAGACTTTCTCAACGCCCCCCGTGGGTCAGCAAAGTTGGGGGTTTTGGAAACATCAAATCAGGCTGGAGCGACATTTCATGTGCAATCCCCTAACCCGCGGTCGTGGGATGAAGGCTGTAAAGCTAACAAAAGCTTTAATAGGGTAGGGGTCCCCTGATATTTTCACGACTCCCCCACGCGTACTCGGGGAAAGCAGCAAGGGTTTAGTTGCATTAGAGGGCTCGGCAAAAAGCCCCGAGCCGGGGGACCTGATTGTGCTGCCGGAGGAGCGAAGCGGACTCGACCGGACGGGAGAGGAGCGTTCTGCCCGTGCCATTGCTGTGTGGGTTGCCGCTGTGACATTGTTGGCCGCGCATTCGGTAGTAGCGTTTAGAGCTGCTAAGAATAGTTAGTCGTGGTGCATCTTCTTTCTATTCTTTGTTCGTGGTCCTCCCCCTTTTTTAATGCGCCGAGAGGCAATAGCTTTGATTGGTCGATTTTTGCATTAAGGTAGGGCTGGGAAGTAGCCCCACTTTCACTTTTATTAAAAATCAATTTGTCAGAATCGAACGTAGCCTTTCTTTTAGAAGGAGAGGCCACTCCTCCGGGTCTGGGAGGAGGGAGTGGGGATGCGGGCTTTCTTCGCGTGCTTTAGGAAGGCTTTTCTTTTGCTGAGAGATAGTCTACGATCTAGTATCTCCTGTCCGCGGAAGATAGCTATGAATTGATTTTAGTAAGATTCAGATGGCAGGCACTGATAGATTCTTCCCCCAAATCACCAATATACTCATCAACGGGAAGTTCAAGGTCTAAAGCTCGGGCCCTGCGATACTTAGGGTTGGGCCCATCATACTCTTTGAACATATATATGTTTTCCACGCCGGTCAAACTGATTTTAACAGCGGATGGGCACAGTATGCTTTCTAAAGCCCCAACCAACCGAGGCCCCAATCGTAACCCGATTTGTTAAAACCCTATAAATCGAGATCTAGGGAGAAGAGAAATAGAAATCGTAACAAGTTGGGGGTAATGAAAGAAGAGAAGGTGGGGCAAGAATCACTATTGGGATAGAGTTTCTTGTTCAAGTGATCCGGAAAGGGTTTACTACCATTTTCGCTCTGTTCCTAGCGCGCTAAGTGAAGAGGCAGATCGAAACCAACCAAAAAGGTACCAGAAAGACTTCCATGAGTGCTTTCACGAGATAAATAATCAAAATGTCTGGGCTTTGATGAAAGAGCGAGATTAGCTCCATGAGTCCCATTCTCGTATTTGATGTTCCACTCGTGTACCAAACAAAGAATAATTGAAAGAAAGAAGCGATCGATCAGTTGAGATAAAGGAGAGAAGACAGGGCACTCGATCGATGAGGTAACCTGATTTGATTCCACTACTGATTGATCAATCCCAGGGACTGACTCAAGTAAAGTGAAACGAAAGTTCTCTTCTCTGTCCGCTTTTTCTTTCCTTTGTCCGATCCGGAGGTTGGTCTGCGATAGCCGGATGGATTTGCACAGGTTGCTGCCCCCTAACTACATTCTAACTCAATCCTGGAAGTGGAGTTTCCGTGCTCATTGGTTCCATGTCTTCATCAGTAAGAGCCAAACCCATATGCTGGAAAGCTTCCCCAAGGTGGAAAAATCAACCTTGGTTTTGATCCCTACTCAACTTGTCTCTATTGAATGCCGACTACTCGAACATGGATCCGGAAAGCCCTGTGTGCCGTGTCTGGATCAGCGATTTCAGATACCATTTCCGTATTAGTTTTCTCATCTCTGTCTCATCACACTACTGTGTAAATTTAGATACGAGTTGGACAAACAACAAGTGGAATCAAATCAAACCGAAGGAGCTAGTCCAAGTATTCCTCTGAAATAGTCTGATATTAGGCAAACAAAACTTTCTAGAACAAGGAAGAAGAGGAAAAAGGGTAAACGAAAGCGGTGGCATCTGTACTCTCAAGCTGGACTTCGTCCAAGCATGCTGATCAGAATCAATTCCATTCCGGTTAGACGACACAGATAGTTTCAATTTATGTGCCAACAGAATAAATAAGATTAATTACCTCTTTTTTTTTATTCCGCTCGCTTCGAGCTTGCTTCTTGAACTACTATACCTCCAGATAAGCCCAATCTGTGGTTTTGTCATACAATAAGATCCAATTTGTTTGGACTCGTTAGGTTTGGCCCATTACCTTGAGTGAGGCCTAACGTGTACACCTCTTGTCATGAAGATGTGATCTTATCCACCGATGGGTCTTGCTTGTTCTAAGCCCAATCCTCTCGTCTTAGGGTAGGATATCCATAAACCAACAATCACGGGAACTTCTCCTTTTTGGTTGACAACCTATGTTGGGCTGACTAAGCCCACTATCCTAATAGGGTCCCATCTTGTGTCGGGTTAAGGCTCCACCTCATGTTGGGTTAAGGGCTTAGTTGAATCCAATTTCTTCACTTGTAGTCTAGGGCTTTGCTTGGCATTGGGCTTCGATATAGCTTGCTTTCCTGGTCTTGGAAAAAACCTCTGCTCTCCTAATTCAGTCTATAGTCTTTGGTTTAGGTTCAATCTTATAAGTTTAGCTTAGGTCCAAAAATAAATCTCTCATAAACCCCTAAGCTGAATCTATATGGGGCCTTGTTTTAGGCCTAGCTTGTGTAGGCTATCTTTCACCTATGGTTTAACCCAAACTTGAAACTCTTTGGCCGGCCCAAAATTCCTTGTAACGCTCTAAGAGGGTAGTGAGTCTAAGCCGAAACGAGCCGGAAAGGATACAACCCAGGGTACCGACACCGGAAAAATAACCCAAGTTTGAATCTTTACTCCACAGATAAAAAAGGGAAATGAAAAACCAACTAATCAGGCACACTGTGCCGAACATTAGGCAGGCCCGTCCTAACAAGGCCATTAAAGTAGTTTATTCAAAAGAACTCACTTTTTCACGTTCACGATTGTTAATAACTCGGAATTTCAGTAACAACTCTAACAATTATTGCTATGTAAAAAGGTTGCTTGAAGATATAGAACTAGCATACAGCGACTTATATTATTTATTTGGGACGATGGATCCTAACAAAGTGGCTGATATTAAGGAACGCATCCTAGCTCGCACTTACAAAATGTCACCGCTTCGGTTAAAGTTGTACTACAGAAGCGAAGAGATTGGGGAGATTTATGAGATCAGTTTCCTACTTAAACAAAAGAAACCCATATCTATAGCTGCGTTCTGTCATACAGTTGTATGTACCCAAGCAGATAGACTTGTGCAAACAGGTCTCGCTCGAACGTTAAATCATCTTTTCCAGAAAAAGATGATTATCTTTGGTAATACGTATGGGTATACAATGCTAATTCGTGAGTATTACGGGAAAATAGTCTGTACTCGAAATCATGTCTCACTTCTTTATCAAATTGACCTTAAAAGCTCATGTCATACATTAAATCGAGAGCGGCTTTTGATTAAGCTCAGAGATATAGTGCCAGATCAACGGATTCTGGATTTGTTAGAGGATTTCCTGTATTCTAAAATGTTAGATTCGACTGGAAAGCCATCTGAAATATGTGACGTACTAGAAACTAATATTCCACCTTTTGGATTGCTAACTGATGTCCTTTTGAATTTGGCCTTTTTAGACTTTGATCAACGCTTAGCTCTCTTGTATCCTCAGGCCGAGTTCGAGTATAGTAGGTATGCCACTGAGGTTTTAGTCTCAGCGAATGGGATGTACTTATCGAGTGAAAGATTCCAACGATTTGTTTTGAATTTATTAGACGAACTCCATTTTTCTGGTGAAATAATATCTATTGGCCCGGGAGACGAACCAGTTCCTGGTTTAGGCGGCTGTCTTCTTAGTGTCAGCCAAGAAGGTTCCATTATAGTACAGGGACAATGATGACATTCTACTTACTTATGCTGCAGTGCGATTTCATTTCTAATTTTCTCTTCATCGCGCGAGGTCACTCTGGATGCCGGCGGGTCACCCCCTTTCCCACCGCTTCTCAACTAATGACAGAGCTGAGTCAGTATTCAGCCAACCAGGTTCGGGCGTGGTATTCTCCATTTTAGAGTGATTCTCCACTCCTTTGCTCCTACCTTTTATCCCGCGTCCGCGCATTACCTAGCTTTCTGTGCAGAATCGGTAACTATGGCGCGAGTTGTCATGAGACGGCCATTTCCTCTCTTGGTCCCCCTTTTAGCTTCTAAACCAGTTTCTGGAATTTTAGAAAATCTATTGAAGTTAGAAAGGCTTGAAAGAATGAAGAAAGAACACGTGCTTGGAGTTAAAAATAGAATTGCGAATGAAGAAGAGCGACTTCGTGTGCATCGCAGGTTTAACATCATTAACAGCCTTCAAGGTTTAGTGTCAAATAACATTTCCCAGAGGGGGTACGAATCCGTGAGGGCTTCTCAGCGCCTTTCTTTGTTAATGGCCAACACGCACGCCATGAATTTCTCGATCTGCTTGAGCAGAAAGCTCTGGTACTATTATGTACCAAGCATTATGTTCTCCCTCAGTATATTTACTATGGATGATATCCTCAATCCCGAGAAAGGACACTATAATAACTTCCGAATCCAGGAAGAGACCAGTAGGTTGGGAAAGCCTGTCGATCCATCCTGATTTATTTACGCTATTTCTGACTAGAGAGAGGACTTAGATCGGAGAGGAGCAGCTCTTTTGTTTTTATCCTTTCGCAGGGAATCCTTTCTATACGATACGAGACGGTCCTGTCGAGACCCGTGCATACAAAGATCTACCTACGCTCATCTATGATCTTAGTAAACGATATGAATTTCAATAGGAAGAGAGAAAGTGAGACAAGAATTATCTTAGATAAGAGAGATTCGTTCTGCCCTTTGCTTTTCTAGTCAAGTGAGGTAGTCCTTCCCCAGGAGCTTAGCCTTGTGTGACCTGAAATGGGTCTGCGACAGCCGGGATACCAGAGGGCATAAATTCCAATCTGACTTCAGAAGCAAAAGTAGAAACTGAAACTCTGATTCTTTCAGTAGGGGGATCCTTTTTTCCCATGCTTAACACATGCAAGTCTGACAAAAGCCAAAAAGGGGACTAATAATAGGAGAGAATCAAAAAGACAAGAACAAGACTGGGAGACGAGGCCAAAAAAAGTGAGGAGGAAGGACATTACTAATAGTTAGTGCTTTCTCTTTTCTTTCTATAGTGGAGATAGTCGCACGTAATGACGGATCACGGCCATATTATTAAAAGACTGACTCTACCTTTGCATCGGTTAATCCTAGAGACTGTATCACCTTGGCGGCCACACCTAGCGTTTAGATCGTGGTACTTTCATTTGCCTTACCTATCCCACCTATTTTTTCCATTCTGTTGGTGAATCATCAGTTTGAGAATAATCTCTTGAAAAATGGCTTTTTCTAGACCCACCACCTTCTTCCTTTCATGGAGACGGGTTCTACCTTAGAATAGAAAAAAACCTCTTCTATTATCTCTTCCCCCACCACCCGTAATTATAGCCTTAGCGGATGCTTAGTTCTCGCTTCTGCTTCCTCGGAGGCTTATCTTTCCGAATCCACTGAATAAGCTGTTAACCCTCTTGCTGTGTCAGTATCCGCAGATATAGAAATATCTAGCTCATTGCTTCTTGATTCTTGCTCTTTCTCCAGTAAGATATGCTGTTGCCTCTCTCTTGCTGCTTCGGCGGATGAAAGTCTTACCCTTCCTCTTCTTTAGTCGAATTCATTCCCCGATCAAAGCCCTGCTTGCATTTTCATCATTCATTCACTTCCACGGAATCGAATCGATTTCATAATAATGAATTGTTGAGTGAGTGTCTTAAAGTTAAAGTAGCTCCAGTACAAAAATCAAAGGGCATGACCAAAAAAAAAAAGCGCAATGTTTTCTTTTTATCTCCTTGCCCACCAACAGCCCCTAGCCACATAGATTCGTGAGAAAGGACGGTAGGGACGGACTGGCGATTTTGATCTGAAGTGGAGCTAGGCAAAACTTTGAGTTTCACTTTGGCAAACCTCTTCTGCCACTTAAGAGATTAAGCCTGTCTAGTCTATTCTTTCTCTTTCTTTCTAAGCACTCTGATTTCTGCCCCTCTTCTCATGTTCGTTCGACCAGATATAGAAACAAACCGTTGGCGAGACATCTAGAACGTTTGTTTCGTCCAACAATTTACATTGCCTGGCCCCGGAGCGGGCTTTGCAGGAGTTCATGTGTGAATGAACTTCTCCAGCCAGCAAAAAACGGATGTTAACATCTCAAATAGATCCAATTTAAGACATTGTTTTTTAAGTCTCTCAATGATCTAACCAACTCCCCTCTTTCCATCTTTCAGAGTTTACCACTCCCCATAGCTTTTGAAACCCACTCGTAGAATTCCATTTCTTGGCACTCGTAGAATTCCATTTCTTGGCTCGGACTCGTTTGAGTCGGCCTCTGGTTAGGCAAGTCAGCAGAACGAAAGACTGGTCTTTTCAATACGCAAGCATGATCGCTTCTTTCAGTTCAAAGACCTTCGTTCGTCCGTTTGGACGTAGCGCATCTCCTAAACCCATAACGCAGGCGATCTAAGCAACGTAGCTGCGTTTTCTCTTCCTGGGTAGGCAGAGAACAGAGGACAAATGCAATGGTAATTGCTTGATTCCCACGTTTCCATTTAGTAGAAAGAGGTTGAAATTGGATTTTTATTCTATGTTTAAAGCGCTGTTCCTTTATTTTATGGAAGAGTGATTCCAGCTTCGAAATAGAACTTACCCAATGGCGTCTGTGCCACCTCTTAACGGGCGGCTGGGAGCGGATCTTGCTACGGATGGAAGGCTTTCTATAACACTGCCGTCTCTAATTTCCTTTCTTGAGATCATCCCGTTTCACTCCTCACGCAACATTTTTGGGCCGTTCAAACGGAGGCTGGCGGGGAACGGATTCCTATGCCTCGAGAGCTGAGAAGTTTTGGGTTGGGCTCTGTCCCCATCTCAAGCACAGGCTATGAGACCGACCTGGAAACAACGGTTTATGAGAGCTCTCAATGTAAAAACCTGAGATCCTGTTTCAAGAGCTAGAGACATCGTCCAATTTAGAAATTCGTTTTCTTTGTGTAATAGTAACTCTCTGGGAAGCTCCTGCCTTAGAGCTCTCGTACTTAGTGACGAGTTCGAACCTTAGAAGCATGCGAAGGAATAGGTCTGGAAAAATTCTTGTATGAGTCCTTTAATCGAGTCCCTCTTCTTTAATAGGTGCTTTCCGGTAGCAGGTTTTTTTTTTATTACGAAAACCTTTCCAGTATTAAAGATCTCCGCCTCCCCATTCCTTTATCAAAGTCTAGTACTTATGGCGCAAGTTAGTCTCCTCAAGTGGAAGCAATCATAGGGGGTTCGGGTCTGAGGTAAGCCTGATTGTATCATTGGTAGGAAAAGGGATAAGCGAACATGGCTGTCTTTGTTTGTTAATAAGCAAATTGGTAAGTAAGCGCAAACAGTACGAATTTCTTTCTCTATTCAAGCCTTTTCCTAGTCGCTCGGACTCTTGTTGTAGTATGAGCCTTGAAAGTTACCCTTTGTTAGGCAATCAGCATAAATTCCTTTAAATGGATCCTTCTCTCTTAATTCTTCTTCTTAGGGAGTAGGATCTGTTTCCTAGGAGCTCAGAGAAAGATAGCGAAGTAAGATTTTTTGAAGAAAAGAGGAGTGTGGCGGTCGTGCAGCAAGAAAATCAGCCTATACAATGGTTGCTAATATGGGGAGAGCGCTTTCTCCCCGACGGCTTATCGAATGATCGCTTAGTATACGCTTAGGTAGGGAACATGATTTTTAGCCCTCACATGACGTTTTCACTTGCACTTTAAAGACAGCTACGTCCAAAGGCGAAGAAAATTGGAACTAGACCAGCCAGCTCGATGGAAAGGATAAAGCCAAAACTCTTGCTTTTAGCTAGTTGGTTATTTTGGCCCAAGCATCACGGGATATGGTAGTTACTCCAGCCGGTTTCCTTTTCTCTTTCGATTGCCTATTTGCCTTAAGCCCTTCCGATCACCCGAGAAGCCCCCGATGAACCGCCTATATTCTCAGTCGGCTTGCCAATCAACTGCCCCGCTTTCCTCTCCCCTTGGTCGAGCGTCTGCAAACCTTCGCTTCCCTGAAGGGTGAAATAAGTGTTTACTTGACTACTTAGTGTTCGCCCATAGAATAGGTTGAGCCTTTTTCTTTTACCCTTTGTTTAATATGGGTAGGTAGCCTCCACCAATCTATCTCAATCTGATCTGCCTTATTTTTCCCGAGCCCTTCTTGTTTTGACACAGATTTGTAAAAAGCTCTTGAGTTCCGGAGTAGTTGAGGCATTTAAGGAATGTCTTCGTTCATCGAAGAGGTTGCGAAATCGCCTTGAATAAAAACCTCAATATAAATTATGATTGAGCTTTAACAATGGGAGACTGACTGCCTGGCTTCATCCCTTGATTTTGAACCGGCAAGAGATAGGCTTATTGCCTTTTCCGCTACTGAACCAGTACTGAGATAAAAGGAATAAAAGGAGGTAGGGCAAAAGCATAAGGTAAGCTCCTCAAAACTCAACTTATGTATGGACCGTCTGCTTTTTTATTAGGTTACCTGAGGGAACAATACTCTTACGGATCTATTAACAACAAGTAGATCTACGCCAGGGGAATTGGAAATGTGTCAGGAGAAATTGGTACAAGAAGCCGTGGACACACTTCTTGATAATGGAATCCGCGGACAACCAATGAGGGACGGTCATAATAAGGTTTACAAGTCGTTTTCAGATGTAATTGAAGGCAAAGAGGGA
>JAOQMQ010000188.1:10884-31363 GCA_027563845.1 Erythroxylum subrotundum
TTAAAATGTCTTCCATGTACAGAGACTTACACTTTAATTGGATTAAAACCTACTAATTTATAAGCGAAACGGCTATCCTGAACTTGCACTACAGAATCTTACCTTGGGGCAACTACTTGCCTGCTTCCACTTGATGCACTTGAGGGTCTTAAAATAAAATCCTATATTTCCTATATCAGCAGAAAAAGGAATGGTCTATCAGGTTCAGGATTGATCTCTGATAATGAGCCAGATCGCACCAATATTAATCCATTTTTTTCCATTTATTCCAAGACAAGGATTCAACAATCACTTAAACAAAACCAAGGAACTATTAGTACGTTGTTGAATAGAAATACGTAATGTAAATCTTTGAGAATTTTGTCATCATCTAATTTCGAATAGATCCATTCAACGATGTAAAATATCACAATGGAATAAATAGAATAAAAGAATCAACTAAAAGAGATCCCATAATTCCAGTTAGGAATTCGTTGGGCCCTTTAGGAACAGCCCTTCAAATTGCTAATTTTTATTTATTTTACCATTTACTTTACCTATTGGCATTGAATCTCAGGCTTTAGGCCTAGGGGTTATTGGTTGTAGTTTTGATCCATCCCTTTAGGAAGTAGTAAGTTATTACCTGGTCAGGATTGTCTCAACGCAACTCAATAGAAAAGGGATGCTCTAGGAGTGAAGTCCCCAATGTAGGAATTAAGGTAATAAATTTTTCACCTCAAGCCCTAAGTCTGCTCTTTCTTAAGTTGCATCCGGCACAGCGGAGATAATCAACATACTTGCATGGAGAGGAGAGTCCGTTACTGAATTTATTGCTTATGGCTCTAGCCTACTATCGGATTGAGATTCAATTCTATTGGGTATTGGTCAGGAAGGCTAAAAGTGACACAGACGTTTTCCCACTGAGACTTGTAGCATCTCATCTCTAGTATGGGCTACTGAGACGAATGAAGTTTTGAAAGAGTCAGAGAATCTCTTTATATAAATAGTAATTCAATCTCCGGTCGGAAGGGAAGAGATTAACAGGGACTATACTAACTCTGCAGCAGGATTCATTGATGTTTTAGGTTATGGGTTTCCCCCTGTTGGATGAGAATCAAAGGGCTAAGGTCCTGTAACTTATAATCCAACTTCCAGACGTGACTTGCCGGGAATGCTGCACAAAAAGATCTTCCTTTCTAGCAGCTTGAAGACTGACTTGCTGTTCTGACAAAGGGCGGGATTTTAGAGAAATTGAAAGACTGCCCGAAAGAAAGGTCGGTTTGAAACTCAATCTGAGGATCTCCCAGAGGGGAAATGAGAGGAATTGATTCGAACTTCCTTGCCTACCGGAAGGATACGGGAATAGAATCACAGGGCGTGTAACACTGGAGTTTGACCCAAATCAGACTCCAATCAAAGCCGAGTACAAGAGACAAGAAATAGCATAATACAGAAAAAAGAAAGATGACAATAAGGAAAAAGACACGGATTGCAATGCCTTTACTGAAATATTTGATAAGATCCATTTCTGCAGGAACATCCACAATAGATCCAGTGCGTTTGACAAGATCCCCTTCTTTGATAGCGGTATCACTACCAAAGACAATAATAACCACATTCTCATTCTCAAGATTCAAGGCTATTCCTTTTACCCCGCTGGCAAATTCAACCATTTCCCCAGCTTGAATCTCGTTCAATCCATAAACACGTGCAATACCATCTCCAACGGACACCACTCGACCAATCTCATCCAATTGAAAAGTAGTGACAGTGACAAAGTTGCTAATTCTACTTTCTAATAGAGTTGCTAGTTCCGCAGCTCTTACAGAGAATTCCATTTGATTTTTTATTTATACCTTAGACTAATATACTAATAGAAAAGTATATAATTATTAATTTTTAATTTTTCCATTTCCTTTTTAGGAGAATGCCACTCTTTGTGTTTCGCTACTGTACCAATATCCACTAATCGTTGTTTCCAGATATGGTTGGGGATTGATCAAAAATGGGTTGGATTGCGGCCGGACCCCTTTTTTGGAGATCTGAGAGCAGATTTTCCAAAAAGGCTATTTCGCGCTTGTCTCGTTCCTCCACGGGCACCCCTTGCCCGCTTGGTCTTTGTCCCACCGGCTCCGCTGCCAGCCTATCGAGTGCTTCCCGCCGCTCATCCAGGTAGTCATCCAAAACCTCCTGCGGCGGGTGGTATGGGGCCTGGTCGGCCAAGGTCGGGTGGCGGAGAAGCACCTGTTGAAAACAGGACGAGCAGCTATGTTTTAGCTCCCGTATCCGGAGATCCCGGTTCTCCAACTCCAGTATGATGTTATACTCCCCCTGAGAGGAAGTATGATCTAGCTCATCCTTGATGTGAGCCCAGTACTCCCCCTTTGCCTTATCTAGCAAATAGGTACTATTGTCCTGCTCGAGGCGCGCAATGCGATTTCGCATTGACGACTCAAAGCTCGCATTTATTTTGATACCAGACCCTTCTTTTCGGGAAAGTCCGGCATCATCGCCTCCCACCCTGTGAGAGGAAGGATGAGTCGACGTGCCCTCCGCTGGTCCAACTTGAGCTGGAGGCTGGGCTTCCGAGCTTGCATAGTTTTGCAGCTCGTTACACCCTTCTAAAAAAGGCTGAACCGCTTCCCATAATTCGAACATCTTGAATTCTAAAATATTGAAAGGTCCTACTTAAGCTACTCCTGCTCCTCCTTCATCGTCGTTGGTCCTTTTGACATAACTCCGCTTAGCAGAGTGAGAAATTCTTCCCCTCCGTTCTTTGGCACCCCAATGTTCATGCAATGCATTCTTTTCGATCTTGTACTTGAACCTTAACCTCCGTACACTGAACACCAACCCAATCTCACCTAACAAGATGTGCACTACATTCGATCAATCCATGAACTAGAAACTTATCCACCCTCTCTCTGCTAAGAGCAGCTTTCTTCTCTTACTTAATATATTTCTAGAACACGAATGTGAGCTCGGAAGGAGATTCACTACCTAAATCTGTGTATGTACGAGCCTCGTTAATGAAAGAGAGAAGAAGAGCCCCAAGCCGTTTGCCCGAAGGCTTAATGTCCAACAAAGGAAAAAGAGAAAAAAGGGTATTGTACTAAGGGTCTAAAAAGGGTCTTAACCTAGCTCCCGAGCCCTTCGCCCTTCAAGAAAGCTATGAAAGAAAGCTTAGGCAAAAGCCACTCTCAGAGATCAGAGTAACAAAAGAGGAAAGCATATGACGTAAAAGACAAGCTTACCTCGATCTGTCATTACATATGATATATCGAGAGTTCAAGACCATAACGTAATTCATTTAGAGAATGCCGATGAGAAAGTAGATCTGGTTCCGAGATATGGAAAGCTGTGAATACAGTTAGTGAAGCTAGACCGGGAAGTGGGGTATCCCCGGAAAAGAGGTCGGCCTTAAGTTCTAGCTTAGATAGCTTAGACTGAGCTTTGCTTTCTGAAAGAGTTATTTTTTCGTTATTAGAGAGAAGCAGAAGCGGAGCACTCGTGGCACACTTACTATACCCATTCGAGAAGAAAGTAGAGTTCCTATTCACCGCTACCCCTGAGTGAACAGTCTTTTCAACAAAAGAGACAACAGCTTCTCCCTCGGGCTCTCTCTCCTGAGCTTGAAATAGGGAGGCTGGGCTAGGTGTAAAAGGCTTAGAAAGCTCCATATCAACATACATTAAAAAAGTGAGATTAGATCGGAAGTCATCTTTTTTCCAACCAACTTGCTCAAACGTAGATAAACGACTCCAGGGATTCTCTTTCCTCGGTATGCTAGAAAGAAGTTAGGAGGAGGGTTGTTTCAAGCTACGAAGTCGTTTTTGTGTTGAATTGGACCTGGTAGTGTCAACCTATCTTCGTTGAATAGAAGAAAACAAACCCGAGGTAGTCCCCCTACTGGGCATAGGTGCAAATGATTGGATGGCCCACTCTGGACCCCTATCTTAGCGCGCTGCTCTGCTGCTTTGTTTGCAGCACTTCGCTCGTAGTTGAGAAGATTGAATCTGGGTGCAACTTGATTCGTTGGAACCAGTGTGTTCATATTCCGAGTAGGATTCGAAAGGACGTATCTCATGGAACAGAATCCGCTTCTAGAGGGTCTCGTGCGCCCGACAAAAGAGGGCTTTGCCAGAAATACTATGAATCATCGGGTAGGTTTTATCCTAAAGATTTTGAATAAAGGACGGAGGTTGGGTAAAGGGAAGAACAGCGATTGGCAGACTAGACTAAGTGTCCACTCACTACCTTTAGAGAAAAATAAGATTTTTGCTGCTAAGAACAAATTTATCCAAAACAGTTAGCTAACAGCGATTCAAACGGATTAGCTAATCGTTCTCCCAATGACCTTTTCGATCGGGTCACTGGATTTATTTTCAAACAAGGTCTTTTCCACTCGTGCTAAACACACGATTCCGGAAATCCTCAATCCATACATTTACCCATCGATCAGACCATAAGCTTCTGGGCGATACTGTGCTTCAAACATGCGGTCTTCACCAATATAGTATCGAAGGCTTGAGTTACGTCCCTGGAGTCACTCTGCCCGGAGACTCCTACCCTTCTCTTATATTATCTTATAAGCCTAACCTTTCTTATTTAGACCTCTTCCCGGCATTAAGGTTTCGTATAAGAGAGATCCCCTCCCAGACACTGTAATCGTGATCTCTGATGTTGGTATTGGCGCTTTCTCAAAACTTTCAGCTACCCTAATCGGTTCCTACATTTATTAGACGTTGTAAAGGTGCGAGTTGTCTCAGAGGCCGAAAGTAACGGGAGGATATATCGATAGGATACCCCAGCCGAAGGAAGTGTTCTATTCCCGGTGGTCCAATCAAAACCAGTTGTTTATTAATCTTAGGCACAACTCTGGATCCATATCCATCAGTCTCTTCCAACAAGCCTGGTTCAATACCAGCTGTACTGGTTGTCTCACTGCGTGCACTTAAAACAAAGCCAATTCCACTTGGGAAGATCAACCCCTCCATATTCTTATTATGGTCGCTCGTTTTCAAGTGCTTTTTATTGAACCATCCGGTATGTTTATAACTTTCAAATTGACCTGGTAGTTCATGTATTGTAGACCAGGCACGGAGCGTACCATTGGACCTGTTCTGGAACTCCCTTATTCAAGTAAAGAAATGGGGCGGTTGCTTGCTTTTCTCTTTCCCTTTAGCTTGGGACTTATTAGTAGTATTAATCCCATCTATTGATTCCCTTTCCTTCGACACATATGCATAGGGCATTCCTCTTGACTCCCAAAAGCTTCTCAAAGAGCTCCTGAGACTAGTGAAAGAATTTCATTGCCTTGAACCCCCTCCTTCTTGCAAACAACTTCTTCTTCCCAACCATTAGACCGGGAAGCTAGCTCTAACCCCATCCCATCCTCGGGTATCCTTCCTTTCCTGGCTGTCGTAACAACAGCTTCGTACTCCTAAGGATCTCTATGCCACTTGTGATTCCCAGCCAAAGAGGCGCAATGCAAAGGTTTCTTTTATCGGCCGATTCCACTGCCGTAGGGCTCTCTTGGAATTGGAAAGTCATCCGATCCTTTCCTTAGCCTAGGAATTCACTTTCTCCAGAACCTAAAAGGTGCCCAAAAATATAGAGGGAGTCTTATATCAGTTTAGTACTCTCCGTTCTCGCTTTCTTCAACAGTAAGAGAAGGACGACTTACACCATCCGGGGACAGGAAGCCTCTGAACCTTTATAACAGCGGATTCCATAGCTGCGGATTCCTTTTCCTATTCTTCCGCCGCTTCTACAGTTGTGATTGCGCTTGAACTAATAGAAATAGAAGCAGGGGCCTATCGCTTTCTTTCATCTTTCTCTTCCTGTAGCGGATGCTAGGCGCTCTCAAGAGCTCTTATAGAGTCATATGAATGTGCAGCTCCTTCTTCTATCGACGCAGCTCCTGAGACTAGTGCTACTCCTAGTCTCCACAGAAAACTTGCTACCGCTATTTAGTCCACAATTACTTTTGCCTTCGTTTTAACAGCAAGAGTACCTTGCGGGGATATCTTCTCCTATTGATTCAATTCCTGCAAACCTCAAAACATCTCCTTCTCTGTGCGCTCACTCCATTCCTCAGCAAAGCAATCCGGTCGGTGCGGGCAAGGCAGTACTGGTACTCAATCGATCTTGCTCTAGCCGAAAGCGGCTTCACGGAAAGGAAAAGTCAACCTTCCCTATAGTGCTTTCTCGAGGGGCCAGATATGATCTTGCCAAAAGGTGCGGAAAAAGCAGCTTCACGCTCTACTTTAGACTACTTTCCTTTTCCAGGCAATTGGTTTAGCTAACCCTTATTATATTATACGCATCTATTGGGCAAAGAAGCATCGCTCCTTCCGGGCTTTATTCCACAGTTTCGTCTTTCCGATCATTCGACTAAGGGGAGAAGGGGTGGATGAGGCTTAGTAGATTCGGAAGAGAATTCTAATCCATATCTGATCTTTCCCGGAAAATACTTTGGCTTCTTGAATAGGCCAGATTCCACTTGTCGTGAGAAAGAGGATGAAAGGAACGCTTATTGGTTTCGTTTCGTAGCCCCTCCTGCCGCAGTGTGCACTAAGTCGACAGCTTCTTTGTCGAAATGAGGAATCGGAATCCCTTCACTTAGTAGCTTTAAAAAGGAAGTCAGGTTTTGCATTCTATAGAATGCCCAGAATCGGTTGTGAAAGAATGGCTTTTGTTCCAATCATCCGCTGCGCCCAGTAGTTCCTTTTCATCGTCTGCGAGACTTTTAGTTAAATGAAAGGGTCCAAAAAGAGCTCGAAAGGAGTCCTTCGTAGTGAGAGAGTGAGTTCCGGTCCGACACGAGGTGAGGGATAGTCTTAGCTGCGAGGCCCCATACTAAATATGATAACAGGGATGTAAGAGGAGTATGGAGTTGGTGCACATAGTAATGCCAGGGTCTCGAATGCAAAACTTGGACTTGAAGGGAAGGAAGGCTTCCCCAGTCGCTCTAGTTGATGCTTACTTTCTTTGGTGTACAGGGAATTCAATAACAGAAGTGGAAGTGCGAAAAAGGCATATCGGCTAAGGCCTAGTTCCTCTTCAAAGGTAGGCAAAGATTGAATAGAATCTTATCCTTTCTCAGCGGGATCCTATCTTCGCATGAAAAAAGTCAAGTAAGCAGTCAAGAATGAATCTGTCTCAGATCTAGCTTTCACAGGCTAAATGCCGTATGTTGACAGACCTTTAGAAGCTAACTGATCTTTAGGCTATGCTATGACTGCCTCGGATCTTACTAAACCCAGGGAATCCGTTCCTCTTCTCCCGTCTGCCTAAAAGGAAGAAGCCTAAGCAGCAATCTCAAATGTTTACTCAGTCAGCTATCTACACCGGTAAGTTAGGTATTTCCTTCGTCTCGTCTAAGTAGTCTAGTAAGGAAGGCGAAAGGAAGAAGTCTTCTTTCGTTCCAGATATTGATAAGCTGGTGATTCCGTTCTTGCAATCAAGTCCGGAGAAGTCATTCCATTTAGTTAGACGGGGAAGAGATATCTTTCTATTGTTGTAGTTACCAAAGCCCGTACTTAGAAGTCTAAAGTTAGAAAGCAAGTAAAGTCTTGAAGTATAGGCATAAGCCTTAAAGAATCACAGGCAGGGGGACAGACGGTTAGAAAGCTACAAACCATTCTTATTTCCTTCCTGGCTTCCCCTGGAAGTCAGAACCCGAGCTAGTACTATGATTTAGTCTAATACATTCCCGACCGGAGCTAGCTGACTATATCTATTTAGTTAGGAAAGCATTGGGACCAGAGACATAGAAGCTGGATAAAAGAACTCTAAGTCATAACAAGAAGGAGTTGGGGGCGCGCAGAGCACCTAATCAAGTTTGTTAAATCAATCGGACAACCGTAACTAATAAGATAAAGAAAGAAAAGAACCATTTGGAGAAACCAAGGTAGTCAAAATCTCTTACTTCGGACAAGCGTAACGAATAAGATCAACCAATCAAAGAGACTTCCATTCGATCCTTGCCTCTTGCTTAATAGAATTCATGCTTTCAATCTTTGTCTGTCATCCTACGTCATTTCATGTCTTCAGTCAATCTTACTGACTTCCCTGGCTTTATACTTTCAGACTTCCGCCCAGATCAGATGAAGTAAGGGCTTGAACAACAATCTTTGAATATGAGATTGAGGCAGAGGCTTATTTGTTCCCTGATTTAAGGGGAATAGTGGAGATATCAGGGATATACTTCCTAAACAATAGAGGCACTTTATTAAGTATCTCTACTGAGGCCATCGCAACCTTTCTAAGGTCCGATGGAGGGGACAGTATAGATTGGAAGGTCTCCTTCGACACTGGCTTGGCTAGCTTTATAAGCTTGGCCATAGTAAATGCCGAAAGGTAGATCTTAACAACTACATCTGCCCTATCATCCTGCCTTCTTATAAGTTTTCGATGGAATGGCGCGAAATCCATCATTGGCAAAACAATTGGAAGAAGGCATGGACCTTCTCATTGAGGTTCTTTGTTTTTCTTCTTTATGTCGTCGGCTTTCACCATGTGCTAGGAATAAAGTTGTGGATGGATTGGGGAATTCCTCACAAACGAATCCTCGGTTGGAAGGGAATTAGTCTAACTCCAATTTTGGGAGTCAGCCTTGCACCTCTATTGAGTAATGCCTGAGTCGACCCCTTCTCCCGAACTTCCTACAGGCTGGCTTTTCTAAAAAAAGGTTGTTCAGGGTCGGAACGAGTAAGCCTCGAGAGACTCACTTATTGGAAAAGATGATGTTAAGCTTCCTACCATTGGCCTCCCTGCGCCCGCAGACGGATGCTCGTAACATAACATCTCCTCGCTTGAGCATCTTTATATGAAAATTGTTCTGTTATAACAACGGCAAAATTGAGGACCATGCCTCCACTTATGGTAACCAAATCCTTCTGCCGGGATTGGTGTCGAGTCCGTTGTGAGAGGCGCTTAAAAGGCCGTTAAGGCATTACACTCAGGGGTGAACCCACAGGGGAGGGGAGAGGTTGCTTCCTAAAAACAACTGGGTTTGGCTCGTTGCCTTTGATTCCTTACCCATAGCATAAGATAAAGGGTGCGTGCTTCAACATCTAAGTTTCACACAAGGAACCTCCTGCTCTTAAGGATAAACTACGATATTTGATGGACTGGCAGGTCAGCCACGTAATTTATCCCTCAAGCTGAACGAACTTGACCTGCTCCTTTAGTTTAGGGCTATAGAGTTTACTTGCTTCTCACTAACGGCAGAATCATGAGCTTCATCACTCGACTCTAAACAAAATTAAAAAAACTCGGCTATAGGATGACAATCCTTCACTCCGGAAGGGTAGGTTCCATACCGACAAGACCTCCTATCCCAGAATCAGCTCATTTCACACCAACTAAAGCGGAACTTAATCACCAAGGTAGAGTTGTATAAAGCCCTAATGTAACTGAACGAAGTGGAAAACCCGCAATACGATAGCAAAAACCTTCTGTGTGTAAGAAGAAAAGCTTAATCGAGTTAGGTAGGATGTAGATCGAGCGCAATAAGCTACAGGAGTGATTCTTTCGCTTTGGAAGGAAAAAAGCATCTCAAATAAGGTCCTCACTCAGCTCTCAGGCTGTCTGGGAATAGCTCCACCAGACATAGAAGAAAGGAGTGTAGGATTGGTAAGCTTTGCCGGAAAGAAGCTACTCGACTAATTCAGGAGGCTACTACCGGCGAAGCTCGCTTGCTTCGGAGCGTGCTATTGCGTGAAGCGGAAAGGGACAGCGGAATCTAAGACCACACCAGACAGGGAAAACGAGGATTAGATATTTCGTCAACCACCACTTGAGCGCGATTCGCTTATCTGTTGAAAAGTACCATCCAGACAGTAAACCTTTAGGGCATATGACTAGTAAGGTAAATCAACCTATCGTATCGACGAGATGCAACAAGAAGAAAATTAGCAGACTATGTATGAAAAAGGAATTTGTTCTCATCTACGTTTGTCTCAATCATGGGCGGTTGAAGAGAGTTCTTCCGATCCGATCATTGCGTAAGCCGAGAGTGAAAGAGATGAGGAGGGGATTGTGTTACTGGTGTGATGAGAAGTATACCTTTGGTCATAAGTGCAAGAGCTCTCAATTGTATATGTTAATGATTCAAAACGATGGCAGGGACAAGGAGGAGGTGAAGATTTCATTGATTGCAGTGTTGCAAAAAGAGTAGGGTAGGGTGCAGACTCCAACAGACAAAGGCCGTTAAGGTGGCTGTGGCTAATGGAGATTTACTGGAAGTCAATGCTTGGTGCAAAGGGTTGTGTTGGACAGCACAGGGTTTAGAATTGACCACTGATTTCATGGTAATGCCTTTGGGAGAATATGGGGCGGTCTTGGGCATCCAATGGCTGTCAACCTTGGGGCCAATCACATGGGATTTCCAACGATTAACAATGGTAAAACCAACCCTATTGCTTGAGGAAATTCTCAAATTACTGAAGAAATTAGATAGCCAATCTGTGGTTTTGTCATACAATAAGATCCAATTTGTTTGGACTCGTTAGGTTTGGCCCATTACCTTGAGTGAGGCCGAACGTGTACACCTTTTGTTTGTTATGAAGATGTGATCTTATCCACCGATGGGTCTTGTTCTAAGCCCACTATCCTAATAGGGTCCCATCTTGTGTCGGGTTAAGGCTCCACCTCATGTTGGGTTAGTGGAACCCAATTTCTTCTTGTATTTTAGGGCTTTGCTTGGCATTGGGCTTTAGTTAAGCCTACATCTTTATTTGATTTGGTCTGAAAGAAATAGACGCATTTTCATTCAGGCAACAAGCAAAACCCCATCGATATGTCTTTCTTTGATGGTTCATGTAGGCTTGGGTCTTTCATTCGGGCCCTCTTGGGGCACCCTGTGGGCCAATGCGTAGTTGCTTGGGCTTTCTTAACGTGGTTTATTTGATGACTCAGTTAATGGATGTCACGAGTCCATTGGCATAGAATATTGAATCTTTTCTACGTAAGCTGGTTGTACAAAGTTTGTTACAATGTGATTCGGGTATATTAGTGTGCTCCGTAAGGTAGCCAGAGCCAGCCAGGTTTTCATTAAACAGGCATGATAGTCTTTAACTACAGAAAAGTAGTGCGGAGAACTAGCCAGAAGTGTGCCTGCCATCAAATTCGGTGACGCATGGCGGGATTCCTCTACCACTCTATAAATGGAGGCTCCATAAGTGTCTTCTTCATCAAAATCAAACCAAAGAAATTTCGTAATAGCACGTATAGCTATGGATGCTGCAAACAGGCTTTCTGCAATTGCTGCCGAAATGGGGCAACTGCAAAATGAAATTCAAGAGCACCGTAGAGTGCTAAACTTCCTTTTGAGAAGTGTTAGAACAATGGATCCTGCAAGGAAAGAAGCGCGCATTCGCGCTACCAGAGAGCGCATAGAGGGTTTGGAGGAGAGGCAGCAAGCGCTGCGGGCGGAGCAGCAAACGCTCATTGTTCATGGAGCACTCGGTCGCCTGGGAGACTAGAAAAAATAAGAATAAAAAGTGGTTCCTTTATCTTCTTTCTACTTGTTAAGGCCTATCCTTTGACTTATTTCTGTTTCGAAAATCATTAATGTAGTTAGCATAACAGAATGCTTTTAAAGCTCTAGTTCTCTAGGAAAGTCATATGTGGTTTTTTATGTAATGTAGTGTTTTTATTTTTATGTATTTTATATTTTTGAATAAATCTTTTTGATAAATGTTTTTTCTCGATTGATAATAGATAGAAGGAAAGATTCTATTTTTTATAGTATAGATTTGCTGCCTGAGGGTATAGAATCGGATCAGAAAGGATATTTGTTACAAAATGTGCTAATATAAAGAGGGTTTGCCCTACTAGATGATGACAGAATCAGTCTTGCATTGGTATAAGCATAACATAAGTTCGTCGATGAAAGTAAAAAAAATCTTTCTGATTTTGAAGCAAGAACATCCCGTGGGATGAGAGAAACGACCTATTAAGTCAGTCCAACTGAATAAAGAAGAAGCAGATAGAATCCATTTCAGAAAATCAAAGAGGTGAACTCGCTTTCAAATGAACTCAAACTTCAACTGGCTTAGCTGGCCTGGCTGGTAAGGGATTCTATTAGGGCTGGCCCGAAACTTGCTTTCTTTCTCACTTGATTAAGTCAGACCTGCCTTAGTAGATGGGAAAGCTTTCTATTCTAACTGGCCTGTAACCGAAAATCGGAGATTGATGCACCTCTTACCTAGGGATCCTACTACTTAGTACTTAGAGCCCTCCTTCTATTAAACTGGATGAAACTGTCTTGCTGGATTACCCCACGTGAAGATGATGTCCTGCCCTTAGAACTATAAAGGAATTCCATTCAATATCTGGTTCAGGCCTTCCTCAAAGAGATGCCGCACTCCCACAGGGGAAGAAATAGATTAGCGTGTTAGACCTTCCAGGCCGGGATAAGACACAAAAAACCTATCCTTAGGTTATGGGTATGACTTTTCCCAGTATAAGGTTAGCGTATCAATAGACTCAGCCAGTCTCAGTCCTTCCCTAGGGAGATTGAAGATGGAATGCAAGGATTGAGACCACACTAGCCGGACAGATGCACCCCTACGCTTTGGCTGCTTTGGCTTGTTTGGATCGCTATCCGAAAAAAAATGGGCTAGTTCATTACCGGCTAACGGCAAACAGAACTAGTTGAATTAGCGAGGAACATTTCCTTAAGAAAGCGGGTGCCCCTTAGGAGATGACTGACAGCCAAAGCTTCTCGCTCTTTCCCTTTCAAGTGCCTATACCTGACAGTTCTCTCCATTAGAAGATGCCAGTCTGACTCTTTACTTGGTAACAATCCCTTCTGTGCACACTTCCTTATTGTTCGATTCCAAAGCCCCCTTGCTTCCTCTTACAACATTTCATGCTTCAAAGCAGAGTTTCATTTCCTATTCAATTTCCCCCTGGGATCACTGAACTCACTTTCGTTTTTGGAAAGTCGGGATTTTTGGCATCAATGCCGATTGCCTTCTACGAGCATCAAAAAAGACATCGCATCTAGTTGGTCATCAACCCAATTTCACTAAGAAAGTGAATGTCAAAAGTGCAACTTGCATCAAAGACCGTGTTTTTGGCATAACAAAAAAGGGGATAGAAGAAAGATATGCCAGCTTCACGCTTACCTTACAGAATGCCTTCCTTTGAGTGAGAGTGAAATCCCTGTAGTCAAGCTGATACTAGATCTCTTGTACCGCTATTCTTCATGGTTCTGAATATCATGTGATTGCCTGAAAGCGATTCCAGGAGAGCCTAGCATAGAGCTTTTTTGTGATGAAATCGCTTACCCCTTCTTCTCTGCATGCTAAGGCTCAGTCTTTATAGATATGATAGTTACCCATTCCCTCTAGGTTCACTCTATTTCATCACTACTCCCTTTCTTGTGCCTATTCACTCTATTCCTTCGAATGGAAACCTCCTAGGGAAACTAGGTCCTACTATAGATGTAAAGAGATGTAAAGTACCCCATCTTTGTAGGCTCCTCCGCATTCACTCGTATCAATTTGAGGACTGGGAGAGACGGTATGCCCCTTAGACACCTTCTTACTGGGAGACAGAACCAAAAGGAGACACCCCTTTTAATAAGATTTGCCTATTATTGATTTTATTATTAACGAGAGAAAAATGTTGCTTAGGCACATTAGCGTTAGCTCTCCAAAGGAAAAAAGATTGACTATCTATAACGAAAGATATCTTCTCTTTTTCACATAGACAGTGAACCCATCCTAATCCAGCAATTCAGTCTGCGTCTGCCTATCCAACCACATGCATGGAAGCACTTACGACTGAACACTCTTTCACAGGGAGGGAAAGGGGATGGATCTTTCTCTCATTACAGCATCATTCCCAATAGCTTCATTTATCCCACTCGATAGAAGGGCGGACTAAGAGAGGGGAGCGATCTTTTCATCCAACTAGAAATCTCGTAAGAGAAGAGAAGATTACGCCCAACAATCCCATGTCTTTCTTGGTTGGTAACCCCAACCGGCGATTTCCAACAAGTCTTTCTTCGTTTTTGGAGGAAGCAGACTTTTCACAATAGGAAAGAGAAATGACTATCAGGAACCAACGATTCTCTCTTCTTAAACAACCTATATCCTCCACACTTAATCAGCATTTGATAGATTATCCAACCCCGAGCAATCTTAGTTATTGGTGGGGGTTCGGTTCGTTAGCTGGTATTTGTTTAGTTATTCAGATAGTGACTGGCGTTTTTTTAGCTATGCATCACACACCTCATGTGGATCTAGCTTTCAACAGCGTAGAACACGTTATGAGAGATGTTGAAGGGGGCTGGTTGCTCCGTTATATGCATGCTAATGGGGCAAGTATGTTTCTCATTGTGGTTCACCTTCATATTTTTCGCGGTCTATATTATGCGAGTTATAGCAGTCCTAGGGAATTTGTTTGGTGTCTCGGAGTTGTAATCTTCTTATTAATGATTGTGACAGCTTTTATAGGATACGTACTACCTTGGGGTCAGATGAGCTTTTGGGGAGCTACAGTAATTACAAGCTTAGCTAGCGCCATACCTGTAGTAGGAGATACCATAGTGACTTGGCTTTGGGGTGGTTTCTCCGTGGACAATGCCACCTTAAATCGTTTTTTTAGTCTTCATCATTTACTCCCCTTTCTTTTAGTAGGCGCCAGTCTTCTTCATCTGGCTGCATTGCATCAATATGGATCAAATAATCCATTGGGTGTACATTCAGAGATGGATAAAATTTCTTTTTACCCTTATTTTTATGTAAAGGATCTAGTAGGTTGGGTAGCTTTTGCTATCTTTTTTTCCATTTGGATTTTTTATGCTCCTAATGTTTTGGGGCATCCCGACAATTATATACCTGCTAATCCGATGCCCACCCCGCCTCATATTGTGCCGGAATGGTATTTCCTACCGATCCATGCCATTCTTCGTAGTATACCTGACAAATCGGGAGGTGTAGCTGCAATAGCACCTGTTTTTATATGTCTGTTGGCCTTACCTTTTTTTAAAAGTATGTATGTGCGTAGTTCAAGTTTTCGCCCGATTCACCAAGGAATCTTTTGGTTGCTTTTGGCGGATTGCTTACTACTTGGTTGGATCGGATGTCAACCTGTGGAGGCACCATTTGTTACTATTGGACAAATTTCTCCTTTTGTTTTCTTCTTGTTCTTTGCCATAACGCCCATTCTGGGACGAGTTGGAAAAGGAATTCCTAATTCTTACACGGATGAGACTGATCAGTGAAAAATTCTGACACCAATCATTTACAAAAGTGAGTATTACACCAAGAATTGACAAGCGGATGAGTTTTCTAGTTGGCTATGTTGATATAGCAACCATAGGGAAAAGAAGTATCCTTTCCACTTTGGGGGCTAATCACTCTTCACTATAAGGTTCAGAGAATGGTAAAAATGGGAATTATTTATCGACAACCAACAAGGCCTTCCCCAACCAGAGTAAGGTAAGTAAGGGTGGGGTGCTACCGAAACTACTTATTGAGGCTCTCTGACTAAGGACGTAGCTAGAAGATCTAATCTACTACTAGTGCTTTAGCCATATTCTTCCTTTGTCTCTGCAGGATCTATTGATGGATCATGAGCATAAGACAAGACTGAGTTTTTTCCAGCTACATATAACTATATGATATGCATTTGGTTATGCTTTTTTTTCCTATTTTTTTTTTATAATAAAAAGGAGATCCAATTTATTTTTGGAAATAAAATCAGATATGAATAGGAGGAAACACAATTTTATAATGAAAAAAAACCACTGTTACCACTCGGGACTACAAAACACGTGATTGAAAACCCAAAAAAGCACTAGCATCAGTCTTGTCCCACACCACCGGAAGCAGAGGAAGCTAACCGAGTTGACTAAGAATCAGTCGTTTACCTCTCCTTAGAGTCGAGCTCAATTACATCGATCCTCTCCAACCAGTCGAGTGTCTTTTCGATCCTCTCCCAAAAATCTGCCTTTCTACCTCTATGAGGTAAAGCCGGGAGCAGTAAGTTCACCCCCAAAAAATCTAGACTCCTTTTCTGCCAGTTCGAGTTACCATTGTGGATCCATCAGCTTCTGAGCTAGCATAGTTAAACTAAAAAGAAAAAGGTGTTCACCTCTGGGATATCCGATCGAGACATAATTGCAGTGGTCCGAACAGCTACTCCTGTGCCATATTCGAAACCACCCATAGCAGTGGGAGAGGTACCACCACCGCTTAGCATATCCACTCCCATCTGCTTATGGGAATATCAGATCCCAATCCAGTCGTTTATCCAAAACCAGAAAAAGCCAATTTCCAATTCAGAATGACAAGAAAGGCGGAGTGAAAGGAAGGCAAACATGGGGAGGCTAATAGGATGGCACAATCCGGGAAACGAATGGAGACAAGTCTTTTTTGGGAGTTCGAGTTCAAGGCTGGCTTGCAGTACGAAGGTAGGAGACGCGGGAAAGGATGGAGTTCTTTTTTTAAAGTCTCTGTCGTTGTTGGAGTTGCCTTTTTTGAGTGGATCCCTTAATAGGATCCCGAGCGGAATGAATAGTAGGAAAGAAAGACACAAGTCGTCGGTCTTAGAATATATCTATATAGAAGGCCTTATCTTCGATCTTTTGTTCAATCTTTCGTATGTGGGCTCATCTGTCCATGTATGGTATGTTCGTCGGAATGCCCACATTGAATTAGAAAGAATGCCGGCTCCATCAATCCCATGGATGTATCAAGCCAGCCTAGAGTTCATGAGTGGAGGGGTTGAGGAGTTCAGTCGAAGATGCCAAGAGGCGCTCACCCAGGCAGCTCAAGGCCCATAGCCTGAAATAGCCTGGAACCACACTGCTGCCGCTGCCCTTCGGGCGCGCCTCCTACGCTTACCACTCACCCACGCTCTTGCAGTTCCTTCTGCTTCTGGAAATACGGCTTTCGAAATACGCGAAGCAGCTGAGCGTCTTCGATCGTTATATTCTCGCGATAGCGAAGGCGTGGTTCATCCTCTAAGAGAAAACCGATCTTTTTTTGCGTGACTCTGATTTTATTTGAAAGACAGAACTCTTCTTTATATAGATATAGAGAGATTTTTCAGTCTAGTTCAGCTAGCCCTTTTCCTCGCTGCTTTGATCTCTGCTATCAGACTGGAATTGGGTGTAGCTGTACATAGGGGGGTAGGGGGCCTCTCTCCCTAAAGAAAGAGAAAGCAGCCTACGTGGGCGAGGGCGGAAGGGAACCTCTGTTGGAGGAGGACTTGATCGCCTATAGGAAAGGTGAAAATGCAACTCGTCTATTAGTACTTAGTTGTGCCTAAGACATGCTAATTGGAGAAGGACTGGACGGACGCCCAGAGGAAGATAGAGCTCTTTCGAGATTCAGTCCTCAGTCTCGTAGTCTCAAGTCAAGGTTTTTGGCAAGGCCAGCTAGTGCGGGTGATGGGTCCAAGATTCAAAGGATCGAAATCGAGCTCTAAACGCTGGGCCTACGTAGAGAAGTACGGACGCTTACTTGCAGCCATTGCTCAATCTGGCGCCGAAGGATTCTTGCCGAGGGATCGGATTTAGAATCTCCAGCAACAAGAACTTTAGTAAAAGCAAAGCAGGTCCACCGGCTGTAGCAACTTTTTCAAAGCCTCATCGATCTGGAACTCATATGAATAATCACACCAATTAATATTGCCGCGGATAGCTCCGGTGGCCCCTCGGGTTAATTCTAGTCCTTCTTTGGTCTGTCTGCTCTACTAGCTAGAAGGGAAAGAAACAGCCTGAAAGGCATAGGCTGGCTGCAGAGCTTAATCCCAGATATAAAAGCTACGATTCACTCTTACGTGGAAGAGTAGAAAGCATTAAAGCAGATAGTCCTATTCCCTATTCCTATCCATAAATAAAAAAAGACTTCCCTGCGGGAAAAGACAATCGAATCAGATCGATAGCAGATCGAGGTATAGAAGGGGGGCTGCTACTTACAAAAATCCTTTAAAAGGCAAGGAAAAAGGCCTAAAACGCATTTTTTTAAGGCCAGTGAGCTACCCTCCCTTCCATTACAGACTGAGTCCACTCTTTTTCTATGAACAGAATGGGTCGTAGAAGGGGAGTCCTTCTATGATCAATCAGAATCATGCGAGCATTCCAAGATAAGGGCTATATATAGCTATAAGAGAATTGAGTGGAGTTGATCGGAACCTTGCTATGATAGCATCCGCATCATCCGCTAACGCCAATAAAAGATATAAATCTTCTCTTCGTAATACTGCCATTATACTCTAAGTTCCCTTCTAAAGATAAAGAGCTGTCTTGCGTAAGAGACTTATTCAAAGCTCTAAGCTAGCTTTCTAACTGTACTGGCTAATAGGTCCGGCTCCCTCAACATTCGAATTACTTAAGGAGGCCTACCCGCAATCCTCTTCTCTTCGAGCCAAGCTTTAGCTTTCCCTTCCTCCTTGTCCGGGCCCGCTTGAAAACTTGCCAGATGGATTGGAAAAACATTCATATGAAGCCTTGAGGACTGAGAACGAGACTGCCGATTAGGAAATCAAAGGCGAAGAAAAGCTGCTCCAACAACTGCAACTCCAAGCGATGGGAAGGTAGAACGAAGGGCTTAAGACTGACCTTACACTGCCTAGAATGGTGGAGTAGGAATGAATTGAAGGGCTAAGACCTAAAACCACATCGGATTACCCCAAGACTCTCCCTTGAATGAAGCTTTCCTAGATTTTTGAAACCACAGTATCTCCTCTTGCCCCAGGACCTTCTCCAGTTCCTCCTTGATTTCCCGCTCAACATTGACAAGTCTCTCACTCCAACGTCTCTCCAAAGCTCTCTGGACTCCCTCAAGTCTATTAAGCAGTTTCCTTTTCCGCACAAAAATGTTCCCGAACACATTCTTATTCCAATCACTAACCTTATCCACAAAAGAATTAACAGTATTCATAAAATACGCTTCTGGTTTCCAAAACTCCTAACTAACAACTATATATCATAAACAAAAAGTAGCTTTCTCCTACGCTTATGTTGAAATGGCATAACTAGGAACGGCAGACTCAGTGAGAAGGAGTGTAAGCCTCTAATTGATATAATTCTGAGAAGGCTGACTTCTTAAAGGCTAATCAAAGTCAAAGCGGCCAGCTTATTTGGAATGGGTCACCAATAGAACCGTCGGTTCAAATGTTGAGAATCTAAGATCGGGACCACCTTTAAGGTTACCCGGTCTGGGTAAACAAACCCGCCGTTCATTCAAGACTGCTACAACCGGAGCACGCATTCGTCGACCGGCAGAAGTGCTTTTTCAGTTTGTTATGGGTTCCAACCAAAGGCCCCCATTGACTTGGTAGCATACGGTTCGGACGATGGTTGTGTCCTGAACCCAGTCAGCGGCACATCTCCTAGAGAAGCGGCTGAACAGCTGCGAGCCGTTAGTTTCCTGGAGAACGCCGGTACCACCGGCAGGTTGCTGATATGAAGGAGAAAGCACAAAGGCAGCAGAAACAAAGGCACGACCGACACGGAACCGATCATAAGTTCCAGGTGGGGGATCGAGTGTGGTTAAAGTTGCCGAAGGAGAATAGCTTGCAGGTTAGACAGAATTCTGGTTAACCATGAGATTGTTACTCTCTTCTCCGAAGCTAGAGTTTTTAATGGTACTAATGGACTCTCTGACCATGCCCCAGTCATTCATTATTCAGTTGAATCACTCAGTGCAGCACAGCCATAAACCTTAAAGGTTTATTAATACGCAGTCTAATCATCCCTCCTTTCTCCTTCGGGTAGGATGAAGGGCATCTGAACGTAACGCTTACAATAGTCACTCTCTTTTACTTTCAGTCGAGTGCCAATTATGTGATGTATTAATATGATGTTAGCATATATAGCGTCGGATGTTATGAAAGTAGGGCTTTCTCGCAATAGAAAAAAGAAAATATGGAAAGTGTGCCGCGAGTGGCTTCTCGATGAATAAGCTGCGCAAAGGCAGAATAGCGGATTGGCTTGTCTTGACTCCCCCGCTTCTATCATTGGTGCTTTCATCGTTTAATAGAATAGATCACTCCTTCGGACTAATAAGTATCAATTTCAATAAGGACAGTGTAGAGAAGAGAGAGAGTGCACAGAGAAAGGAGAGGCCTTTTTATTTAATTTAGGAGCGATCTTTTCATTCAAAGAAATTTCTTAAGAGAAGCAAAAGAATGTTACGCCCAAAACTCCCATGTCTTTCTTGGTGGAAAAAACCACCGGCGATTTCCTGAATCAGTCTCTCTTTTTTTTGGGGGGGGAGCGGAGAAATCAAAGAAAAACCAAAACATGAAAAGAGCGGAGCTCATACTATATGATAATCCAACGCTTAGCGATATGGACTTTATCATGGATACGGATTTGACTTCCTTCCCTTCTTCAGCTACTTCCACTAGTTCTTCAACAGCGTCCGACGCGCAAAGTGCGTCACCTGACTTGGACCCATTATTTAATAAAATTTGTGATGAATACAGCAGGTGTGTGCATGAAGCCGGGAGGGTCTTGCCCCCA
>JAOQMQ010000188.1:41503-54003 GCA_027563845.1 Erythroxylum subrotundum
GCAAATCCAGTCCCTTCCACGGAGGCGGCTCAAGAGGCGCTGCCGCAGGCGCCAGCACCGGCTGAAGTTGCCCAGCCAAACCCCCCCGCTAATCCATTCCCGCCTCTCCCCCCCCAACCAGATTTCGATTCTGTAAATCATATTATAAGGAACAGGCTTCTTGTGCATCGCCTGGGACAAAGGCATGCCTCTGTTTCGGAAGCCGAAATCGACAGGATTGTAGATCTAAAGGGGCAAATTCTTAATATAATGTCCCAATTGGATGGGAACCCATTCTGGCATCGTCACCGGAACAAACTAATTCGTGACTACATACTGCCTCCCCGCAGAGGAAAATGGAAGATCTCCGTTTTGGAGGCAAAGTTACAACAATTAGGTGGTGAGAATGCCACGAGCTCCTCTATATATAAGGAGCTTATAAAGGCCCGGGATTTTTTTCATATCGACGGACCATTTCGCGGTCCTATAGGTAACTGATTCTTTCATGGAAAGCTCGTCAAAAATGGATATTTTGTTTTGGCGAGAGAGGGGCTTTTAGTTACGCAGTGAGAGCGCTGGCCCTTGTCATGGTGAGTTTGGTTTGCTTTGGTTTGGAGAGAGCGTAGTGACCTAGTGCAAAAGACAAAATCAAATGAAATAGGAACAACCGCGCTGGTCGTAATAGATCGACTTTCATGCTAGTTCTTGCTCCAGTATGAAAGTTCCATTTCAGGGAAGGACGACGTATCATGATACTTTCTGTTTTGTCGAGCCCTGCTTTGGTCTCTGGGTTGATGGTTGCACGTGCTAAAAATCCGGTACATTCCGTTTTGTTTCCCATCCTAGTCTTTCGCGATACTTCAGGTTTACTGATTTTGTTAGGTCTCGACTTCTCCGCTATGATCTTCCCAGTAGTTCATATAGGAGCTATAGCCGTTTCATTCCTATTCGTTGTTATGATGTTCCATATTCAAATAGCGGAGATTCACGAAGAAGTCTTGCGCTATTTACCAGTGAGTGGTATTATTGGACTGATCTTTTGGTGGGAAATATTCTTCATAATAGATAATGAAACCATTCCATTACTACCAACCCAAAGAAAGACGACCTCTCTGAGATATACGGTTTATGCCGGAAAGGTACGAAGTTGGACTAATTTGGAAACATTGGGAAATTTACTTTATACCTACTATTTCGTCTGGTTTTTGGTTCCTAGTCTTATTTTATTAGTAGCCATGATTGGGGCTATAGTACTGACTATGCATAGGACTACCAAGGTGAAAAGACAGGATATATTTCGACGAAATGCTATTGATTTTAGGAGGACTATAATGAGGAGGACGACGGACCACTCACGATCTACTAAAAGGAAAGTCGCCCGGAGATATTGGTTCAAATCCAATTCGTGAGCATATGTTCAATGAAGGAAGTCTAAGGACAGAGATTGAGGATAGTTACCCAGGCATCTATTCCGACAGCTGATCCGCGACAACCGCTATGCGACAGATAGAGAAGAAAGATTGAACAGCGGATTTTCGACATATAACGGATTCTTTTTCTAGGAACATAATATTTTCTAAAAAGATATATTATGGATTCTTTGGGACTGGGAGCCTGTGGAAGTTTGAGTTTCTCTTTTCGACTTCCAGTTCGTCTGAAAGAGTCATTCGAATGAATTCATATCCGTCTCTGGGACATAGGGACCATTTTCTACTTATACAGGCCCATTGGTAGCCGGAAGTCGGAATAACATCTTCCTAAACCTGTAGAAAGATTCGGTATCGTGCCCCTAAGCCCAAGATATGATATGGAACTGGGGTTGAAGCAGGGTCTGTAATAGGCTTTGGATACATAGGCGATGACTCCGGAATTGGTTCTCAATTCTTTCTAGTTCTCTAGTTCACGGAAGCCTGCCCCACATCAAGCCTCAGTTGATGCTGCCCTTGTTGCATGAGCTCAGCTCGACTGTAAGGAGAGGAGCGATTTCGAACGAACATCACTTATGCTAATAAGAACTAAAGATAAAGTAAGTGAAGGGACTCTTGGGAAGAGTCCCGAACGATATAAGATCTAACCTTTTTTATTGATTGGATACCATTGTATGCAAAGCAAAGTACTCAATGAGAGAATGTAGGGATTGTTATACTAAAGAGAAAAGCGAGAGTGACTTATTTTATTGACATAAGCTCGGGAAGGAGGGGAGAAGTGGAGCTAGATCAGTAGAAAGGAGAGGCCTATCTCGACGAAACGGCGTAGTAGATGGAGGAATGAACAACTGACCCTTTTCTGGTGGGTGGCCCCATCGGGGGGATCGGCATCCAAGGACGGGCATGGTCCAGGTGGGCTGTCAGTAGGAGATCCTTTTTTCCATTCTTCAACTCCCGGTTCACAGCGGATATGCGGCAGCGGATTCGCCGACTTCAAAGTCTTAAGTCAATCCGGATAATGGATAGGGGTGAAGAATTCCACTTCTATCAGGTTATTAAATATCTGGACCGTTAGAGGCATTCAATACTCCGATAGATGGGAAAGGAAAGGGGTTATCCATCAGAGGAAGGCAGTGGAAGATCGGGATTCAGGGAAGGTTTGGAAACAAAAGTGTTTTTTTTTATCGTCCAACAACGAAATATCTGGCTAGATTTCCAGCTCCTTCCAAAATATCTTAATCCGAGGTAGCGGAGTTGGGCTTATTGAAATCGGAATTAGAATCCGCATCAGCAGGTGAGGTAGTGTAACTCTTAGCTGCTTTCGTCTTATAGGGTTGATCGACCGAAGGGGATGAAGGCGCTGTAAGCGGTTCAACTTGACTATCTGGTGACGCGCTCACATCGATGGAAGGGCTTAATGCAGGTACGTGTCCCGGATGAAGGTGTACTGTAGGAAGGTGCTTTGGTGGTTGCCCTCCAGGCGGAGTGTTGGATCTGCGGCCTGGCATACAGCTCTTGAAAGATTGGATGCTTTCGTGGGTTGGCCCGGCCGGGCCGGACAAAGCTAGGTATAGATCGGTTGGCGCTGGATCTGCTGGATAGAGGTAGCGGTACAGACAGCTATGGATAGAATTACGTCAGCTTCGTCGGGTCCGTAGATATGCCCAGCATCTATTTTGACTAAAAATGGTACATAGAAGCGCAGAGAGCGGTAGCAACCATTGACTACTTGGGCCGGGCCCTGCAGCCAGAAAATGGGACTACATGACTCTGATATAAAATTTCTGCGAGAAGAAGGACGAACACAGTAGCGTATACAAGGAAAAAATGAGCGCTAACCAAGAACAAATAAGTGTACCAGTGGTGAAGGATAAAAAAGTCCCTTCTCTAATCAGCCCCATTTGCTTTGTAGTTGCTCTCCGATAGACTCCAACTGGATTTTTTGTCGCGGCATCCTATCCCGGTTGGCAAAGCCAACCGGCTATCTCTAGCAACAAAGGTGAACCGAGGGGCAAAGAAGGAACTGCATGAAATAAAATAACTTTAAAAGATCTAAGCGTTGGACCAGCGAATTCGGAGTGTAAGAAAGAGGCCTCCCCAGTTAACATTTATCCAGGTCCCTCTGCACCTGAAGGTGGACTTCTCTTCAATTGCTTGTGGTAAAAGTGCTTCCATTCGTCATCATTGCCTTTATGCTTAAAATTCTAAAAAACTGTCCAATATTTTGACAAAGTGGGAGCTTTGTCCCTTCCATGGCAGGCTTCAACAGAGTAGGAGTATCCAATTGAAACAAAGGTAGCTCAATAGATAGGGGTATTGAATGAGTCCGCTAGCTAGCTTCTTCGAAAGAAGCACGAGCGTAACGCTTTGAAGTCCCGCTAAAGGGAATCGAACCACTCCCTTCGTTCTTAGGGGTCTGCTCTTTGATCAATGTATTTCTCTGGTGAAATGCTTGATTTCGCTGCTTCCGCAGCTTTTCGCGCTTAACTTAAGGCCTTTCGGGTGGGAGTTCTCTCGAGCACACGAGTAGAGCCAACTCCTACAAATCGGGAAGGCTTTTCCTACCTACTACTTTGTTGTATTGAAGATATCCAGCCCATATGGGCTTTTGCCGACTCTTCGGAATGGTCGGGATAGGCAGAATTACTACTATAACTTGGCGAAGAGCGATACCGAAACTCTTATCATCTTATCAAAAGGAAGATGAGTTCCTCCTCCAGGAAGCCTCTGAACTTTTACCCTTCAAACACCGTATTCTTGCAAACATAGGAAGATTTTTGATATCCCAATAGTTTAGAAAAAAATGAACACTAACCCAATCTCGATTAAAAGCCGAAAGAAATGAAAAATCAATGGCCGCGCAATCAGCGGTAGGCTTGATTGATCGTACTACATAAAAGACTGCTTGCTCGATTGCACTTTCTATATGTAGATGAAAGTGACGACTTGGTCGTTTATCGTCATTATATGATATTTCCTTGTGAAGCTTGACATTTTTGAATCATCGCAAAAATCAGTAATCCAACCCACGGAATCTACTTTTTTGGGCTATTTGAATCTATATGTGTGCGGCCAAGCAAGCTAGCCAATGCGAAGCGTTCTGTGATTTTCTAACATATTTTTAGATAGTCAAGATGATTCACCACCAGATGACTTGCAGCAAGGGATTGGATTTTCCCTCCCAATTATAACAGTGGGCCTCGCCCGTCTACTACTCGACCTTCAGTAACTACAGTTAGCAGGGACTGGGGATCCATCCAATCCAAATCCAATAGCTTACTGACTTGCTTGGGTCATCTAAGAGGTAAGGCTCCCCCGATCGACCCTAACTCTCATTCTAAATCATTCTGGAGCTAAAGGAGTTCCCTAGCCCTTCCAGTTTACATGCTGATCCCTCTATGATGGCATTTTTCTTCCTCTCCGACTTGACGATATTATGATTTCAGAAGCTAGTGATTAGCTGAGGCTGACAGTCTCGTATCCCGGCAAGGGCTGACTCAACTACTTAAGATTGTCGAATCGAATCTACCTTCTATGACCTAGCTTCTGGTATTTGAACCAGTTACGTCGATTGCTGAACCTGACTTGACTTTGACGCGTTGGCTTTGGCTTGTCCTATATCTTAATTAATCGGAAGAGTCAGTGGCTATCCTGCGCTCAAGAGGAAGAACTCAACTCTTTGCAAAGCAAGGGGCATCGCTCTAATTACTGATGTAATAACCTTCCTTTTGAATGCCGCCGGTTGTAACCTTTATAGCGATAGCGAGTAAAAAAAAGATCTTTCGTAGTACACTGATTTTATTGAATTGACTGTAAAAGGTGTGATGGTCTCGCCAATGAATTTCCTCGTTAACAGCAGGATCTCTTCCACACTTCTTGCTGAATACCTTTTCTTGCTTCCAAAAATAGGCAATAGGCCATCCTATCCTAAGGAAGTAGGGGAAGCTAACCCCGCAGTTGCAGTTCCGTGTTCCTATTGGGAAGCGGATGTCACTAGTCCTGGTAGTCTGCCCCCTCTAGTGGTCCTAGCCAGTCTAGTTTCAGCAATGAAGGCCCGCAGCAATCAAGGGAAAGGAGATTCTTCCCCACCAACAGCTGTTCGATAGTCCAATCGTCAGGGTTTCGTCCAATCCTGAGCTCTCAACAGGCCTAGCTAGCTGCCTTAGAAGAAGAAGAAATGAAACCGAGGCTCGCACAGCACTAAGAGTAAGTAAGAGAACAACTCTCGTTGAAAGAGGGATTAGCTATCCGCAACTATCCGATCATCCACTGTGCAACAAGCAGTTCCAGCTGATCCATCCCTTCTCCCTCACGTCACTTTAGTTCATCCTAGTTCTAAAGAAAATCAAGGTTCTCTTGCTCGCTACTGGCTTGGTACTGGTCTTATGTGAGCCAACCAGTCAGTCTTCCGATCCTATTAGTCAGTCAGTCCTATCAGCGAGTGGGACATAGGGCAATGTCCGGGCATGAAAATCATCTTCTTTCTTGTATGACCTGTACCGACTTGATAGCCCAGGTGAGGCAAGTAAGGAAGCTAACCCAAGCAAGCCAAGCCCTAAATCCGCTTACTGAAATTGGCCGATTTGACTGTCGAACGGAGCCCTATTCCGAAAGGAAGGACTGAGCGGAAAGGACTACCGACGGCATTTGTTTGTAAACTCGCATTTACAACACCTCGGCGAGGAAATGTGAGAAGTGAGACTATTTCGTTGGAAGAAGAGGGAGATCAAAATATGGTACGGAAAAACCCAAATCGAGATGAATGGAAGATGCCTATTGCGGGTCTGGTCCCTGCTTCCTCACATTACATGGACAATTGAGATCGACCTTTCTCATGCAATTGAATGCTCCAAGCGATCAGTCCATGACTTCCTTTGTTGGCTCCTGACGGTGACCAGCTCAATAGAGCACCTTTGGGCGCTGGCTTTTCGAAACCAAGTTAGGGAATCAGTGACCATGAGAAAGCATTCAAAAAAGTGTCATCTCTTACGATAAGCACTGAATTGGATTAGCCCCTGCAGCCTACAAACAAGGCTTTTTCCTTGTGTTACCTAACTAAAGAGCTCCCAAGGCCACCTGATTCGGAGTAGAACACTCCTATTTACACTTCGATTCCACCCACTGATCCAGCTAAGGCCCGCAACCAAAGAGGATAAACTTGCACCGGTAATGCTACCACACAGGTTTTGAGGCGAGTTTCGAAATCTTTGATGAGTGTAGCAGCTTCACAAGTCCCTTCGGCTTGGAGCTGGAGTCATTGATCTGTTTGGCGAGTTTGCCTATTTATATAGGATAAAAGACCTGCTAGTTCTGACTTCGTGTTCTTGACCTACTTGTCTATTAGTCTTGGCGGGTTTTCTCTCGAATCAAAGATCAAGAGGCCAAAATCAAAGAGGAACCGCCACTATGTACTTGAACGAGACTGATAAGCTGTGGTAGCGTAGGCGGCATGCTGATATGGCACGAGGCACTTGCACCATCATGGGAGGATTCCAAAAATAGGTTCGAGGATCCTTCCGAGAGGCAAGAAATGCAACCCCTTGGTAGGGTGAGCGTTCAACAATGTCCTTCACCGTCCCCGGGGCGGAAGGTCAAGTTAGCCTTTGTCGACGCGTGGTCTTCTAATCTCAAACACAAATCGATGATTGAGAATTGAAATAAAGAGAGTGGATCATCCGATTGTTAGCTAGCATTTCTATCATCACCTTTCTCTATCTTTGTCTTTTGGTCCGCGAGGCACCTAGCCCCTCTTAAACTAGGTTTTAAGCAAGCAGGCCTGTCTTTCGGGTTTCCTTGCGGAGTAATGCTAACTTAAACACGAATGGTCCCTCGTAAGGAACTTGTGGATATAGCCGGATCAGTATCCCGCGGACGGACTGACTACCGTTTGCGTTGAGAGCGAAGACCGAACGGATGGAAGAGGCACGTGACTGCTTGACTAAAGCAGTTAGATGAAGGGCGGTGGATGGGATAAGAAAGTAGGCAGTCGGCCAAGCATGGCCAGCCAAAGAAGGGTTCTGTGCTTCGGAAAGCAATAAGCCTTCCAAAGAAGCTTCCTACGGTGTCCCTGGTTCCAGTGTGCTGAACGATCTTTTGAGACTGAGCACGAACCTCCGGCTTCGGACGTGAATGACTTCTCGGTGCGGAGATTAGCTCAATACGATTAACGGAGATGCTATATTGGGCAAATCCGGGTTTCCCTTATTCATTCATCGTCGTCGACAAGTAACGTATTTTCTTATTCCATTTTAGCAACTCCGGCAGTATGGACCTGCTTAGGAAACGTCTACTTGTCGATCTGCATCGGCCTCTTGGACTCCGGAAAGGCAAGCAGCATCCCTTTCTCGATTCAATTCTGTTGGTTAGTTTAGAAGTCAGCCTGAACTGACTTTGAAGTCTTTGCTCAGCCCGAGCATTCCTACCTTGCCTCGAGCGCTAGGTTTTTATTCCTCTTTCGAATCATATTGTTCACCCGACAACCCCTCTGCCAAAGAATAGTAAGCCGGGAGAAAGGAATTCTGTAAAAGTTTCATTCAGCGCCGCGTGTAAAGGGCTTTCTTTCACGCATGAGTTATACCGAGTACTAAGTGAATTATAGACCACTTCCAATTTTCGTTTTCGAGAGGACGTCTAAAATAGCCGTATGTGTGGACACGGCCACGACGAACAAAACCAATGGTAGTAAAAGCAGATGTCTGGTCTCGGTTAAGCCCGACGATTCTCTAGACAAAGAAGAAGATAAGATGTGGGCTGTTGATCTGCTGGTGTACTCGATCAACTGGTCGCTCCTCTGGGTTCTTTCTCTCCAACCAAACGTGTGTCGAGCCCGCCACCGTGCACGCATGGTGCAGAAGTGGGTCCTAAGGAACCCGCAGAAGCAAAGAAGTGGTGGTAGTAAACTGGGTCTCTAAAGGGGGAGTTAAGTTCACTGAAGTTTTGGACTTAGTCACATCCTTTCCTACTATGTTCCAGCATTCTATCAGAAACAGTGGGCTGTGGTTGGACCAGACTTAATAACCCTTGTTAAAAAAGCTTTTGAAACTGGTCAGTTTCCTATTTCCCTAAACCAAACCCTTCTCTCCCTTGTTCCTAAGGTGGAGAGGCCAGAGACTGTAAGACATTTCAGGCCTATTGCTTTATGTAACGTAGCTCTGAAAGTTATCTCCAAGGTGCTGGTCCAACGGATCAAACCATGGATGGATGGACTGATTAGCAAGAACCAGAGTAGCTTCATCACCGGGAGGTTAGGTGTCGACAACATTATATCCATACAGGAGATAGTCCACACTCTTAGACAACGAGGGAGCAAGAAAAGCTTTATGATCATCAAATTGGACATGGAGAAAGCCTAGGACAGGCTCCGGTGGGCCTTTCTACACCAGGTTTTACTCGAATCCAACATCCCAGCTAACATTGTTAACTTGGTTATGAATCTAGTCTCTTCCACCTCCTTCTCTGTACTTTGGAATGGAGACAAGAAACCCGAATTCAGTCCTAGCAGGGGGATCCGCCAAGGGGACCCATTGTCCCCGTATCTATTTGTCTTGTGTGTTGAGAAACTGAGTCGTTTGATAGCGCAGCTAGTGAGTGATGGGAACTGGAAGCCAATCAGAATAGGGACACGAGGCCCTTTAATTTCACACATGTTCTTTGCTGATGACCTCCTGTTCATGGGTGAGGGATCGGAAGCCCAGGATGAGGTTATGCTGGGCTGTTTGCATCAATTCTGTGAAGCGTCAGGGCAGAGAGTTAGCTTCGAGAAATCTCGGGTGTGGCTCTCACCTAACACTCCAAGACAGAAAAAGTGGATCATCTCCTCCAAATTAGGAATGCAACTAACGTCTGACCTGGGGAAATATCTGGGAGTTCCCATGCTACACGGACGAGTCACCAAGGCTATCTATGAAGAGCTCTCTAACAGAGTGCAAGGGCGACTAGCAGGATGGAAAATGAGCCAACTTTCTATGGCCGGCAGGACTGTTTTAGTGCAATCTGCTGCGTCCACTATAGCCACTTATACTATGCAGTCTACGAAATTGCCCACTGGGGTATGTAGGAACATTGACATGGCTAGCAGAAAGTTCATCTGGGGGGAGCTTAATGGGAAAAGGAAACTCCATCTGCTGCCCTGGGACACGTTATGCAAACCCAAAAACTTAGGGATTAAGGAAAACGGAGGTGGTAAATGAGGCTATGTTCATGAAGTTGGCTTGGCGCATGCTCCAAGGCTGTGATGGGCTTTGGTATCACATCCTTAAAGCCAAATATTTAAAAAATGGAGATTTTCTAGATTAGTGAGAAATTGTTCCCCTTTTTGGCGAGGTTCCTTTCAGTCGAGTCACGAACAATGTCCAATTTATATCCTCTTACTTACTTTTTTTTTGAACTCTCAGAACAAGGACTGATTGTTTTTTGCTTTCTGGGTGATTGTGTAATAGAATGGCCCCATGAAATTCCTTTGCTTTCCATCTACTACCCCGTATGCAATCCAAACAGCCTACGTTTTTCCACCTCTCTCTTAGCCTTCAAGCGGTCTAGTCCGTCTAGCTTCGGTATATTTATTCGAGTGTTTTAAGTGTTGATTTACTTTACTCTTTCATTTGTCCCTTAGTTGAGGGCCTTTCCCTTCACGACGTAAAAAAGAAGGATCTTTTGTTCCAGTAAGCCTTTCTAAGCCATCGAAGTCTCTCAGGATATTCAAAGTATGAAAGACTCTATTCATCCAATATAAACCTGAAATGGTTGCACTCGTCTCACTTACTCAATTAGCTTGGCGAATTGCTTTCCTTTAGCCTGAAAGGAAAGTCAGAATATCATATCGAGCTTTCTTCCGGGTGTAGCACCATAGCCCTTCAGTCTAAAACTGATGAATCAAAGCCTATCGTCTCAGCCTTCCCCGTTTTAGGATAATCGCATCAGCCTTTGAGCCAGCTCTTCATTCTCCAGATTTGCTTGTAGAGCTCTTGCATCTCTGTAATCAGCCGATTGATTATCCCTGATCCTTTAGTGATCTAAGGTCCATAAGTAGTCTTTGTTGTAGCTGCTTCCGAAGCAAGGACAATCTACCTTATCTTAAACATATAGGAATCACGTTTTCGCTCCAAAAGTTAGTTCAGATTAAGCCTATCTGCCTGCTCCCTTACTAACCCCTGATTTTGCCCTATAAAACATATTTCCTATAAGGTTAGGTAAGCCATTTCATTTAGGACTACCACCCCACCCGATAGACGATAGAAAAAAAAAAGGCTTTAGATGCTTCCGAGATCGAAAGATTGGTTTCCCAGGTTTTCAGATGCTCGACCATAGGGCATTAAGCGTGGAATAAGAGGAACGAGATAGAGAGAACGAGCGAAATAGTGATCGCGTAATAGCTCCATACTTTTTTCGATAGCTAGAGAACTAGAGCAAGGTAGAGCTTAGTACTTGGAACGATAGGGTACGAGGAGTGGAACTGGCCAAGGGGCACGAAAGGTATAAGACTAAGCAAGTCAGTATCTCGACTCTCTTAGCAAGTAATCTCTTTCTTCTTAGCTACAAATATTGAAATGCTTCTTACCAAAGAAGAGACTCTTTTCGCGATTCGCCAACGTCTACGAATGAGACAATCCTTTTTTAGCATTCAAAGCTTCCTCCTTCTTTCGAGCCAGGGAAGTGGAATAGGTATCTAGTAGCAAAACAGATTAAGACTCCCTTGTGAAAAAACTCAATTCAATAAGGCATAAGAAAATCAGACAAAAAGGGAGGAAATAGCAAAGAATCATTGAAGATGATTGCCAATTGACTATTTCTAATCTAATTACATAAGTAGCAAAGTAAGAATGACCAAGGTCTTAGGCTTAGGCCAGGGCGCAAGGAAGCATAGTGCCATTTACGAAATGTGTAATAAAATGAATTGCGAGATGCTTTTCGATAGCATTGGCCAAGTATTCCTGATTAACGGTCAGGCTGAGGGACTTGGCCTAGCATCGGGTTCTGTTCTGAGGAAGAAAGTTGAAGTTCAATCATTCTCTTGAAAGCAGGGAGAGTTAGGACCGAATCCAATCCTTGAGATTCCAATCAAAAAATAAATTCAACTTCAAAGGGGCAGTAGCAGTCGTAAGGCCGACAAATGCAGTCTACTCACAGTCTATAGCCTGCCTTGCTTTTCATAGACCTAGGATGATTGATGAAGCAACAATCTCCTTATTAATAGAACCTGGAAATCTCCTTATTAGCGGTCTTCCATTAGACCCAGTTCGGTCAGATCAAGCATCACAGGGCTTCTCATCAAAGAGCGCTTTATAGAACCCGGGGAATTTTTTCTTAAAAGGATATGTAAAAAAAAATCGATTCCTGAACACCCGGCAAAGTCCGATCTAAGAATCATTTAGAAGTGAAAGAACTCGATTTCAAGTCGGAGCTAGCCTGGTAAATGATTCATACTCCTTACCTATTAGCATTAAATAGTATCTTTTGTCTACGATTGACGGGTATTTACTCGATGGGACGAAAGAAGGAAAGAGCCTCCTCATAGCACTACTTCTCAGAGATAGAGTTATTGGCTAAGAAAGCAGTCTATAGTGAAGTTTTCAGGGTAAGACGAGTGAAGTTTTCACAAGTAAACTACTTCTCTGCCCTTGCGGTGCAGTCTCCGTACTAGCGACTAAGCTATGGATACGATTTCTGAAGAAAGAGTCATTTTCTTTATCCCCGGGAATACGACTTAAAAAAAAAAAATTATTCCACTCGGTTATTGATGTACCGGAATTGCTGCTTGAAATCATTACCCTTGCTGTTTATTACGGGGGAAGAAGATAGAAGGCAACAAAGGAGAATCGGCTAGGGATTGTCATTCTTATTCCTTTTTCTTCGCTTCGGGGGATAACACGAATTGGGAATTTTTCCATGGGCTTTCAATGGGACCATGCCTTGGATTGAAATCCGAGATCATCCCTTACTCTCTAACTAACAGAAGAAGCGGAACAATTATCATTGCCTTGCTTGATCATCCTATCAGTCATGGTAACGGATTGAGTCTCTCTCTTTCGGTAGCTAGTTTGACTGTTTGTGATCGAACAAAACAATAGCAAGAAAAAATCGTAGTAAAGTAGAGCT
>JAOQMQ010000188.1:59003-66503 GCA_027563845.1 Erythroxylum subrotundum
CAACGGAAACTCTCACAGAAAAGACTAGCACGGCTAATGGTTGAGCGCTTACTGATTCAATTGCAAACAACGGATATGAACCAATAGCAAGAGCCCCAATGGCTAAAAGACTTGCAGCTACTTCTGTGGCATTTTTCTCTGATTTGAGTGCTACTAACAGTTTGTATTCGAGTCCTCTTTCCCTTATTCTATGTCATTTGCTTACTCAAGCAGCAGTGGATAGGCTTACAAAGGAAAGCAGTAAAGCATCAAAAGAGGATCCCCTGGGGTCTCCGCTAGTGACTACCCGACCTGCTTTCAGTATTGAGTCAGATCTTCCACTAGTTTTGAAATGAATTTCAGATGGAAATTTTTTCGGAAGTGATATTTTTCTTTATATTATATATTAGATGTCATTAGCTTTCCTTATCCTTATCTCAGACTAGGGATATGATTCATGGGACAGCAAGAAATCAATCCCCCGGAAACAGGAAAGATTGGCTTCATTCTATTCCCAAGATAAAATTCTATAGCAAAGGTGATAAGACGGGATAAGCATCCTACAACGCAACAACAGGAAAGAGCCAAAGAGCTCCAAACCTCCTGCCGGAATTGGAAGAGAGAACAGCTACTTTTCTTTTTATACGATTTAATCAATTCAACTGACTTCCTTCCACCAAAGTGGAATCGTGAGCCAAGAAAATGAAATGAAAAAAAAGAAGCGGCGAACAGGAACCCAATCCATTTCGCTGTTTTCTCTCTTTTTTAGTAGGGGCATGCGGAAAAGAAAAAGGCGTAACTGCTGTTGTCGACTGGGAACGAATGCTTAGCTCTGAGGAAAACCCTGGAGTTTCTGTTACAGAAGACGGTCTTTGGCATAGGTCTTGCGTAGATAAGGAATTGGCCAGTCTCTCTTTCTATTGCAACCGAGGTCTAACTCAATCAAGTTCAAATCTAGTAGGACATAACCCTTAGCTGCTAGCAAGGAATAAGACCTGAGAGTCTAAAAAAAGAGAAAAGTATAGACTGCTAGTCCTTTCTTTCTGTTTTCAAGTTTGAAATAAGAAGCCCGGTGGCGTTTAAGTTGAAGCTCTTGGAGAAGACCAGGGGAGATCACACTCTTGTTCAAACGAGAATGGCCGCCCAAACAAAACAAAGGCGGGAAGCGAAGGTTTGCAGACGCTCGACCAAGAGGAGAGGAACGAACGGGCTTAAGCCGGCTCATGACCCGAGGGCGGGGGTAGGCAACTCTCAATGGTAACTCTGTCTCTATAATCTTGACAATTGGAATGCTTGACTTTGACTCTTTGACTTTTTTAGGAGCCACTTTTTAGCTTAGTTTGCTTTGATCCTCTCTCTACTCTACCTGGGCATGTTTCCATTTTATAGGTGAGTTGGTATGTTATTTAAGGAAGAACTGGGTATTTAGATTCTTTCTTTATAGAATAGAGAAAGGAAAAAGACCGTCGATCTCATTCTCATTAGACTTTCCCTTCTGTCTGTGGTGAGGGTGACCTTGTTCCAAAATGGTTTGGTGTGCCCTTTCCTATGGTGTCTGTTCTGTGCTAGCTAGGCTAAGTCTTGGTGCTTTAGTTTTAGTAAGGCCAGTAATCCGGATTCAATGGATTTAGGAGTTTACAACCGAAACTAGCTGCCAGAAATGTTAAGCTGGAAACAATCATTCCTCAAGTTGGATGTGAATAGGAAGAACCTCGAGAAAGAGAGTAAGCTGTGACTTCCTGTTTTTGAATTAAGATAATAGGGGCCGGAATAAGCGATTAACGTCTTGTCGGCCTACCCCCTGCTATATAAGACGGTGGGTATAGAAAGATTATTGGGTAGAGAAAGATTATAAAAAAGGAAGGGCGGAATCGAAAACCTCCCACGGTAATAAAATAGAGAGGCTTTCGAAGAGTAGCCTTTTTGGCTTGACTTGGACTCTATCTCTCTATTCAATACAATAGAAAGGTGACAGTTCTAGATCCGCCTTTGTTGAAGAAGAGGGTAGCGGTCGGTGTGAACTCCTCTCTCTGGGTTCCCTTGGTTTCTGTGAAAGCGATAGAGATTCAGAGTAGTGAAAAGCGAACTCAAAAGCAAGCTCGCTTGATAGCAGAAACTCAAGAGCTCAAGTTAGATCCGACTAAAGAGTGAATGAGATGAATGGAAGAGAAGGAAATTGCGTGTCTTTCGCAAAGAGAGGAAAGATAAATGGGGATTCAATTAAGGTAGCGAGATCACTTCCGGGTCGACTAGAAGAGGGACCTTTTCCCTGTTAACAACAGGAGATAAGCGGGATGAGCTAAGCTAAACAGAAAATCGATTCGCTAATGCGAGAGTTCACGGATGACCGATCGATACAGTACGAAAGATTCTCCGGGAAGTTTTTCAAAAAGGAATGAGCGCTCTGCCCTAGCGAAGACGCACGGGAGAGATTCACCAAACTAGGGACATATTCCGGATGACAGCACGACCGATTGCTTTAATGAAAAGACAAGACAGCTCTTTAGTTAGATAGTCCAAGGGTTGTAGAGGTAAGACCAATGGGGGAAAAGCGATGCTCGACTAAAAAACCGGGGATCGATGGAATTGAGCTAGCCCCTTAGGTAGAGGTCGTTTAGCTTCTTTGGGACTACGCGGAGTTGGAGAGAGAAGCAGGTAGCTCGCCCGCAAGTCCTAGTTGGTGAATGAGCCTACAAGTGGTAACCGCTCTGTATCCGTCATCTCTTTTGAAGAAGCTGCTGAGCTAGATGCGGCGCTTTCAAAATCCCGTGACTCTCAGTCATCTATCTTCTTTTCACCTGACAATTTTGGATTGTGGGAAGGCTTTCCTTCTTTGTTGACTTCAACTGATACCGGCCGATAGCCCAATCTCTTAGTCTCGGAACTTATTTTCTATCTAGTAGCCACTCCTTGCCCTATTCGGTCAAGCAGCTTCTTTTTCATTTTCAATTCAATAGGAATTAGGTTCAGTTGCCTACATGGCTACTTCTAGCAGTTCCCGGAATAGCCTTTACTGCCAACCAACCTTTCATCTTTCTTTGAGTGGGATTATAATAAAAGAAAAGTGAACTTCTTATTCTATTATCTATTAGTAGTATAGTGGATCAAGAAAGCTCCGCCAAGCCAAAAGGTGCTTTCGCCGGTCACCGCTAGCCGAAGATAGGTCTCTGACAGAAGAAGTCGAGTCAAAGTAAAGTTAGAAAGTGAACGAAGTCAGGATAGACATTCTCGGATATAGAAAGTGTTCAATGCTTTTTAGGAGATCTGGGGAGGAAAGAACATATAAGATAGATCGATCGATCTTAGTCCACCCAAGAGAAAAGGCTAAGGGGAGTGAGTCAAAGCAGTAGGACGTTCTCGGTTCAGTGTGCCAAGTCGCTTTCAAGCATTCCAGCGAGCCTCTTTTTTTTCTTTTAGCCTCTTCGTTCTTTCTTCAGTGGAAGAGAAAGAAAACCCTCAATTACATCGACCCTTGCGTAGGAAGGGGACCGGTGCGCGGACGACCCGGAGATAGAGCTCGGAATCAGTAGAGCAGCAGAAGACCAACCCGCCAGCCTGCTGAACCAAGATGTGATAGGGAGATCATAGAGGTGAGTTAATGTGCTGGTTCTAGCCTCGCCCTTTATTGAATGATTGGACTAGCTCGCAAAAGAAAAGAGAAGTTGGAAGAGAGGTATGCTTGGGAAACTTCCAAGAGCTTCCTTTCCTGGTAGGGTAAGCTCTGTCTTCATGTTCACATCTTTTTATTACTCTTTTATTACGCATCCCTAGAAGTCTAAAAACTATCCAGTGAGACCAGATCAGCCAGAAGCCTTGGTGTACTAACAAAGCATTCCCTCTTCACTTCCCTCTTGTAAAAAGTCTCATTTTACCGTCTTTTTTGGCTTAATCTGCTAACAGAAAGAGAGATAGCAAGAAAGAACCGGGTTCAGAAGCTAAGGAAGATCCGATAACTGGGCTTCTAGAGGCCACTGAAAGGTCTTTTAACCCTCCATCTAAAAGGCCAACTAGCTGCCCGAAAGCCAGGAGAGTGAGTACTTGTCTCCATCCCACCTATACTGAAATTCACTCCGGTAAACCAAGCAAGTCCGTCTACAGCAAGTGAATCACCTACGTAATTTCGAGGATATTTTGCATGTAAGAGCAGACGCAAGGGGCAAGGCAAAAAAAATATCATAACAAAAGAAATCCAAAACTTACGCGGATAACACTCCCGGAACACTTTCTATAAAACCGGCGAAAGGAAAAAGGAAGTAGTCATTGACTTGTTCAGCACAAAACTATGCCCAAGCAAGGGCTATGCTATAAGAACAGAAGGAAAGGCTTGGTTTAGAGAACCTGCCCCCCAGTCGCTTTAGAGAAGACTCCACCAGAAGCTGTAAACTTGACTTCGCTTCACCCAGGGGTTGGATTATCGTATTTAGATCTCTGGACGGATGCCGAAAAAAGTAACCAGTGAAGCTAATCTTCCTATAGGGCGGAAAAGTAGCCAAGCTAATCTCGATTCAAATCTGTCACCCATTGCCATTGGCCGGTCTCAGTTGCTAATCGCTGATCCTATGGATTAAGCATTTGATCTTTATTAGGTAGTCTTTTTTGACAATCCATCTATTTTCTTTATGGGATCGTCATGCAACCATTAAGGGGTAAGGTTGAGCAGTTTAATGACCTTACATATGTGTACCTCTACATATCCAACGTACGTTCGCTCTTCGATTTCCTCTTCTTTCGGGCTCTCCTTTGTGTGGCCAGTTTCAATCATCAGGGTTTATCAAAGAGTTTTTCCACAAAGGTCAGTTCATCGCTCTCAGACTATTGGAAAGATAGATTCATTTAGAACATGGGATAGGTTTTGTGCCCATCCATCACCTTTAGACAGATATAGTTTTCACTGCCATAAATTCTTCACTATCTTGGGTTACTACGTGACTACCAGAGAATGTCTTACTTCGTTCTTAAGGGCTCTATATAGCCTTCTAAGGGAAGGCATTTTCCGGTGGATAATCCTCCATATTCATCATTAAACGTGACTTTCTCAGTAAGAATCTCGCTATCTGCTGGGATCTAGTCCATGAAAGACCTCTCACTGGCTGTCTTGCCCACAGGATTTCTTAACCTAGTTTGCAGGAACTTGATGTTAAGTAAACTCCAAAGAGAACTTGAAAATAGCCTTAGCAACTCAATTCAACTCTATGGTTAGCAACTGCCATCTAAAGAACTTTTAGAACTCTATTGGTCTAACTTGCCTTTAAGCTGAGCTTCTTCTGCAACTGGCTGATCGGATGGAAATAAAGGGGGAAGGAGATCAGGGTTGTAACCTTTCTGAAAGTCTTCTACCCTAGTCAGTCCTGTACCTATATTCAACCATTTCTTTGTGCATGAGGTCATGGAATAGAGTGACCATGGCCCTTTGGTATGTGGCCCCAGCATTCTTTAATCCGAAAGGCATCACCTTATAGCAAAAGGTTCCCCAAAGGGTGATGAAGCATGTTTTTCTTCTTGTCATCCCAGAATAACTTGATCTGATTATATCCTGAGAATCCGTCCATGATAGAGAACATGTGGTGTCCTGCAGTATTGTCAACTAGCACATCAATATGAGGCAATGGGAAATTATCCTTTGGGCTAGCTCTGTTTAAGTCTCGATAATCCACACACATCCTGACTTTCCCATCCTTCTTGGGGACTGGTACTCTATTAGCTACCCATTCTGGGTAATCGACAACTTCCAAAACTCTCTGCCACCTAACTGTCGTTAGAGGGTATCTGAGACCTTACTCCTTTCACTCGAGTTCTTTACAGACCAACTCAGAGAGGGGCCCCTTAGGGAGCGGGGCTTATCTTAATATCGATCGATCTTTCATAGTTCCCTTAGTCTATTCTTTATATATGCTAATCCAGTCTCTTATGGATCACCTGCTATATCGGATATTTAGAGGGATGCCTTTGAAATTGTCACTTAATAAAGAAAATACTTTCGACAGGATATCTTCATTCAGCTTTAAGTGAAAGAAAACACTTTTATCTTGACTTTTACTTACACAATTTTCTTGAATTGACACCTATGTCAGCCGGATATGCATGCTTAGGGAAAAGGCATAGGCAAAAAAGAAAGACTTCACGCTTGAACTACGTGACAGACTAGCGGGATAAAAGTCACATCTATATGGGAATAACCCCTGTTCGTAAACCCTGTTTTCTTAGGCTGTATGAGTCTTCCTTAAACGAGTGAAACGCTCTAAAGATACGGGAGATAGCTATATCTTTTCTATCTTCTTAATAAGAAGCACAGAAGCAGGAAAGCTAGCCCCCGATTCCTTCTTACTTAACTTTAGGCAGTGTCCATACGTTCCGGCGTGGTGCAAGAGAAAGAAAGTCTTGTTTAACTGTATTCCCTTTCATGAGATCAGTAGTTGGTGGAATTCTTCAAAGTCTTTCCGCGGAGAGCACAAAAGCTGATTAATTAGGAAAGAGCTGCTAAGAGGGTTGACTCGCCCTTAGCCCTCGTCTAAAACCTAGCAAACAGACCGTTGTAAACCAGGTGAACTAGAGCGAACAGGAGAAGCAAGCAAATAGCGGCCTCTCATTCAATCCACCTCTAGCTGTTAAAGGAAGGTATTCCGATCTTTGATCCGCCGCTTCTCTTTACTTAAGCCCTCACCGATCCGATGATCGAGTGCTTTTTTCTCTTGGCTCGAGCTACCACACCAAACTCCGCGAGTGGCTATCGTTCCGGAACATCTTTCACTGGGTCAAGTGGACTCACTCCTTCATCTTCGGAAATGAACCCTACAAGGCTACCGGATTCCCACTTTCTTCTACCTTTCTTTAAGACTTTACTTGAAACTTCTTCTTCCTTCACATCGGGCAAAAAAATATCTTCAGTGAAGTCCAATCCGAATACTACGTTCCTTAGCTTCCCTAAAAGCTGAAAAAGGGCTTCCGGTTTTGTAGGCTTCTCATTCTCCGATTCCGTCCGTCAACGCGAACTGCTGATCTTATCTTGTCCCATTTCTTTGCACCTGCCTTCAAACAAAGATCTGCAAATCTCGTAGATCAGTAAGGGCTGGGAACAAACCCTATCTTCAAATCAAATCACGTAGAGAGGAGTCCCAGGATCAGGCTAGTATGGCTTGCCTATGGAAATTCAATCTAAAACTAAAAGCATCAAGATCATGAAAACTTTCGTTTCTTGGGCATACTTTTGTATCAAAATGGGACTTGTCTTGTGAGTGAGGACACATCCAAGTCAATAGCTAGAGTTTTGCTGGGTGAACAATTCTTTTGTCCGGATTTCGACTCGGTACGCGTGGCTAAGCCAAAGATCAAGGGCGGGTGGGTAAATCAAACAATCGATCTTTCCCTCACTACCGCCTCCCACGGGTGCTGTCTCAGTCAAGAGATAGGAACGATCTTGCTTTACTAAAGTGAGAGGAAGTTTACCATTGGCAATGTCCATCCAGCAGGAATTGAACCTACAAAAACCGTTGGGTCGCTTTAACCATTCAGCCATGGATGCTT
>JAOQMQ010000188.1:69003-81503 GCA_027563845.1 Erythroxylum subrotundum
CAAGGTTCCGAGACGGAGCTTAACCTGAGTCTCGGTTAAGAACGGCGATGATCTATGTTTCACACGGCACACGATTCCATGGATAGTTTCATTCGACATCGTGATGGAGGACATAGCTTACGATCATCGGCTTTGATCATGCCACTAGGCATTTTATTAGGACATTGCACAATGATCCGAAGACTTTGTCGCATCTCTTCGATACGGATACAGTAACGATCATAGCGATCCCCTCTGGTACCTACTGGTACGTCAGGATCCAATTGGTCATAAACATCGTAAGGTGCTGCTTTTCGCAAATCCCAGCATACCCCTGGTTGGGATGGGTAGGCCCACCACTTCACTTTCACTTAGGCCCGAAAAAAGAAAGTGGGGGGACCCTGTCGGGTTCCTCCGTCCCCCCCCAAAAAAAAGAACTGTACGTGAGAGTTTCCCTTCATACGGCTCGAATCATTCTCAGATGCCCGGAGAGGCATCCTTTCTTGTTGGGTTGGTTCACGCACGCGCAGCACCAGCCGCAACAGCAGGAAACTATGACCAATAGAGTCAGACACTTAGCTACATCCACACGCAAAAGGAATGTGGTTCTGGTTGAGGCTTGATTTCCCTTATTAGAAAAAGGGGGCGCGGGACGTTCGCGGAGTCCGTGCCTTCCGTACCACCACAAGACTGGTCGTTCTTGGGCGAATCCCGCCCCTAAAATAAGGGATAAGGGAAAGGTGGCCGGGTTCTCTTTCTACACCCCTTTTGATATGATGGGCCCGGCCACCTATTTCATTCGACGCTCGGAGGCAGGGGCCCGCCCGATTCGACCAACTTTTTGATAACAAGAAGGCGAGCGGATCTGCTTTGATCCAGGAAAAAGCCCAGTCAGCCACCAACTCGGTGCAGGTCACGTGACCTACAGCTCGGCCTTCGGTTTTTGAGGCTTCCTCTACCCACATCTCTATGTGCCTGCAGCACTTCCATATGGAAAAAGAGAGGCTTACCATGTTCCATCAATAGCACCTAACCTATGCCGATTTTGGCGGACCGTGCTCCACCCCGGTGAACTCATGCGGTTCCGACGTGCCCAGAGGCCAGAGGCGAAATCCGTTCACGGTCCGTAGGACCAACACCATTCGAAGGTGGGTGGTCCGCCCCGCCTAGAACAGTCATGTTTGACTGGGCTTACACACATTCGCTCGCTTACGCTGTCCCCCCTCAGCTCACCCTAGCCCAGGGCCTTGATTTTGCTCTTCTAACGTAAGCTCCAAGGCTTCACACCAAGTCTTCACTGACATAATATGCATGCTTAAGTAGGGTCAGGCAGAACCGTTGTTGCCTGATGGGAACTTCCCCCATATTGCTATCAATGTCTTCATGTCGCACGACCTCTTAACATTACACCACTGAATCCCCAATCCTTTGCTTGCTGTGCAGTGACAGTACCAATATCTACTAATCGTTGTTTCCAGATACGATTGCCGGTTGACATCTCTTCTAATTCGTCGATACGAGAAGCAAATTGTTGTGTGGAGGAATCAATATCTCGACATAAGCCAAGAGGCAGATCTTGTGCCACTCCACCTGGGCGTATGAAACTGGCATGCATCCTGGCTCCCGAGACTCTTTCATAGAATTCCAACAATTTCTCCCGCTCCTCAAAAGCCCACAGGAACGGAGTTGATGCTCCCACATCCATAGCATGAGTAGTTAAAGCAAGTGAATGATTTGAAATTCGAGTTATTTCACAGAATAACACTCGTATATATTGAGCTCGTAATGGTACCTCGCAATTCAAAAGTCTCTCTACGGCTGAAGAATAAGCGTGTTCTTGGGCCATCGTAGAAACATAGATAGGGTCAACGACGGAACGAAGAACGAAACTTTACGACAGCTTTTTCGTACACGTTCACTTGCATCACATACACAAGTGCTCTCTGAACCGTGCAATAAGGTCACCCATAACACGGCTCTCCCACTTGAGTTACCTTAGCCCCGGGCCATGCTATTCAATGATATTGAAAAAATGACAGCGTAACGTAACAACTAGTATTGAAAGCTGGTCGCCTTTTGAGGGAGTTTCAATAGGATCGATGTAATTGAGCTCGACTAAAAGGAGAGGAGCCCTACTTCCCTCTTTGCGACCTCATCACTTCAATTCAAGCGCAAACCCATTGATTTCTTAGTCACCGGGCCCCGCTTTGGTACTTTGCTTATAGCTTTTTTAGGTTATGCAATAGAAGGGGCTTAGCTCTGGATCCCCCCTGCTTTCAGAAATGAATGGCTCAGAAGGGGGCTGGGTTCTATTTGCGGGCCGGGCGGGGGGTGAAGGCCGTAAGAGAATCTTTCCCTCCCGGTAAGGAAGAGAGGAAAAAGACGCTGTCATCTATCTCGACCAGTTTTCCGAGGCGTTGGAAATCCAGACCGGATCAGAGAATCACTGGCGCTTTCGGCGCCCTTCGTTTCGCCAACAAATCCGTCATCCTTGACGATTTCCCATTCCTTCCCTGCCGAGCCGCCTCTCTTCGCCATTCGCTCCCTCTGCCTTCTCTTTATATAACATACCCAGGCGTCCTCCTTTCTAATCACTAAGAAAAAATCAATACCAATCAAAGCCCTATCATTGTAAAGGTAAAGCTTCGTCTGTTCTTTTTCTAGGGCAGTTTACTCGACTCATTCCCCAGTCTCACGCACTGCTCAAGTAAGTGTAAGTGTGCGACTCCGTATGAGGACCTCCTTCCCTTCTGCTCTGCCCACTCTCCGTTCACACGGTTCTCAAAGCGGAGGAGGAAGGGTGGGCAGCAGGTACCACGAGTCCTCTGTCCCACACATCTATCCAGAAGCAAGTGTAGTTCACCGGTTCCACCGAATGCTCCTATCTCTCGGCAAAGATCGTGTGAGTGTGCAGTTATGCTTCGGATGTTTCGCCATAGAATAGATCGACCCAGTTCCCATTCTTTGTAGGTGCATTCGCTTTATATCTCCGACACACAAGGAAGGACGCGGGGGGAAGGAAGCGAAGCAGCCCTAGCCTCTGTCCGGACGATCATTCCGCTGGCATCTTGCATTCACGCCTCCGTTTGACTGCCGCTCGGGGATGTAGTTGTAGATACGTTAGTCTTAGTGGATCGTTGGCTCCACCTGTTATCTCCTTCTACGACATGCTGTTGTCGTCGCCATATTCCATATGTCACTTAGTCATCTCTGCCTCGCTGCGGGTCAGCACCTCCGAAAGAAACGGAGGACTTCATTCAGTGACTCCGCGATCGCCCTCTGAACGATCAGAATAAGGTAAAGCTTGAAGATAAGTTTTGTACTCTATTAATTTCTCAGTCCCTCTAGTCGGGTGGGCGTCGGCCGGTCTTTCGACCGAATCCCCCTAAAAACCGTACGTGCGGGTCTCCCCGCATGCGGCTCACGCCATTCGAGGTGGCCTGGCCCAGCCCAGCATTCATTCGCAAATCCTGTAGTGAAATTGAGACTGCTCGACCTCGGAAGCTAATTCGCGTATAGGCAGCGCTATCCGTCGTACCGTTGACTCTATCTATTCATTGAATTGACTTTCTTACAGTTATCTTTGAGGCTCGCTCCCTTCTTTTTCCAAGAATTCATGCGCTTCCCTTTAATTCATAGGGCCTTCTATAATAGGGGAAAAGCCTTCCATTTCCGTCAAATGACCCGGCCTACCCTGGCTCTTCCACCGTCTGGGCTCCCTTTCCTCCCTATGCTCCCCCGGCGCAGGCCTACCACGCTTCGCGCCTGCGGCGTTTGCGTCAGACGGTCTTTGCCAGTAGTGCCATCCTCCCCGCTGGCTGTATGGGCTGCCCCTCGCTGCTGCGTTCTGTTAGGCTATAGATTCAAGGAAAAATGGAGTTGAATGAGACAGCAGGCGGGTTACACGTTCTACTGTGCCGAGATGTGAGGTACAGGCGGTGATGATCACCCCGGGGTATGCGCTAGCACCCTTGACAGGCACTCCAGGACCCGCCAACGCTCATGAAAACCCGGGTCGGTCTTCTATTCATCTGACCGGAGGTGTGGATAACGAGGCCACCTTCACAACCTTCTCCCTTCTGTCCCTATTAGTATAGGGCGGTTTGCTTGAGTTGCTCAACCGCCCCTTAGCCCGGTGCTCATGACGCGCTACGGAACCCCCACCTTGCCGGGGGACCAAGCAGGGCATAGCTCGCGGCATAGGAGCCGACTCGGCGTCAGCGGCTTCGTGCCGCACTGGAGTAATCCAATATGTGGTTCCGCACGTTCCACCACTTCTCCGTTCATTTCCAATACTGATCGTGAAACACCATGAGCAGCAGGATGTTGAGGTCCGAAATTCGAAGTGAAATTTTGGATTTGCCTGTTCCTAGTTGTCATGAGAAAAAAAGGCAGAAAGAAGAAAGAGATTATTCCCTAAGAGCTTGTACAGTACTACCAACCAGTACCAGAAATGCATCTCCTTCGCCCGCGTGCGATAGCTCTACCTGGCGTGCCGCCTTGCATGCAAGCGAAGCCCTGCAATAATAAATAGCTCACTGAGCAATGATTGATGTTACCTCAGAAAGCTGAAGGAAGGCAGTGCCCTCGATTGTGATTGTTCCAGAGAGAAGGATCATGGCGCCCCAGAACCGTGACATCCAGCAGTACCTTGCGTTCGAGAGACTGATATGTCAGCCGTTATTCCCATTCCCAGTGAAAGAAAGCGGCAGACAGACTCATTTTTTGGCCGGTATTCTCTAATGAGTGGCTTTAGGAGATTGGGCTTCTCCTTTAGACTCTTTACCCATCCGCGGAGGCTTTCCGCATCTGTCTCCGCGGCACTGGAGTATACTTCAGTCATTTCCGGAAATAGCACGGACAGCCGTCCTTTTCCCCTTTCACTCTCTTCGCGCAATTGCTCACGAATCCAAGTTTGAAGCTCCCTTCGAAGTGCCGTGCGCTCTTCTTGATCGGGAGCGGGGTGGTTCCGCCGGTTCTGGCGCCTTCGGCTGCGGCAGGGCCTCAAGAGACGCGCTCAAAGACTATTGAAACGAATTCAAAAATGGCATTACTGCGTTCCACAATTCTTCCACGACCCCCCACGAATCACGAGATTCAATCATTTAGAAAGGAACTTCGCGTCACCCCACTCTATCTAGCCCAAGGTGATGAAAGAATGAATCTCCAGGCGAGAAAACGATTGGCTTTCAAAAAAAAAAGCAAGATAAATGATTCTGAGTCAGAATGCTATTAAAAAAATGTGACAAGAAGATCGATCCCGTATGGAGCCACCGTAACAGTATGTCAAGCAACCTACCTTCCCGGAAAGTTTTGCATACAAGCACTAAAGTCTCTTAATTACATTACTCCATTTCTACTGCCCAACAGACTTTCCTGTGCAACACCATAGCCGTCTCGAAGGCACCAAAATCTTTATATTCAAGTCCGGAGGGCTCGTTGGTGTGAGCAACTCTCCAGATCTATTTTCAACTGCCATATCAAAACGGTGCGCTTTCTATGCTTATATACATAAGATTTTTGAATCCGAAGATTGGTTGGTGAAGGGAACAAAGACTCCCGCCAGGATAAGTCGAGTGAACGGCACTCCAGTCAGGAAGGTTTTCACCCGGGAAGAGCGGAGCGAAGGGAATTTGTGTCTTTTTTTGACACGCCCAAAGCCGAGTGAGACTGGATGGATCCGGTCGAGCGAGGACTGTACTGTTGCCACTTGAGGAGGAGTGTCTCCGGGACATGGCTACCCTTCTATGATGACCGGGCTAAGCCTGAGGAAGCGCACCATAGCCCAGAAGCTTTTAACCAGATCAAGGGGATGATTGAATTAACAGAATTGGGAGTGCTCTATCTGGCATATCGGTATGAAGTTTCTGTGATCACTTTACAACATTTTTTTTTTTCTGGAGCTAAATGCAGAAAGAAAAGGCAATGGCAATGTAATTGGATCAATAGAATAGGAAGTTTTCGTTTCTCCTGGCTTTCTAAGAAATAGAGAAAACTGGCTAATTAAATAGAGATAAATAAATTGTGGATTGCAATGCAAAAGTTTCAAACAGATAGAGGTCTTTTCTGGCTTTCCGAATCGTCTCAAAAAGGTTCCTCCTGCTGTCGAATCGTATTTGATATATTGAAAAATATCCACCATTCAGGACTTTCTCGCTTGCCCTGTCGATCGTTTTTTTGACATCTTTATACGCTAAAGCCTTTAAAATCAAAGTAAAGGTAAACCGATTATTGCTAAAACGCGCCAAGGTAAACAAACGCTAAAATCAGATCAAGACGAGGAACGTTCGCCTGAGCAAATGATTATCGCTCGCCCCTTCTTGGAACTGAGAACAGAACTGGACTGAAAAGCTTCCTTATTTGAACTATTTGAAAAAGCCTTCAGGATATATCCACTTTATCAAAAAAAGTGTTCCTATACTATTAAGAAAGGTAGGTCGTCCCTTACTCCATTTCTTTCTAAAGTTATAAATGTCGGGGCGGGAAGGAGCAGCAAGACTGATTAGGCGTTCGTGCCCCTCACCCGAGGGTCACTTCACTCTCTTTCAAGACGGTTAAACATTAAAAAGGTAGGAATACATAATCTCTCCCATCGGAGATGTTTCGGAGAGAAATTGAATTTAGGTAAGAAGTAAGTAATCTCTTCTAGTTACCTATGATTGTCGGCGTTTGCCGGGGATTTAGACTCTATGAGCTATGCCCTTAGGTAAGCATTCAAATAGCAAGTAATCCCGACTTTCGAATTGCTAAACAACATCGGATGAGGCCTCCTTGAATAAGATAATGGAAGCAAGAACTTCATCCTACTTTTTGTTCTCAAAGGTGGGCGCTTAGGGCGTGAATCTACATCAATTTAGACCGGCCACTGACCTATCGGACGCTTTTCAGACAGAAGTCGTCATTTTTATGTTTAGAGGTCGTTCTGCAAGGTACCGAAGTCATTCGATCGGGGAGAAAGCACACACGATCTATATATAGATGAATAAGACCAGTGGAGTCGGATGGTGCTAGTGTTCTCACTTACGGAAAAAGGGGCTCCCGCATCAGAAAGAAGAGCGGCACCTCAACCAGCCGCAGACGCATTAGCAGTTCGCGTGGAATCAGATTCAACCAAGGTCAAGGAAGACTGAGGTGACCAAATCGAGGACGATGAGCTATTCAATTATTTCGAGGAATTTGACACAGGTGAAGAAAGGACGGGTTTTCATCCCAAAGAATCAGAGCTAAAGGTGAATGAGCCTACGAACGACCTCCGCTTATCCAATTCATTCCCAATTTCGGCAGCAGACTCGAACCGATCGTTTGGAGTGAAGGCCAATATGGGCAAAAGGCTTGAAGTTGTCAACCGCATACCGAGGCTAAGATTTTTCGCGAATTCAAAGCCGGGAACAAGGGAGATAGATTGTTATAAAGGAATTTTTGGATGGATTGACTACCAATGATACAGGTAAAGTAAAGGATTGCTTGACTTTATAAAAGAAAGGGATTCGCGCACTGACTCAAGCAAGGGATTTGCTCCATAGGCCGAAAATCAAGCATTTTTGAGATACTTGTTACAGGAACGAAGTCCTATACTGTCAAGTAGAGTAACGACCAAGAACGCGAAAGAGCTTTATAACAAATTAGAGTAAGGGCACGCTAAGACTTTCCTTTTCTTGCTTTCGATAGAATCCTGAAAGGAAGGAAGAGAGGTTGTTTTTTTCTTTTCCAAAGAGGGGGGCTAGGAATAGAGAAGTTCATCGTTCAGATAGATACGAGATCATATCATGAAATATTGTCAATGCCGAGCATCCAATGTCTTTCGCTTACAGTCCAGCGGAGAACCCAGCGGATAAGGCATATGGCGTGACACACAATGGATCAGTAGTTAGACTATGAACATTTTCAACTTAATCACGGAAAAGGGAAAGCGTCGATATGCAAGAGTTGAGCTCATTGAGTGCCCTTACTTGACTTGAAGAAAGATGCGAATCCCATCTTGATGGGTTCTGTAAAGAACGGTCATGAGATCTTCTTTTTCACATGTGGGTCAGAAAGCCCAGCTTTCATTATAGTTGCAACTGGTACCAAACATTTTCTTTCTGGAAAGTAGTTCTACGAGTGCTTTTTCTACGGACGGAAACCCACCTGGTGAGAGCTTTTGGGCATATGTTCCTATTTCTTTGGAATCGAAACCTGCAAGGGTCGGGTAATAAGGGAAGATAAGGTCCTCGTTCGGATAGATTTGAATACCTATGAATACTGAAATTCGATCTTGCCTGAACCCAGCTCCACGGATGAGCCTAAAAACATGATTTAATGGACATGTCAGGCCGCTTCGCTTTTATTGCTTGAGAATGGAAAAAAGTGACCAGGGAAAGTAGCTTCCTGAAGGCTGTTTTCTTTAGGAAGTTTCCTTGAGAAAGGTGCCAAGAGTGAGCCAAAAAGGGGATCATTCATCGATCCAATTAGTGGTCCACCTCTAGGAACATAACATGTGATTAATTGTAAAAAGATTTTTGCACATCGTGATCGTGAGACCATATACATAAAGGAAGAGGCCGGTACCAACTCATTTAGAAGTCTAATTTTTCCCTTCCATGACATGATCAGTTATTTGATTTCAGTTAGCCTTAGCCGGCATTCAATTCCTTTCCAAGTCAGAGCATTTCGTACGCAGAGCTTGAATATCTGCCCGAGTAGGCAACTCTATCTCAATAGTTCTTTTTCGTAAAACTAAGTCAAAAAGCGTATAAGTTCAAGTTTGTCTGATTCTTTTCTAGGATAATCTTTCAACGACTGAGCAACCCAATTTTTAGACATGGCATTTCCGTTCATTTTGGTCATTTTTGTGTTTATTTTCAACAGTAGAGATCAACCTATGGGTTTTCCCTGATAGATATCAGTTGTCGCTACCCTATTGGAATCCTATTGGACTCCCTACTGCTATGAGAGGTCTCTCGTCCGCCCAGGGAATGTCAGTGACATCAGCAGTAGAACGACACAGGTATATTGACTCTAAAGGGTAACAATTATGGTATAGTCCTTTTTCCCATGCTTAACACATGCAAGTCGGACAAGAGAGGGATCAGAATGACTCGACTGAAAGGAGAGGAGCGATTTGAGCAGCACGTCCTAGCCTGGGAAAGAATCTCGTGTCCTTGTTTTCTTCCTTTATTTGAGGCAGAAAGAGGCAATGTATCGCAACTTCGGTTACTTTTCGGGCAAGCATGAGGAATTTTCCCATATGGTGGTCCGATACAAAACCTCGATCCTTTATTAATGAAGGATGAAACCTCCCTTATGTTATGTCATAACCCGCTGCAGGGAGACTTGCAAGCATCTCTTACTTTTTGGTTCCAGGGCAGGCGGGGGACAAAACACTCAAATAGGAGTTAACCAACAAGAAGTGTGCGCTACCCGTCTGCTGATGGATAAGCTAAAAGTGAGTTCCGGGCTTCAAGCTCAGGCATATCCTGATCGGGCATCTAGGCCCATCGGAGAGCTATTGACAGCTATCATAGTTGGCTGCTTGCATTCCTCGATTGACAGAAATGGAACCACTAGCATCTGGGAATGAGTTGCCTAAACTAAGTGTAAAAAGTGGCATTCTCTCGCTTTGCTCTTCCTCCCTCCCTGATCGAGACTGGGGTTGAATCTTTGCCCATGTTCCACGTTCCGATATCTGGGACATCCGAGAGTCAAGTCTCACCCCATCGGGCATGACGATTGCTGCCTATGACAGTTAAAAAAGGGCTGATAGCGCCTCATTCAGTTGGACATAAAGTTTGGGCCTAAACTCAAGTAGGGAATTTTTTCTCAAAAAAATGGAAAAAAATACGGGGAAAATGAAAGAATGGCACGATTGAACTCTCACTTAGGAAAGGAAATTGACTTTATACCAAAAATACGGGGTTTTCTAAAAAAAATGGATTTGAATTTTCGTCTAGGAAGGAAAATGCACTTTATACCAAAAATACGGGGTTTTCTAAAAAAAATGGATTTGAATTCTCACTTAGGAAAGGAAATTGACTTTATACCAAAAATACGGGGAAAATGAAACTTGTTCTTTCTCTTTTTTCCCATGCTTAACACATGCAAGTCGGACGGGAAGTGGAAGTGCGGTGATGCATGCAGCTGAGGCATCCTAACAGACCGGTAGATTTGAACCTTGAGACTATCCGGTATGAACGATGATGCGGGAAATTGTTTAATATAAAAATGTTCGCACGTAGTGACACCCTATTTCTTGGTATTGGTTCGCATTCTCCTACATCCACAGTTCCTGAAGCTCTAGTTCCAAGGTAGGACAATCTAAAGAAGGAAGGTGCATCTCCGACTTTCCCAGCTGCATGAAACCCTAGATAGACAAAGAGACCATTCGAGGGGACTTCCTTGAGAGTCGATATTCCGTGTTGGGTCAATAGAAATATGCTTTACAAGAATTTTTTGGTAGATTGTGCCATTTCTTCAAAGAAAGGGTTCTCCTTCTCCCAAGCTGTTCCATTCTTGATAGGGTATCCCTAGCTGGTAAAGTATTCGATCTCGAAAGTGGCCAGCGATTTGCACGAAAACGGAGGGCAGGATGAAGACTTCCAACTCAACTGACTCCCGAATTCTATCTCTAGAACGGATAAACAATCTTTTTATATGGGTGCCCGGGCGTTTACATTCAATATTCCACAGATGTAGTCGATTGAAAGCTTCCCGCCCATCAGCAGATCGAGGTAATTTTATATTCATTTCATTTTATAGCAAACCTGCAAGAGAAGGAAGGAACTCTACCAACTAGTATTTAGAAAAAAGAAAAAAAAAAAAATGTATTGCCTGAAAGAAGGAAAGCGGGGTCAACGAACATCCCGAAAGAGGCGAATGCCGAGGAATGGAAGCAAGAGCATTGGAGATAGCGTGTCAAACCAACTACTTCCTTCTAGTCTCACGTTCCATCTCCTCTCCTTTCAGTCGAGCGGCCTCACTCCTTCTGTACGTGTACGGGAAAGCTCTAGTACGCATTAATGTCGCAAATAATTTTTTTTTTTTTTTCTTTTTTTTTCCAGCTGTAACTATAAGAAATAGGCTAGCCAACCATTCAAAAGTCTTATGGTGAGATAAGAGGACTTTTCCTCTTAGATTCGTAGTAGAATTACTCGACCCATGAGCAGAAAAATGTGGCATTAACCGAACCGCGCCTTCCATACTTACCTTACCACCCGCCGCCCTCTCTGCCCGCTAACTTCGGTACCCGGGGCCTCACATGCTGAAGCAAGAAAGCCCCTGTCTTTTATGACATTTCTAAAGCCAACCTGGAATAACAAAAGCCAAAACGACTTCCTTTCTTTCTAGTTCTCCCCGTCAAGCGAAAAGGCACCCATTTCTGAGATTGGATCCTGCTTGCCAGCTTCAGAATAGAATATCGACTCCTGTGGTCAGCTTATGATTCCGCTTTTATAAAACGAAGTTCCCAAGGCTACGCCCCTTTTGTTTTGCAAGGTAGGTAAAAGATCTTGCTTTTCACCCTCCTTCGAGAGGGCTATAGTTTAATCGTTAGATGAATGTCCCGGTATTGACAATCTTTCATAGGCAGAGCTGTCATCTCTATCTGAACAAACAAATCTCCTTTCCTTGCATTGCCCGGTATAAATCGTATGGTATACTCCAGGTGGATATAGCACCATTAATTCATGCATTTAGCAACGTTGGACCACAAATTCGATAGATGAATTGAAACTCTACTGACCACCAATCTGAGATAACTCTCGGTGCTTCTGACCCAGCCCTCCGGCCCAAAAGGGCCGCGTATGTCAGCTCGACCTGTAATTCACTTGTTGGCTCTGCCAGATGATAATTAGGATCATCAGAACAAAACAGCACATCCTGCAAAATTTTCTTGACAAGCTTGACGGAGAATGACGAGCCGGAAAAACTTCGTTATGCTTGGAAAATGCTCTTGTATCGCTGGGTCCTTTCTATAGTAGGGTGAATTGCCTTCCAAAGGCCGGTGCACAAGAATAAGAACCGGATGCCGGGGCCTCGATAGGCTGCTAAGGCTCGGAAGGTCCTCTACAATTGATGATCCGGGGTCAGCACCAAAGATTGCAACCGATGTTGGGGGGCCAGGTGAATCAATCTATCTTCAAACGCCTGATCTTATTGAGAGGGCCAATCTGATTTCTAGGTGATCCACTTCAATTGGTTTGGTTAAAGATCGGAGAGGAACCGACTAAGGAACGAATAAAACTACTGGGTTAACGCGTTGGTTGAAGGTTATCCGCTCGATCTAGTTCGAATCCTGGTCTTCCAAACCACCCTGATTCTGCTGTCGGAAGGGATGATTCTCCATCTTCAGCCTTTCTTCCATCATAATAATAAATGGCCGCGGCCGCATTTGCAAAACATGATTATCTTAGCCTGGATCCAGACCTTCGAACCATGGAACTATGGGAGCTATCGACTCATTTTATTAAAAGTTTCGACCGGTTAATCAGCAATCCCTCCCCTTCTTCAGAGCGGTGACTGACGGGATAAACAGGGGGCCTGTGGCC
>JAOQMQ010000188.1:105805-117581 GCA_027563845.1 Erythroxylum subrotundum
TATCCTATACTATTTACTCTTATTCTTTCACTCTTCTTCTTTATCCTCTACTTTATCCTCTACTATTCTTCTTTTTTTCTTTTCTTTTATTCTATAGTGAGCACCCTCTTCCCACAGGAGCCGGAGTGAATTGATGTAGAGAATCATTTGGTTCCAAGAATCAATCGGAGATTTCATTTCCCTCTCTTCACTCTTTTCCCTCTCTTCATTGGGCTGACGCCCGGTGCCAGGATGTGGGATGCAGTAGTCCAAAGAGGACTCAGAGAAATCCTGTCCCAGAGGTCGATCAAAGGCTGTAAAACTTCAGTTTAAGGTCCAACGAAGGTCATTGACTACGGTAGTTGATGTATGAATTCCGCCCTTGACCGCTGAGAAGCTACTACTATTGCTGCTGGTCTAGGAAAAGATTTACGATTTGGTCCTTCTTCATGACTCGACGACTTCGGCTACTCAACCTGATTGCCTTTCTTGCCATGCCTGGCCGGAGCCGGGATTCTTTCAGAATTTCCTCCTTCTTTTTGGTGTTATCTATCGCTTCATTACAATTACCACTCTAGGCTTTACCCCCATTTTCACCAATTGGATAATAAAAAAACTTAGACCTCTTCTTTCATAGGTTAGGCTTTGAGAGTAGCTTTACCACTGGCATATTCGCTTCACTTCTATCTATCATTTTTTTCGGATGTGCAACAGCCCAAAATAATCCTTTTGCCTATGCAATGAATGCGGAACCCGTGAGTTTGGATCTAAATCATGACCCCCCGATCGTCTATGAACAAATTATCGAAATTAATGATAAAATTTTCAACATTTATCTGGAGCGAAGCGAGATGACTACTATCATAAATCGCCTTCCAAAGGAGGAACTCAAAAGTATAATAGGCGAAGATTCGATTCGCCATCCACTAAACGAGTTTACCGCACAGCAGCAAGCCCATTTAAGGGACCTGGCTACTAACCATTTCGAAATCAAAAATGAAATCATCGCGGAGATGAAATCTCTTTACCCAGATCAAGAATGGGACTTTGTGAAACTCCTTAGGGAAAAATTCTTTGAAACGCGATCGAGAGTATTCCCTGAAAGAGCTCTCTAAAATGCTTGCCGATTTGAAATCAAAAGGAAAGAATGCTTCGCGTGCCAAAACATTTCTTTCTCGATGAGACGAAAAGAACTAACTTGGGGAGTTAGCCCTTTCAGTTGCTCCTCCGTGGGCGAATACTTTTTCTATTCTACGATCGGTTATTAAAAGAGATTGTTTTTATAAATAATGAATGTTAGCTGATCTGGTAATAACTTTAATCTTTAGGCAAGTCTTTAACTTGGGTACTTTATTTCGCTATGAAAAGCAAAGAAAGAAGAGGGATAGGCTAACCATCGCTCTTACTCTCCTTAAGTAAGAAAATCTCCTGGTGAGAACTGAAATCCTGTTGAAGCAAATGCCTGTGCTCCTCTTTCTTTCGAGTTCACCTCTAAGAACTGAGGTTAGGGCTTTCTTTAACTCTTTGATTAAAGGAGGGCAGCGATGAAAGTTATCTGGGCTTCCTCTAGTCTTAGAAAAACGAAATGTAAAACTATGGCACAGCTACCAGCCAAATCAAATTGAGAAATGATGAGAGAAATTCATCCTTCGTTCTATCTTTTTCCCCGGGATATAAATCAATCTCTCCTCCGGCCTACCTTGCCTATCCTTGCTCTGGAAAGCCTTACTCAAAGGCCTGATCCTTGTAATCCAAATAGAAATGAATAATAGAAATGAATAGGCTAATATTATATATTTGATATTTGTATGCGAAATCAGGTAAAAAGTCCCCTTTGATAGCAGGTATGGTTTAGGGAAACTTACACGAATCAAGGATTTTTCTTATCGATACTCGTACATAGAAAAATTCTTGTAGTGAAGTAGGAGTTTACGAGGCTTCCGAGCTCTGTCTTTAAAAGAAGCAATCTCCGCCTTCGACGAGCCCTTTCCTTTGTGAACATTTACTTGCGTTAGCCTTTCTGAAGGCGGGAAGGAAAGATAGACCAGTGCCAGCTACTGATAGGCTTACTCCTGCTCTCCTTGGCCTTGCCTTTTCCGAGAATGGCAAAAAGTATGTTTTCAAGGAAAGAAGGCAGCCCTAGAAAGTGTGATATGGTTCCCTACGTAACGGGTTCATCTATCTACTCAGGCTCGGTGATTTAGACTATATATCATAAAGGGCTAAGATGGTTGTGGAAGAGTGAGAAGAGCTATAGTAAATGTAGGTGATAAAAGCTGCCATCTCGTCCCGCTATTAATGGCAAGGGATGGAGTAAGGTGCCGTCTTTATAGATGTAGTTCCTTATGGAGTTGAGAATGTTAAGGGGCTAAAGCTGTAAGCTTCATTGAGTAAAGGAGTTTGAGAAGGGATGTAAAGGGGTTCTAGAGGAGCTAGACTGAGAGCTTTATTCCTAACTCGTTGAAGAGAGTTAAATCCTTGTCTTTGAGGTTGAGGAAAGAAGGAGTCTAAAGGTAGAAAAGGGTATGTAAGGAATTGGTAGAAGATAAGATGTGGGGTTATATTCATAGTACTTCTTGATTAGCTCCCCTAAGGGTTTTAGAGAATAAGGATGTTGATGATGGTAATAGGATTGTTATGGGGCAGGGAGGCTTCACCGACTGAGAACATCCTCTCTCAAAGCAGTTTCTGTAATACCAGTTGGATAAAGGAGGTTGATGGAAGGCCAGCTAGTACATCCTGCTAGTTCTCTTCCTGTCAGTCAGTGAAGGTGAAGGCCAGTGATATTCACTCTTGTCTTTGTCTTCCTGTTGGTAGCTGCTGTTAGTAGAAGAAGTACGGATGGAGTGCCATTCTTTTCTTCAACGCGAGTCAGTACCTCCCCTTTCGTTATCTTATCTAAGGTTTGCAGTGCTTGCACGGAGTGGCGACTAAAAAAGGAGGAGATTCTAAAAAGAACTTTAAGAGCTGCAAGAGAGCACTTACCACTGCCGGGCAGATCACTCTTCTACCAAAAAAGAGGAAGGTTAAGTTAGTTCAAGTGTGAAAGCGGCAGGATACCCCTCGACTTATGTTTATGATACAGAAAGAAAAGCCTCTCAGAGGCCAACTCTCCGTAGGCAAAAACTAGAGTTGAGGCGGTAGGCAGCAGAGCGAAAGTGTTTTGGGTTTAGATATCCGGGAGCTTAGGAAATTGGGTACTCAACCGAAGGTAGGGACCTTCCAACTGATTGACTAACGGGGTTAGGAGTGAAACGAGAAAGGAACAAGGTGGAAACAAACTTCCCGACCTTTAGAAGGGGTAAGCCCGAAGGAGAATCAGTTTCCAGTTCCTATTGATCCGGGGATAGGAGTTATGAAGCTAACTCGACTTAGGAAAGGAAGAAACCGGCTCTTAAGTTTAGGAGGAAAAGAGCTCTAGAAGAGGAGTGTAAAACAGAGATTCCATCGAAACCGGAGAATAAGCTGCAAGAGAATCAGCAGCAAGGCCGAAGGGATAGGGTAGTTAGCCCGACTCAGAAGCAGCAGAGGCAGAGGCAGAGGAAGCAGAAGCAGCTAGCACTAGCAGAGAAAGAGAAAGTGAAACTGAAAGAGATATCGACTAAAAGGTTCGTAGATCGACTGTAAGAAGAGGAGCGAAGCAACTTCTTTGAACCGCTTTTTCCGATCCCCAGCTTGAAGTTCACCTTAGGTTTCTGTTCCGCGAAGAAAGATTGAAAAGAGAACTAGCTCGACCGGGAGAGGACCTAGAAGCAGGTACAGTCCATTTAAGCGCAAGATACTACCTAACGTTGGAGGACATAGGCGGAGCTGTGTCTTTCGGGGTTTATCGTCAATAAGGTAAGCTCGGTTTCAACTAGCATATGGGCACGGTTGAGCACCGAGTCCTTAGCAATGGACTGTCCAGTGTGTAGGAGAAGGATGTTGTCGACGCTTATTGCTCGTGACGACCCCGCCGCCACGTAAGGTTTTTTCCTCTGACAGAAGTTCGCGGGCTGCTGAAGGAAACTAACCAAACCAAGCGCCTTTCGAAGCGATCTGGTACGACAATTTATAGGGCTTCTCATAAATGTTCAGTCAGGCCTAGCCTAGATCGAAAGGTTGCCCCAGCCGGCAGTGATCCAAATCATCATCAACGATGATTCGAAATCATATGTCAATTCCTACAGAGCAGGGGGTGCTTGCCCCGTTGATTACAGGGGGGCATACATCCTAAGTCGGGGCATCCTGAGCCAATGCCAAAAGTTTTTTATGGTCGAAACACTCGACCCTCAAGCTACTAATCCGACCTGGTCCCGTCCCATACATTAAGGGAAACCCAGTCTTTGAGCTGACGCTTGATTAAGGACAGGTAGCTCTAAAGGTTATTACCGTACTGCCTCAATCACCTCCTTGAAAGGGTCTCATCCTCCTCCTCATCAAAGTAGCTTTGAAGATAGGAACCCTTTCCCTATGGGAAGTTTCAAAGTTTAAAGCGATAGCAAAGACAAGCAAGCCGTATAAGGGCAAACAGCTCGTATAGCAAGCCTACTTTTATAGCCCTTTTGTTCGGGGTCTTACAAAGGTCATAAAATGGCAATTCTTCACCTTCACGCCCATTTGGAAGATGTTCCAGTGTCGAATAGAAGCCAGGGCAAGAAGAGTTATAACAGTCTCCAAATAGTCAATGCCATATTCTTGGTTGTAACCTTTAGCAAGCTTTGTAACGATCCAAACTACCGTCTGATTTCAACTTAACAGAGTCTACCCACTTGCTGCCAATCAGCTGTTTGCCAGGTGGTAGAGGAACAAGGTCCCATGTATGGTTTTCTTTAAATAGCATCTAACTCCTCAACCATGGCATCTTTCCAACATTCCGGGAATCCTGGCGGTTTCCTTATTTCCCTCGTAGATTGGGATTAAGCAATTCATAGATTTGGAAAAAGCCGAAAGGTTATTTCAATCTGATAGCTGGAATTGGCATTTCCACGCGCAACTCGCTCAAAGGGAATTTCCTTATTTCGATTTAACGAGTAGAATTTGGTACATGCTTCTCAGAAGAAATGAAAATGTTATTTGAAAATTGTTAGCTAGGAAAGGGAACTACTGAATGAGACTTTTGTGCTCCTACAGGTTTGATTCTTCCTTCTTATGAGCCCTCTGGAGTATCTTACAGGATTGGATGATCCGGGTATCTCTCTCATTGCTTTCAAGCTCATTCCGAAGCTGAGACAAACCATTAGTGGGCGTGCCGCTTAAACATCCTTAACCTCTTTTTATTCAAGTCTATAGATTGGGGCTCTCGGTGAATATATGCAATCGTAGTATAGTATACCCTCTCCATCATAGAAGGCATCTTCCTGTTCATAAATGCTCGTTTCGACCACCCCAGACGAAAGATTATGCTTTTAAGTGTAGAATGCCCTTTGCAGAGTCTACCGATAGCTTCAAGGAGCACCCCTCATCCAAGGTTTGCCGACAGTTGGCCATAAAAACCTTCCTAAGTCTAGAGTAGTCGTGACACACAATAGATTGCTGAAACATTCTCATTCTCTACTTTCTCGTCTTGAGCCCGCCTTGCCGGATTATTCAACCGGATCTCTATAGAGAATCTATCATTCGAAATGAATCTCCTTTTTCGAAGGAAAAGTTCCCGTCTACCTTGATTCTTAGAGACCGGTTGAGACCTTCTTTCCAGCCCAGCTGTGGCTTCTTTCCCCACCAACATGTGCTATCGCTTTTAATGAATTGAATGAAAAAGCGGAGGATGATTCTCCATCCAGCGGATGCTACTGAGGAATCGGGAAGACTTCTACCTACGGACGTGGGGGATTTTGCTCTAGGAAGCGAGAATTCCTGGTTATTGGGTCAGCCGAAATGCGATCGATCGGCTCAACCGGATCAGGGACTGACGTCGAACCAGAAGGGGCAATGGCAGCAGCAGAATCGGAAAACGCATCGCGCCACACGCGCAGCCTCAGCAGCCACACAACTTATGTAACAGTTAGCAAATGAAGTTGAGTATCCCGCAAGTACAAAATTCAATATTCAATGATGAGATGCTGAATTGTGTGCGCACCACCATTTTACAATAAAGAATGGTCGAGGAACTATGGTTGAGCGCTTACTTCGATCCATCTATATACACATCGTTCTACTACATAACCTACATAACCGAGTTCATCTCATCATAGCTTCGGAAAGGATAAGAACAAGGGAAGTCATCGATCGGAACTGGCTTTTCAATTTCTTTGATTTATCTGTGTTGAATTGGATTCCAATTCTAGCTATATGAGACTGACTAGGACATCTTTTACTGATTGGATGCTAGCACAATCAATAGACTTTGACTTTGGACTCACCTTCGATTTCTATTCCACTAATCGAAAGAAAAAACCGAGTGTACTTCAAGGAAGTTGTTAAAAGAAAAGAAAGGATCACAAGAGAAGGTCCAACAAGCATTAAGAGAAAGACCTTTCGCTAACGTAAACAAGACATGCTTATTTTCTTTAAAAAAAGATAAATGAAATGAAGTTATTATTCCAGTGGATCGCAGATCGGAGAAAGTTGACCAAGGATTGGGTCTGTGTTCTGCTAGTATCCTGTCTTGACTTGACCAGTGAAAGAATTGGGTGCTAGTCGCGAATTCAGAAAGCGAGATATCGGTTTCGAAAAACCAGTGCCCAAAGAGCTGCCCATCTTAGGGGCAAGCCGGTCTCCGTCTGGCAGAGTCGAATCCGATCGATCACTTTAAGTTCGTTAACTGGCCATGATTGGCGAGCTTGAGCTATCAGTCGCAGGTTCAAGAACGAAGGAAGTCCCCCGTCTCGCTTCCTATAAACCCATTCTTGCATTCGGGATACCTTTCTGTTTGCTAGAACAAGGATTTACTTGTTTCTAGAACAAGGGATATCCGCAGTTCGAAGAAGTTCCATAGGCGGGAGTTCCTTGTAGGTAGGTTCCATAGTAGCGATCAAAACGAATCAATAGTTTGCAGCACAATGGAAGTTGTAGTTTCTGGGAGTTATTCTCTTGCAATGAGAGTTCCCATTGATCAATTCCAGTCCTTCATGCTAAGTAGAAGTTATCAAGCGAGTGCAGCAAGCGCAGGGATAGCAGATGAGAGGGCTTATAAGTCAGTAAGCAAGGGAGCTCTCCGAACAAGTGAGTTTGAAAGAAAACCTTGACTTGAAGTAGTTGTTTCACCTAGACCCAGTGCTAGACCCCGTAGTTGTAGAAGTCCCAAAAGTGGGAGTATCCGTAACAGTAGTTGTCCCTTACCTATTAGGAAAGCCAGCAGTCTTTCACAAGCAATCCTCAGCAGTATCTCACAAGCTAGCAAGCATATAGCATATTCTATTTCAAGCAAGTTCGTTCCTGAATCATTGGGGATAGAGCCAGTTCAATCAAGTTCAGTTGTCAGCCATGTGGCATTCACACTTGTATAAGTCTTCGTGGGAGTACCAATAGCTGTAGTTGCATTCCCCCAGTATTTAAATCCAGCAGACATAACTCTTTCTTTTTCTTCCCCTGACTGGAAAAGAACCTCCGAAGCAAGTGAGGAAAGCTTTGAAGTCCCTGTCCAATTCGTTTTCAAACAGGTTCATAGGCTAGCCAGCTGCAATCACTCTCTCTTTTCTTTCCCTTGGAGTGATAAGCTAATCTCCTGCTTATAAAGAGAAAGAAGTCCCTCACATTGAAAAAAGAACAAAGACAAGGAGCGAAGCCTAGCCCTTAAAGCAAGCCTGACTAGTCTCATCGACTACTCAAAACTCAACTCATACACAGGGAAGGAAAGCTTTAGCTTGATACTTCTACTGATACCGAGCCGGAAGAGCACTGCTTCAACCAGAGATGGGGAGCCGGCATCGTAGCATGAAATGAGCCAATTATCATTGCCTTGTCTGCTTCCTCCAAAGCATTGAATAAATGAAGAGAGTGACCCTAGAAGAGGAGGCTTCCTCTGACATTCTACTCATACTTGACTCTCAACTCATATCGGAGCAGGGAAAGAAGAGATGCTGGTAATTATATACGTAGTAATGAATGCCCGACCTCTCTAGTGGAGCAATCCTATGGTTAGGAACATAACACATCAATCCTCTGTACCGAAGTAAGGTTGACTGCGGACGATAGTTTAAGTCCGCCAGCAGTCAGGATTGAGAAATTGTACAGATCGAATTCGATGACTCACGTCTTCATTGGTAACTAACCACCTTCGGGCACACATCAGTGGCACGTTGCGCGAGAAATAGCTCTCCTTTGGGAATGGCAGCATCTCGCTATCTAGGGCGAATCACGAGGCCCGCCTGCACTCGTATAGGTCGTGGTTTTTCCTCGGTTCGTTTCTAGACATGGTTTTCGGGTGCCCGAGTTGCTTTCCAGCATAGAAGTCAATGTCAACAATGGTGGATCATGTGATGCAACTAGTTTTGGGGATGTCAAGCAGTGGTCCAAAAGTAGATGCATCAAAAAGGATGCTCGTGCCTGATTAACGAATGATGGCGGCCCACCTAGTCACACAGCAAGCCCAGACCGCGCGGCGCATTATTCGTGAGGTTAGCGAGGTTCGATCAAATCACTTTAGAGGAGGATTCCGAGACGAATAGAAGTTTTGCAGACTGGCTACGGTTCCCTATCCATTTCATGTCTTTCCCCCTTGTCCGACTTTGCTTCACAGGATGATACCTGTACGTATATCAGACGGAATGCCTTGGTTCGGATCCCTCGACATCGGTTGGTTAGAAAAGAAGGATTCGAGCGGCGGTAAGAGTCTTAGAATAGTGATAAACAAGTCCTCCTGCCCTCGAACGAGAAAGAGGAACTGACTTCTCTTCTATTTTTTTATTCATTCCTTATTAGTTGCCTAGTTCTGAGACAAGATATGCTTCTCTTGTATAGCCTACAGGAGATCCATCTCTTTTCTAGGTTGGAATTGTTGATGTGTTCCACGCCTGCTTTCTTCTTCTCCTTCCGAATCACCAGGATCTCCTGACCCAACAAGATCTGTTGGGCCTGACCCAGGCGTAGATACGTGTTTGTGCCTAGCTTTGTTTAGGACTTTAAGCCAGCATCAATGCTTTCATCAATATTTTATGATTATGAACCAGCAACATACATCAGGACCCGTCCTGATTAAAAGGCAGGGTGTTTTGCTTAACTGGGGCCGGGCATGGATGCTTGTCTTATAGTCTTGTTCTGGGTTAAGCTAGGAGTTGAGCAGTCTTCAAGTTCAACAAGGAAGTCGGAAGAACTCAATCAAGGGGGGAAAGTCATTTAATCTAAGATTCAAGGGTGGAAATCAAAGCCATCTAAGGCAGATACCGGTGTTTGCTCAGTGCCTTTTCTTGTTTCCGAGCTATGATCTGTTGAGTCTGCTGAGCCAAGACCTGACCTGCTAAGCTAGGCCTTCCTTTGCTCTATCTGTTTCTTCTTACTCTATTATGAGTTCTTCTCCTTATGATCTAACCTACTCGCACTCCTTATTTAAATACACGATCTTGCTTGCCCTAATCTCCTTCGGACCCTTACTCCATCCCCTGAAGGAGCGTATCCTTTTTCATCTAATGCCGTCTTTTTCAACTCCCTTTCTTCCCGTCTCAGTCATCTCATCTCTCTTACCTGAACATAGAAGATAAGGGGTTAGCGAGACTGACTCCCCTTATGAGCCCGAAAGCCATATGAACGAAAGCAGGCAAAAAAGGAAACTAGACAAAAGGGTACCACTCCATAAGAACAGATTCACCGGGCACTCTAAATTCTCAAATCCCTGGACGTGGGGAAATGGAAAGGAAAGAGCAGACTTCCTTTCGAGGCATACTACTATCTCAGTTTCTCTCCTTTGACGGTCAGATCGATCCCTTATTGAATTGAAGGGAAGGGAAGTAAGAGCGGAGTTGGGGTTATCTCCATTCTCTTTATCGATGAATAAGGGAGTCCGGCAGGAGACAAATAAGATTCTATTCAAAGGAACACCGGCTTGTCGTCGTACACCTTAGCAGATTGAAAGATCAACCCGAAAGTGGAGTTCGCAGCTAAAGCCACAACAAAAAAGAAGCGAAGCAAGGATTAGAGCATGGAATGGGGGACATGATAGCACTAGAAGGAGGATCAGGCTTCACCGACCTGTCCCCTGTCAATCACTGTTCTGTCACTGTTCCAAAGACAGATCTTAAAATATCTAAAGTGAAGAAGTGATCGATTCCTTAATCTTTAAATTGCGTAAATAATAATGAAATGGTTGGATTGAAATGCTGGATAGGCTCTTTAGGTTCGCTATTACTCTACGTAATTTCCGACTTGGATGCCTAAGATTGAGTTGGAATTCGGAATAGAATAAGCTCTTGGGAAGAGAAGACCACTGTCCTTTGACTCTCAACTCAATGCATCACAGACTGACGAGTCTAAGACAAGTTAGAAGAGCTAATAGAACTTGGCTTACTTCTTACTGAATGCCGTACTTAACTGAGAGTTCCCCCGGTCCCGAGAGAACTCGGGATGTTAGCGATTAGTCAGTCCGGGTCCAGCTAGTCTTGCACTTTCAGACCGGTCCTTCAAACAAAGGCTTAGTAAGCACAGATTCCCTAGAAATCCAAATTTCCTATAAAGACAGATTTCCTCTCTTCCCCAGAATTAGAATGCTTTCCTTAGCTAATACTGATTGATTCACCGCATCTTCTCGTCCATTACCATTAGTAGCGGGAGAACGAATCCCGGTTCGGAACCAAATCATCCAGTCACAACGGAATCAGAGGATTCTCCCTTTCCTATTTATTTTGAACCAACCTCACCTCGCATAGATCACGCCGACCTACCCACTCCGTGTGTGTGGGTGCCCAGTTCATCTCCCCCTTTTTAAACTTCCCCGCTAAAGAACTTATTTTACGCCTGCCAAATTCACTGATTTTACTTTTACGGATTTTCCTTTTCCAAGCTTCCTGACGGGCCTCAATCTCAGTTCAATCCTTTATTTATTGCGTTAGATCGCCGATCCATGCTGTGAAATGGTGCGCAATGATCAAAACCGTGCTGAAAATATCATCCTTTGCACGGATTGACTACTCGTCAGGCCGCTTCCAGCCTTCCTCCTTTCTGATCGGTACTTCCTGCAGCAGTTAAGTGTGCTTTTATCAGTCAGTCCTTTAGTCCTGTCTGCAGTAGTTGGCCTTTCTGCATTGAGGATAGCATTCGCATCATGTTCTAGAAAGATTGCGAAATCACGCACGTAAGCAAGTACCCACGCCCGCCTAGTTGCTTAATCGACAATTCGTTTAGTTAAACATTTTAATGTCTTCCCTCTTTCTTTTTCTGAATCCCGTAGTGAGGAAGGACGGGAAGAGAAAGCTATTTATTACCTTTGATTCCTTCTTGCTGGTCCTCCTTCTAGTCTAGTGGGATGGAAGCGAGGATCTGAAGAATCAGACTATGATCTCACGAACCTGTCTGACTGCGAGTTAGTCTAAGGCCGGACGGGAACCGGCATGGAAGACTGATTTTCCAGAAACAAGTAATGCAAGACAAGCCCAGATCAAACGGAATCCCAAAGCACATGAGGATATGGGACTTTGCCGGGTATTCCTTCTTTCTCTTGATAGCGGAATAGTTTTAATTAATCTAATTTTTTCTTCTTGTTCACTCTCTCACTATCTGAACTTGAAGGTTAAGTTTGTGTTCCGTGAACTCAATAACCACTTTTTTTAAATGCTATAGCGGATGTAGTTGAATTGGGACCAAGACAAAGAAAGTGCTTCTATCGATATCGAAGAGGCCCACACTTCTTGTGTTGAAGTAAGTACACCGGTGACGTATTAGTTGATCA
>JAOQMQ010000188.1:127090-145518 GCA_027563845.1 Erythroxylum subrotundum
CCTTCTCGAGCATATCTTCTGATGCAAGCTCTAAAGGCAAGCCCTTTTTCAGTTAGTTGGCAGGGTGCCCAGTTGTTGGAAACCAACCTCTATTAAGCCTGATTTTCATCCTCTTTTGTTAAATATATGGTCTGGAAAAGGGCTCCATCAGCTTTTCTTCTGGTTCATTTCCCACCGACCCGCCTATCGGTTTCATTTTAGTAGCAGTCCGAAGGACTAGTAAGGTGCCTGTTAGTGCTTTGCTTTGAAATTGCCTCCCTTCTTCCTTAGTCTGATGCTAAGACTGCTATCCGAAAAAATCTGTTCCAGGGCTCGTGTTATCATTCCGAGTTAAAGAAGCTCGCACCAAGTAAGAAGTTTAGAACAATAAGTGCATAAGGACCACCGTTGTATAACCATAACCATTCATCAACAGATGCCGCTTCCCATATTGGGAAAAAGTGCAAACCTATAGCTGCAGAAGTAGGAATAATGGCACCTGAAATAAATAATATTGTTTCCGTAAAGATCCAGAAAGAGGTTCACGAATACCCGGAATATCTACTGGAGGAGCAGCTCAGTCCCTCCGCGCAAAACAAAAAAGGCGCATTCAGTTGAGGCTCCCGGGTCAACTCCTTGCTTTCATCGAGAATGTCATTGCCTCATGATTGCTGTCCAATGCTGTATTTCGACTACATTTCGCTACGCAACCCTCGCGCTTACTCTATAAATAGAGAAAGCAAAGGGGATTCATTGCTCTTTCTCCTTTATATTTCCTGGAACACAAACAAGATTTTTCTTTTTTCACTGGTTAATTTTGTCAATTCTCTTTCTTACCGGCTTCGTTGATTGACTTTTTTTGGCGATGTTATTTATACTCTTTCTAGAAGACACTGGTCGATAGCTTCTTCTCCTTTCTTTGCTTTGAGGAAGGGAGATCGCAGACCATTGAATGTTCTTGCCATAGTTAATGTATGGTCTCTTGTCTCGATGAGGGCTGGTGCTATAATACTAGCAGCTCTCGGGTCTACTATCCCTTCTACTCCAGCCTTAAAGGCCTGGTTTCGTCTGGTAAGCTCTCTATACTATATATAGATAAAGCCCTCTGCTGTTAGCGGTTTCGTTTGGTTGTCCTTTCAGTTTTGTTTTTTCCATTCAAGCAATCCTGCTTTTTCGAGCTTTATTGGGTCTAGGTCTAGTTGAGACTGAAGTAAATGCCCCTATTGTAAGGAAAATGGCGAGAATCATCTTATCTTATAGAAGTAGTGTTCCTGATTGTCGCTACTGCGGATAAGAATCTCTTTTTCTGCCTAGTTTTCCCCTTTATCAGTCCGGGATGCCTGCCTTTAAAGTAATTGGTTCAGTTCCTCGGCTTCGGCATCTTAAGATGCAGTGCCCGTCATTCTCATCAGTACGGGTGAGGGTTCGACGTTATTAATGAATGTCTCCTCTGGCCGCTTCTTTTGTGCCCTGTGCCCCACCTAAGCCCGTATAGAAATGGGCGGTGTGCAATACCCGCGGCGATTAAATATTTATGCTTGCGAAGACTAACTATTGATTAACCGACTAAGCAACTGAGAACGAATACTTCAACAACTGAATTAAGCAATCAACTGGCCTTTTGTGCGTGTGTGGATTACATAGTGGTAAGGGGAAATTCAATTCATAGTCTCGAATCTTCTTTTGTTGAAAGAGCTCTAATGCCAAAGGGCGCCCTCATCAGGCCGATTTTGGTAGCTACTTCAGCGGTTGCTAGAGCAAATGGCCGAATTGCCAAGAAAGCATCCAAAGAATTCCTACATTCTTTCTTTGCAAGCTCTATCTTATATAGTGTGGTTGCCGGACATCCTACCATCATTCCTCCGCTGACTGGCTGCGTGCGGAATTAAAGGTATTGGACAATCTATACAGGATGAGTAGATCGGCTGTCGATGCATTCCAACTGTCTGTTAGATCCAGTGAATGGTCTTCAGGTACAGTTTAATGGTGAGCCCCTAAAGAAGAGCTAGCTACAGGGGTCTCGGTTAGCTACTGACTGGTAGACAGAACAGACTGGCCCCCTCGCCCTCGATGACGACAGTTACCCGTGGAACTAACTAATAGGAAGAGCAGTTAGAGCAGCCCGGAGAAGACTGGTTACATGTCCGATCCGGTAGGGTATAGTTCCTCTCGACAGATTAAGCTACTTACGTGAGTTCGGGTATTGAACAAAGGGGTGGCAACTTGCCCGATAAGAAAAGAGTAGCCCGAGTGAAAGAGTTCTTGTTTTAGTAGCTACGGAGTTGCTAGCAGCTATGAGTTCCGAGTTGACGAAATCAAATCATAAACAAATCTCTCCGGACTGGTGACACCTGTACCACACTCTACGGCACACATCCCAAGTTGTAGTAGACGAAGATGGTCACCTAGGTAGGCTCAAGCCACTTCCACTTTACCTAAAGTGTGATGTGAAGACAATTCTTTCAAACAAATAGGCTGAGGCTTCAGTCGACCATTAGCCAGGAGTGATCTCTTTTCGAACATAGGGGCGCGCAAACGCTTTAAAAACTCTAGTAGCGACTAGCTCACTAGCCGATAGAGATGCTACCTCAGCAGCGGAAAAAGCAGCCTAATACTAAATAAAGGATGAAAAGCAAGAAGCGGAGCTTTACGAAGCGAGCAGCAGACTAGCTTACCTTACGCCTTGCTAATGACATAAGTAAAAAGACCAGCTTCAAAGCCATACCACTAATTCCGTCTAAGATAATAGGCCTAAGCCTTCCAGAGAGAATTCCTATTGATAGACTTGCCTGGCTAATAGATAGAAATTATTAGTCTGAACCCCATCTCTCCTCCCTTCAGTTCAGGGCTTCTTCCATCAGGTCATTCTCTGGGGTAAAGTCTGAAGATAACTCATCTTCAACCTCTGCTGATAAAGAAGGAATTTATCCTGGAATGGTACTATAAAAGGGAACCCAATAACCTCGATCTCCGAACCAACTTACCGACTGGACGAGAGACAGAGTCCGCCCGGAAGGTAAGCTACTACTGGAACTCAAAGCGGGGTAAACATTGCATGAGGGACCACAAGACAAAATAAATGGAAAGCGTACCTTACGTTGGATGGAGAGACGGACAAAGAGAAAAGAACCAATGTTTCCAGTCGAAGAGGCGGGCGCATATAGCTTATTCTAAGTATATTATGAAACAGGTTACCCGGACTATAAATAGCCCACGGACGTTTTCAACCCAATCAATCTTTTTGAAGCCTTCACTTCACCGTCGAGCGCTTAGTCCCGCCAGAAGGAAATTAGAAACTTATTACCAACGCGGATTAGTTCTTAAGACTGCTCCGCTCACTAGGATACCGTCTTACGCGGTACCCGGTCTCAGACCGGACAGAATAAAACGACTCTCTAGCTCCTTCTATAGCTAATCGAGGAGAAGTTCTCTAGACATCCCTGGTTGTTACCGTTTTAGGAAGTCAACTCTTGGCCTATCAGCTCTTGTGCACTCATTGGCTGTTCTCGAAGAAGCTGCTGTTGAGGAAGCATCTCCGGATCCGGAGAAGCTGCTATTTCATCAGCATCTGGTACTGCTTGATTTGAACCTAAGCCTTCCGGCTAGTCATACGGCTGAGACCAGTAATAGGACGGTAAGAAGATTGTCCAAATAAAGGTAGTTTACTTACTTAGTTTATAGCTAAGGAAAAACTGAGCAAGATAGCCTCAGCTTCCATTGAGCATTGAGAGAGAAATCGAGATGTGAGAAAAAGAATAGCTTTTTCTTCAGCTCTTCACTAGCCATTGCCAATCCTGTTCTCGATGGGATAGCTTTACCCTAAGTGGCCAGGTGATTCCTCTTCGCTCCACTAGTTTCTAGTATTCTGGAATGACAAGAAGGAGATCGAAATGGTTTTGGCCGATAATTGGCCCTTCACAGTCAATGCTAGCTTGGCAGAGGCGCAGCTCTATCACAGGAATGTAGGACCTTTGATACTCCTCCAGATGGTGAAGGGCGACCGACGAGAGCCAGTCCAATCATCGATGAGGTTACCCACCTTAGAAACTGTGTTAGAGATGTATAGGCCGTCAGTAATTTGACTGTCTGGCCCGGACCAGATCCAGATGGTAACGATGACTAAGCCTCTCACAAAGGCTCAAAGGGCTGAATTCACAGGCCTATAAGTTTTCTTCTCTTCCACCAGCACCTAAAATGGAAGATGACAAGGCCGAAGTTCAAGATCCACTCCTTGAACTTTAAGTAAATCTCGGAGATGGAACAGAGTCACGGCCCACTTTCATTAGTAAGCTCCTCTCGGAAGAACATCAGAGCCTGTCTCTAAGGCTTCTGCAGTATGCCAGCATTGTCATGCTAATGGACAGTCTTCAGTTCGAGTTCCTTCGGTGTTTCAGGGTGATGCTCTAGACCGTCCAATTCAACTAACATAGCTTCAGTAAACTCGGTTGGGGTTTTGAAAGCAGATAAAGAAGATCCGGTTGGGCTTGCTAGCGATGGGAGATTAGTCACCGTAAGATTTGCTGGTTCCTTCCTTCAAACAAAATAAGGTGGCTAATACGGGTGGCCTATTCCAATAGCTGGCAGACGGGCTATTATGCCTATTCAACATATTCCGATTGCGATACAATTCTATTCCCCGCTCCTATTCGTGCTTACTTGTCTGCCGGAACTTCAAGGTCAATAAATAAGGACTCTTATCCTAGGTCTGAAACTCGGTCTGCTTGCTCCTACAAAAGGTCAGTAGGTCTGTCTCCTATTCTTCTCCCGATACGAGTTATTTCCTGACCGTTTCCTCGTGCTTGTTTCTGGAAGCACATCGTTCACTTCACACTATAAGGCCTATCGTATATAAGCATAGAACGAGAACGAGTGCTGCTTATGTGTAGCTGTAGTTAGTCTAGCCCGAGAAAATAAAAATCGCAACCTTCGTCCATTTCCGTTCGATGGAGAAAGAATTTAGATTGAGGGTCTTCAGTCTGGCTTGCTTAGGTCGAGTAAGCAACTGAAGAAATTTCGTATACAGGATCTCTTTCAGTATTAGAATCAGTATTAGAAAGGTCTGGGTGATCGCAGTATATTCGGACCTGTAGTTAGCTCGGCTTGGGCAGCACCCCCATTGTGAGGTACCGTCAACAGCAAGACCATACAGATGGCATCGCGAATCCCCTACCGAAGTGACTGAAGCACCACTTCTTGATCCAGCGGAGGGAAGACTTACTTGATTTGAGGGCACTCAGGTTCCTGAGCGTGATGCTATTTGATTTGATCGGTGATCGCCGCTAGGCTTACTGCGAATGCTTTCTTTACTATACAAAGACAAAGGGGGTTGGTCGATCGAGCTTTCGCTTACAAAGGCAACCTTCTCGAGTTTCCGGCTCTTTCCGTCATTGAAGTAGCCTTTCGTAGCCCCGAAAGAAGTCACTATCAAAGAGCTCGCCCTACGTTAGCCCACAGCTATACTACTGATCTAATAGCTGCTTCTATCACATCGGTTAATCAAAGAAATTATATGCTCCTACCGAGGTTAACTGAAGTTATCGATTAGGGCTTACCATCCCTCCATTGGATCTGTAGGATATCGAATTTTCTTACCGCCTCTCTCGGCTATGGGATATGAAATAAATTCTCTTCCCTGACCTAAGACAGAGCAAAGTAGACTGAGTCTTCAGGATGTCTTCAACGTTGGGTGGAAGGTGATATTTATAGAAATTCTTCCGCCGTCAACCCAAGAGGTTAAGAGGAGGTGTCCGTATGGTTACCACCTAAAGCGGATAGTTTTTTAAACCGTAAAATAGAGGTGGAAATCTCTATACTTTAAACCCAGGCGTAAAAACGGTTATTAACAAAACTTAACGATTAAGCTTTGCATGGGAAGCTGCCACCTGTCTATGGAGGCTGTGAGAACAACTTCCTGATGGTTACGAGCTTTCTTCTCAAGGAAGCAAGCCAATCCACGTAGGTCTTGATCCGATGTGGACTAAAATAAAAAGTCGATGTAGATATCCCACACAAATTAGCGTAGACCAAGTACCAACCTTACGTAGATGGACTCGACCACTTAGCCAGCTTGGAACTTTGTAGACCAAGTGTTAGCTCTGCATGGGCAGGCTTAACACTTGGCTAACTTCATCTTACGTAGATCGAATGCCCATCTTGCATGGTTAAGGCTCAACACTTAGTGAGCTCGAGTTAACAGCACCGTCAATCCATTATGAACACACGCAAGGTTTTTTTAAAATTGATAATTTTTTCATAATGAATGTCTAAGGAAGAACAGTATTTACATATCCTACCAAGGGGCATTCACAGGAACAGGCAGATGCGTACAAACTTTGATGATAGCAGGTAGCTATTTACAGGCTTACTCATGGAACTCAAACCTTATCGGAAGGGTTAAGAAGAGAGACTGGCTCTCATGGGACAAAAGAAAAAGTCCCGCAGCCACCATTTGTGATGACGGATGAAGTCTTCATAGGGACTGTCAACGAAAGCCCCAAACCATTCATTAAGCAGGTTGACACAGTAAGGGAACTCTCTTGTAGCCGCGCGGATGTATTTGCATGGCTTTCCGGGATGAAGATGGCAATGATCTATCCTCCCGGGGAAGAAAGAGATTTTCCACCACTGCTAGCCACTATTAAAATAAAAGAGAGGGACCAACATTACTACAATATAACTGAATCAAATCTAAAAACTATTCTATCTCAGGCACGGTTGTGCGAGATGCGTGAATCGCAATGCTAGTTGTAAGAGATCATTTCTAGCTAGCAAGGAAAGGAGAAGGAAGCAAACGGAGAGATCTTTTCTTTTAAGGGAAGGAACGAGCGTAGACAGAGAAGAGACATATTTTAGGATATATACAACGAAGGGGGAAGAGTAAGAATGAAGAAAGAAAAAGAAAGAGAGAGAGAGTTACTCGTGAAAGACAAGAACTAGAAGCAGTCAACGCAGTTGCGTTAGCCGTGTAGTTAGCAAACGGTACTCGAGGAACAGGCTTAGTCAGAGATTCAAGGAATTGGGTTAGCGATCCTCTTTAACGGAGTCGGGGTCATAGTACTCTCAGAACCGAGCCGGTTTAGTTACACCCTACCTCTTTATCCTTGTCTTTTAGCTGATGGTAAGAGTTTCAAAGATAGACGTGTCACATAATCACATAAATAAGGAAATATATAAAGTGAGTGAGGAGTCACTGTCGGGGATAGGCACCACTAAACAGACTCAAATGCATAAGGTTACTTGTATCGAGGTTGGCTACAATTGAAAGACAATAAGCCGTCAACAGTGCCGTCTAGCGTCTTTTAGGCTTAGTCTAGTCGCCGTCTCCTTAGCCTACGATAAGGAAACTAAGCGCGGGAAGGACAGTTTGTTTAACCATCTCTTCGTCGATAGCGGTTAGAGAGTCAGTATAGACTGAGGAAAGCCCCATCCCCGAGTCGGTTAAAGCCCTGCTCCTTCGGACTTCAAGTTCCGTACTTCCCAATTAGTCACTCATCTCGCGCTACTATTGAATCTACTTTTTGATTCACTTTTTGGAACAAAAACAAGAAAGAGCGTGCGCATCTAACTAATAGACTGAGACTCGGCCTTTAGACTATCAGTTCCGTCCTTTTCTTGTCCTTTTACCGGATTCGGACATGAATTCTAACTATACAGATTGTTTTGTTTAAGACATGAGAGGGCAACACTTTAAGTTCAAGTCAAGTGATTGGATAATGGATAGAGCTTGTGCATCTTTTCGTTCATAGTGGGATAGGGTCCCCTTTTGTATCTGACCTTTATATCCGGGGAGACAGAATCCATTCTAGTAAGATAAAAAAAAGAGAAAATTATCGGATCCTAAAAAATAGGGCTTGCTTAAGTCGAAGTTACTCAATGCATCTCAGGAAGTTACTCAATGCATCTTTCTTCGAATAATCATGGAAATGGTGGAAATGTTGGGTCCCAAAAGCGCTCTTTTTTCACGGTAGTGTGAATACGCCGCCAGAGAGCGCTGTTCGGTTTATTTAGATTGCGATTCCATGATGAGAGTAGTTGGAGTTGTCTCTCTCTGGAACGAGCCTCCACCTCGAATGAAATGCTTTTGGCGGTGGAAGTTGCCACCTGGCGAGAAGCACATCATGAAAAGCCGGGTGGGTCGCTTTGGGATCGCCCGCACAATGATCGAAAAAGACACTTCGTATCGGTGTAAGATCTGTAGAAATTCTGACTTCTATACTAACTATCTATTTCACTCTCTATGTGGTCGTAGTTTCCCGTATTCTCCGACAGGGATAGAGATTCATCTGTAACGTATTACCTACTCTCCTACTACAACTCCAACCGCAGGGAATAGCGTAGGATAGAGAAAGACTGCCACTCTATATCCTTTAATAAATGTAAACCCTGATATTATATTATATAATATAATAAATAGGGCTATATATTAATAGCTAGCTACTTGTAGGGCTATATATTAATAGCTAGCTACTTGCCAATTCATTTGAAATAGGCCTTGCCTGAGTTACTCATATCCCTAAATAAGGAAAGAGTCCTGCTTTCAAAGCAAATTCTTAGTCCCTTTACTTTAAGACTGAAATGGCTATACGGCTTCAAAATTCTTTTTGAAACGTATGTTGATTGAACTAATAGATGCTGGGTGAGGGCTTAAAGACCCTATTCACATAGCGTTCCTGAACACATATTTTTCTTCGGGGCGGGCGGGGGACGAGTGGGCATGAACTGTAAGCAAACAAAGAAAAGTGAGCCAACCACGAATTCCTGAACCGTAAAGAGAACAACCCTGTAAAGAGCCTCACCTAAAGGACCAGACCTGGAGCTGAGAACAAGATCGAAAGCGCAACTTCTCATTCGAAGCATGAAAGTGGTCAGGTCACTGAAAGCCGGAAGAGATAGGAGTGGCCTTATAGAAGGTTGGAGGTTGCTCGAAATCTGTCAAATACGAGCCCTTCTTGCGAATCTGCCTCCGGAAAATCTTTCTTTTATTAGTTGCATCCTCCTGCCTCGCCCTACGTCCTTATCTGGGGCACTGATTACGTTACCCAAACTAGGCTCCTTCGCTAGGGGTCACTTCTGTCTTTGTTGCTTCATAAAGTAATACACCATGCGTACTTCACTCCCGTTAGCCTAGGGGAACGCACGAAAGAAGAAAAGAAGTAACTCAGTCGACGACTTGGCTATAATCTCCACTCGCTGGCTTAGCTAGCTTACTTTCCCGCCTACTCCTACGCCCTAACGCCCAAGCCTAGGGGACTCAACTGAATAAGAGTGAACTGAGGAATCAAGCTATGCCGGTGTCGGTATCTGGGCCCGAAAATCATATCTTTTGATGAGTAGATCGAAAGAATGAATCAGGAAATGGTGAAGATGAGAATTCCAGATCTCTTAGTGGGACGGTAGCATAGTAGATGCTTGACATGGCCCAGTTAAAGCTTAGAGGGATTGCAAGGCTTAGAATGAGTGAGTAGCAAATGCTGACGGATTGGCAAATCTGACCAGGATATATAAAGAATAGGGCTAGAGCCCGTGCAAGGAGTGCATTAGCATTTCAAAAAGAAAGAAAATAGCATTTTGGTGAAGGGGAGGGATCTTCCTCCGATGCTTTCTTTTCCTCGAAGCCAGACCGAGGTTCTGAAAGAATGCGGTGAAAAAGCCTCCTTTCTAGGACCATTTCTTTATCCAGACAGACTGACGACGCCCTTCCTTCCCCTTAACCTGATTCTCCAGGAAGCGGGGGCTAGCCTATTGGGTCAAAGAATCCCTCCTTAGCCGGAAAGAGCGCTTAACGTCAATGCCCTCGCTCGCTACGGCTACGGTTATTAAAATCAGTTATTTAAAAATGGAAAAATAGAAGGAAAATCGGGTGATTACCTTTTTACCGTTCTTGCGTCAACGTCTATGTCATGCCCCAGAAGATGGTTTCAAGCCAAAGCCTCTATCAAAGAGAACGAATCTGATCAATCAAATCCTCATGCCGAAGTAGAAAGCAGCTTTCAAGTCTCGTCGGGCAATCCTTGGGTGACCGGGGAGTAAGCTCGCCTGGAGACGTACGAATAGCCAACGTGAAGGCTTGACGACTCGGTTGCACCGACATGATCACCTTAGGGACCACTAAGCAAATCTATCTTTACTAAGTCTTCGTAATGGTTTAGAATCTCCGCCAACCGTGGAGAACCAACTTGAAGGCTGGACTCCAGACTACTTGCTTTTAGCTGGAATACAGATTAGAAAAAAAAAAGGCCATAATCGGGCCAAACTAAAGACTACCGCTCCTTCCAATAATAATCAATCCAACGCCCTTCATCGTCGCGTCTTTCTTTGTTTTATAGTTACCCCCACTATCGTGATAGCGGCGCCACTCGTCGCGCGATACGTCTTGTAAGCGTTCCAGCAACGCATCTAATAAAGCAGTGTCGCTTGCATTTTATACCTGGAGTTCGTTGTAAGCCCTCTCTATGGTTTTTCCAGATCGTGCTCTTGTGACGTACCCAGCTCCAAGGACCGACCAGAGCTCTTCCTTCACCTTGGCCCGCATCTGTTGTCGGAATTGCTAGAATCGAGTTCTTTGCAGGTTTTCCATTGTGGGATTTTCCTTACTTGCCTGAAAGCAGGAATGAGAACAGCAGGTTAACTCTATTAACTAAGCCCTAGTAGAAGTAGATCCTTGAGTGCCATCTCTAAGCCTAACTAATTTCAATTTCATTATGCGCGAGGAGGACTTTTGCGGAAGATGTCTATCAAGCCGCCATTCCGAGGTAACTAGTAATTCCGGACAGAGCTGAAAGCAAAAAAAGGCTTGTGCAAAGGAAGTGACATCCCAAAGAAGGGTAAGGGGAATATGCCAATGAACTAAAAGCAGGGGAAGAAGCTGGGGAAGGCAAGGTTCTTTATCAGAGAATGGGCTCTTATGGAATGCCTGATTGCATTTGCACATGATTCGTAAAAAACAGCCTTTCCGCGCGCAGAGTGGATTAGCAATGAAAGCTCTTCTCTGCTCATTCTTGTCTACGATTTCCGGGGAATGAATTGATAGGAATATTAGCGGAACCACCCGGGCTCAGTACTGCTTTCTTGACTGCTTGAAAGTTTGAACTATATGATATGCTAGCACCAGCTCTTATGCCGCAACATCTACCTAATGGTAAGGCAAGGAAGGAACGCATCCAACAGCGGATTCGATAGCACATTGTTTAATTCCTCCTTCAACCCTTCCACCAGGAGAATGAAGTAACTGGTTCGATAGGACCAGGGAATCTGGGGTTAAGGTCACGAAGAGTATAAAAAATCAGTAAAGAAAAAGAGGATATCAATCAATAAATGAACGAGATTCAATTGCTACATACCTAAATAAACATGTTGTCGGTTACTACACTCCCTCCACCGCCTAGCCATAACCAGCATGAAATGGGCGAAGGGAAGGCACGAAAGATAGAAGTGGAATCGAGCTAATTCGATTGGATCCGATCATCTCTTGAAATCACTGAACACCTATCAAAAGAGGAACTCGCGGCACACAAACTATATGAAACCTTATACGCCGCCTCCCATCTCAGGAGGACTTGCTTCTTAGTGCTGCGTTGGCCGGGGACTCCTTTCCTTCTTCGTTTGAATGCTTTTCTGCTTTCGTCATGATATACTCTTTCTAGACAGACTCAAGCACCGAATTCGCCCGAGTAAGGTCGACAAGAGAGTCTGTCTTTAATTGAAATCTCTGAGCGATTGAAGTGATTTTTCCACCCTTCATTGCTAGTAGTGAACTTTCCAAGGAGCGGGGGAAGAAGAGCTGCTTCTTATTCAAGACTAGCGGACCCAGCCTATACATCTCAGTTGGCAAGTCGCATCCCGCGCTTGGGTACGAAAGTAGGCGAACTTCTTTTTAGATATTATTCGGCTCTTAAAGGAGCCTCTACGCCCCTTGGGCCGGTTTCGGATCTTTTTTTTTTTAATTTACGCGAAAAATGCAACTTATGAAAGAAGAGAGAAGACATCCATCCTAACAAACAAGGGCTTTAGCGCCTTACTTTTCTATATCCTTTTCTCTCTAGTACCTGAATCTCCAACAAAAAGGAAAAACCTACTCGCGGCACACAGGCTATATCCGTTCGAGTAAGAAAAAGAGTAAGGACCGGTTGCTTCAACACTCGAAACGGGTAAGGTAGTACATAGGCCGATTGTAGTACTCTTGCGCTAACAAAACCCTAAGCGAACTTGTCGTAACGGTTCCACTTGGGGCACTTCTGGCATATAGAACTCTTTTTTCTTCCTTTCGATCGAGTGCTCTTATCTTTTTTCACAACGATAGGTGGCCCACCCTTTCTTTGAACCTTGTCAATGATCGAACTTAAAGATATGAACTGAGTGCCATTTGATGAGTAACTGAGAACAAGGGGGAGGGATATAGAAAGGATGAAGTAATGAAAGAGGAAGTCATTGCTAGTAGTAACGACTTGTTACGATCCATTGGTTCATATAGAATCCATGTCCTAGGTGTATCAAAAAACATTCTTTTCGCTAAGCGTATATAATAAAATAGAGTGAAAGAGTCCTCTCCGAACCGCAGGAGATAGTTGTCCATCATACGGCTCACCAACTTCACTTGCCTCTTTGGGGGGCTCGCTCCGGGCAGGTTCGGATCACTTCCAATACACAGCTCTACGAAGAGGGTTAGGAACGTTTTCAATATGATGATTTTCCCGCGATGAGAAATGAGAGTCTGTTTTGTCCACTTTCTCCATCCCCCTCTATAAAAAAAAAAAATGATCAAAAAGGAAGGCAAGCTTGCTTCTTATTCCCGTGTTCGCTCTCTTCCATCTCTGCCTGGCTCGTTGTCACCTATGTTGAAGAAAGGTTTGGAACCCTATAGAGAATGAAGAGGAGCCAAGGATCTTCCTCTCAACAGTGCTTTCTCGAGGCTCGACTCTCTCCCCTGAATACCGTTAGCCTGGGCGAAGATGGGGATAAGGATTGAAGCCCACTTAGCTCTGCCAGGCACTGGACAGGGGTTAGCTCTGTCAATGTGTAGAGCCAAGTGTAGTGTGGTGTAGTAGTAGGCACTTCTAGGCCCCTTCCCGGCTACTGGATTACTCCAGTGCTTTGGGTACTACGAACCCTCTGCCATCCATTTCAGCAGAGCCGTTTCATGAGCGGGGGGGCTAAGCGCAGTTCTTTGAATCAAACGTTGAATGAAATCGATGATTTTTTAGATATCAAAATGGAAATCGGATAGGATAGATGGATGGATCTATCTTTCTATTCATATATATTACTAAAAAAAATGGATTTTATTTTTATAGTTAAGTAGCGTAGCCCCAAATCCTTGATTTGACCAGGTTATACAATATCTGGTTCGATAGGACCAGGAAAGACTGCACTGCTTTTTTTTTCCCAGGAAGCGAAGGGAACGAGCTCGGCTGCTTCTCCTCCACACTGATTTTTCTCCGTGCCCGTTCCGCATGCGCTTTGTTCTCCTATTATTCTTCATTGGACGGTTCGGATGGACTTCGCCGTTCTTTCCCAACTAAAATAGAAAAAGGTATTTTCAAATCGAGATGTCGATTCGTTTTCCGCCTCCAATGAGATGGGGAATTTGTAACCCCTTATTTCTACTTTTTGGCCCTTCATCTTTCTGAATCGAGGCCTGGCCCGGCTCGCGTCGTTCCAACAACCGGCGGGGAGCACCTCAGTATACGATCGCGCGCAGTAACTGGGAGTCCTATTACACCTAAGGCCAACTTCCATTCACCAAACCAAGGTTCATCTCGTGTAGTGATTGTGGACTCGTACAAGGTGCGAAGCGTAGACGGTTGATGTATCAGACTCGACCCTATCTTTCGTAGCATGCATTCCCATCCGTGTCGCAACTGATTCGGTAAGCTACGTGTCCGGTGCACGCCTTCGGTCCCCCAAACTGACTTACTCGTGGCAACCTTCCGGCCGCCCAACGACCTATAACGCTAGTCACTACTCCCACTGGGGCTAGGAAGTAAGCCCCACAACCCAAAGCGGCGAAGAACAAATAGAATTTGCTACAAAAGCCGGCTAACGGAGGTATTCCTGCGTATGAGAACATAGTAATGGAGAAGGTAATAGCCAAAATAGGATTCGTTTTGGCTAGAGCGCCCAAATCCGCTATATATTTGACACGGGTTTGCCGTAATGCTAAAACTATGGCGAATGCATCTATCGTCATTAATGCATAAATAAAGATACCAATTAGTAGTGATTGAATTCCTTCTATGGTTCCACATGAAAAACCAGTACAAATATAACCTACATGTCCAATTGAACTATGAGCTAGAGGTCTTTTTACTTTCGTTTGAGCCATGGCGGCCAGTGCTCCTAAGATCATAGAAGCAATGCTGCAGAAAAAGAAGATTTGTTGCAATATAGCTCCATAGGAACCATAAATAGAAAGACGTGAAATATTAGCAGAAATCGAAATTTTAGGCGCAATAGAAAGGAATGCTGTAACCGGGGTGGGTGAACCCTCATAGATATCAGGTGCCCACATATATTGAGTCAAAAAAGATATGGAGTCCGAAGGGGAGGGGGGTTTTCTTCGGGGCTCGAGAGATGGAATAAATAGGGCCCCACAAGTTTTGAATTCGCCGCTGGGGAATGAACACGAAAGGGAACGAGGAATTTTCAACGAAAAAAGTGCTCTCTAAACCGAACGTGAAAGTCATTTTCCATCAGACGGCTGTTCCCGTAACTCCACTCTCGACTTGGATTATATATCCAAAAAGGTCCGCTCTCGGCCATTCCACACGCTGCCTAGCGGAGGCGTGGTTATCTGAAGTGGATTCTCTCTTTTCTAGTAGATGCCGAACCTGCTGCCCCATTGACTAAGAAGGGGGGCGGGCGCAGCAGCTACATGGACCCCTTTCTTTCTGTTGTTGCCAGCGCTTTCCCGGGCCGAGCCGGAATGATTTATTAGAATATCAAATCAAGGGCAGGCAAAGCCCGAAGGCTGCTATTCCAATAGGCCGGCGGGCGGAACGAGGAGAGGGTCCGGCAATCATACCACCGCGGTCGAAAAAGTACCTTCAGATAGCACGCACCGTAGACCATCCGCGGCCTTCTTCGTTTTCGATGAAAAACAAATCTCGATCTCCGAAAGCTTTTTCCTTCCCCCGCCGCCTCCTTCGTCGAGCCTTTCCTTTAATGGTTGGGGGAAGCATTCCCTTATCTGAACTTGGAGGGCATGATTTCCAGCCTTATTCAAATAGGGGGGGTTTGGTTTAAACATAGGCTCAAACATGATTTGAAGGTTCTAGCTACGCCATGCGAAAAATCAAAAATCTGGAAAGAGCTGCAGGGATGACAAAAAGAGGGCGCTTTCCTGTGTTGCACTGAAAAAAGAAGGACCTAAGAGAAAACACTCTTCTCTTAGTTCCTCCCGCGCCCGCCGACGCCCGGCCCGCGTTAGAGGGTAAGATTAGCAAAGCGAGAAAAGACAGAGGGAGTTTCAATAGGATCGATGTAATTGAGCTCGACTAAAAGGAGAGGAGCCCTACTTCCCTCTTTGCGACCTCATCACTTCAATTCAAGCGCAAACCCATTGATTTCTTAGTCACCGGGCTCCGCTTTGGTACTTCAGTAGGGCGAGCTGTTTGATAGTGACTTTTTGGTAGGGCGACGAAAGGCTACTTCAATGACGGAAACAGCCGGAAACTCGAAAGGGTCGCCTTTGGAAGCGTTCGCCGGCAACCAAAGCGTCACGACAAAAGAAAAAAGGAAGGAGTGACGCTGACTGAATCCAATCCCGGAAACGAAATCAAGTTCGTTCCCTTTCGTCAAGTAGGTGTAGGCATATGTTTCACTTTTGCTTTGCTCTATTGGAACAAAGCTTTGAAAGAGGCGGAATGGAGAAAGGAAAGGGGCAAGGGCGGTCTTGCTTGGCGCGAAGGCTGCTGGTTCGGGGACAGGGTAAGGTACTAAAGGTCCTCGGACTTCCAGGCGGTCTTTCTTTTGGGCAGCTGTTCACCGTTGGATCTCGCCAATACAGCCCCCTATAGTTTTCGTTACCGAGATATCTTTTTTTTTCATTGTTCCCAGGGATTTTTTGGGGAATCCGCCCCCATGCTGCAAACAGTCAAATCTGACCCCTTGTCGCTCTTCTTTCTTTCCTCGCGGGCAGGAAGCACACCAGCAGCGTGCGTTGCGTGATTCTACTGTGTTTTTTGCACTTGACTGGGTGGACAGTTGACCGGAAGAGAACTTCGATTCGCCCGGCCAGCAGGCGGGCGGTGTGCTTATCTTGTGTGACAACACTACAGAGCGAGTGGCGCTTCTAGGCGGGCAGCTGTGTGACAACACTACAGAGAAAGCGTCGCTTTCGTGTAACATGCTATGGTCTCAATGCCCTTACGAGGTAGTGATGAGTTTAACGCGCTCTAAGCCCGGCCCGCGCGCGGTTAGGAAGATTGGCCGCAATCTGAGCAGTACCACCCACCCTACCCTACCACCTATAGGCGGCCGTCCGTACTACAGCCGCCCGAAAAGGAACTGCAGTGATCTTGAATAGGAATCCTACCGCGATAAAAAGAATCCCCATAAAAAGACCACTAGATCGAGCACCAGTGATTTCGTATCCGGTCAAAATCTTGGCTAATTGATCGAAGTGGGTAGCTCCAGTAGACCCATAGATCATGGAACAAATAGGGTGGGTAGGCCCAACCACCACACTACACGTATAGACGCGAACCCCCCTAAAAACCGTACGTGCGACTCTCACCGCATACGGCTCGCACAAAGACTCAACAATCCATCCCGAGCCTTTTCTTCCGCCTCAAATCTCCAATCCTCGATCAAACTTGCGTTCCCCAGGCGCTATTAAATGGGGTCTTTCCTGCGCCTATCGTATGTATCGGCTTGGCTTCGTCCCGAACCAAGGAGGCATTCTGGCGGGCGCGTGCGTGTAGGAAGGCCGACCACTACATAAGCTAAAAGACTACGACTACAAGCCAAGCCGGAAGCTACTCGCTTCTATTCTCGTTGGGATTGGATATAGATGGGGAATCTATAGATCGTAGTAGTTCGCCAACCTCTCTAACTAACATACGATACAATTTCACTTCACGGCACGGCAAAAAAAAAAGAAAGAGCTTCGCTCGGTGGGCCTTCCTACGCTGACGAATGCCTCCTTTCTCTTCTCTGAAGTCTACAACAAAAAAGTGGGAGAGGCAGGATTCGAACCTACGTAGAAAAACTTCAACAGATTTACAGTCTGTCGCTTTTGACCACTCGGCCACTCTCCCCTTCCCGGGCCGAGGCCCCCCTTAGTTGCTTCTGGCTAAGCATCTTTCGGCGGAGGAGAGGAAGCGACTAGTCGCTTCTGGCGAAGCTGCGAGCCTACCCTTCTCGAGCCTACTTAAAAAAAAATAGCTTACGCTTCCCCAGCCTAGTCTACTAAAAAAGGGCTACAGCAAGCAAGCTTTCCCCCTTTGTTTGTTGTGGGTCGCGCCTCGCCGTAGGCACTTTTTGAATGAAATGAGTGGAGATCCTCCTTCCCCCTTGAAAATGACCAACATTGTACTAGTGGCGAAATTAGAGCATCCCACCCCAAAAAAACTCGGAACCTAAAGAGAGTTCAGTCTACAAGAAGCTGGCAGAGCTTTAGCCATTGGACTACATACATCTATCCTACCTAAACAGTCAGCCTTTGATTGTTCGTTCTTCGAATGACGCTAGTGAAGACAAATTCCTTCCGGCTAAAAAAGAGACTACTCCAGTCTTCCCATTCATTCCCAGTGGATCCTTCTTCCCCCTAAGAATTGAACGAAGCAAGTGAACCTATACGAGAGTGAGGAATAAAAACCAACAATCAACTTCCCACTTTGGATGTCCCACGATTCTGCTAATTTAGAAAGAGAAAAGGGGAGGTCAGAAAAGCGATAACTAACAATTCTCCCCAAGTAGGATTTGAACCTACGACCAGTCAGTTAACAGCCGACCGCTCTACCACTGAGCTACTGAGGAAAAACTCCCTTAAGGAAACCGACTCTCGTTCTTTGGACCAACCTATGACCGAACAAAAATGGGTTCTTTTTCAGGAAAAAAAGTGACGATAGCAAGCCCCTCCCCGGCCGCTCCAGGAAAAGGGGGCGGCGGTCAACCATCCACTCTCGAGATTCATATTGATCAATCGATCTCCGCGTTTTGCCAGTTCGCTAAGTATACTCACTCTGCCGAGGGGCAACAAAGGTTGGAACTCTTCCTGCCAAAAAAAGGGACCTACCTCTCATCCTAGGAGTTAGCAGGTATGATAGAGTCCCCTCTCTGTTTGTCTCTCTGAGTTTCTAATACTAAGTAGCACTTCTGCTATTCAATCATAGAATCGATTCAGATCAAGCTGAAAAAAGCCCTTTAGTAATCTCAACCGCTTTTTTCAAAAAATCTGCCTCCAGAAAGACGCCAAAAAGCCGTATAGTGCAGGAACGCTCACATTTTTT
>JAOQMQ010000189.1:0-12940 GCA_027563845.1 Erythroxylum subrotundum
AAATCATTTGCCATGTTATTAATCAAAATTAATAATTACAAAACTAAAGTGTTCAATCTATTACATAACGATTGGGTTATGGGCATAATTCCAACAGAAAGTTAGAAAAATTTTCAAATTTGGAGAAGAATAATAAACCTTGAAAAAAAATATCTTTCATTATGGAGCAAAAACTCAAAAGAACAATGAAGCATGAGAGAGAGAAGAGATGAGTTAGAAACGTAAGAGAGAAGAGAAGAACGGAGAAGTAAGAGAGAGAGAAGAGATGAGTTAGGGATCTAAGAGAGGAAAGATGAGAGTAGAAACTAGAGGAAGTTTATAAGAGGAGGAAGTAGACTTGTTGTGAAATAATAGAAAAATGTCTAATTTATGTTTTTATAAAACTGTCGCATTTTCAGTAGATTGCAACAATAAGTAACCAAATGTGTTTTAACATTTTGTTTAAATTTTTTATAAAAACCATAATAAGAAATAGAGAAATAAACGGGCCCTTATTACCTATATATCAATGGTGAAAGGAAAGTAAGGACTTACCCAATGGACAGACATATAAACTTCCATAACTTTTACTTTTATTCAACTGGAGAGGTTCCTGAGAAGTATTTCAAAAGTACAAGCATTAAAACATAGGAAAATAAAATTTGAAAATATTAAAGTGTAAGTTCATCAAATAGAAAATAATAGCTGAATAATGACAACCTCATAATTTACTTCACATTTTATACCTTAAGAGGAGTGGATAATTATTGGATTTGGAGAAACTGAAGTTAAACTTAAGATAATGTTAGAGGGCAGAGACAATGATATAGAATTTCCTTTATCAGTCTGCATAAAATTACACAAGTATATGAAAGTTTAAACATACACATCTTCATTTAAAAAAAAATCAAATCAATTGAATAAAAAAGTAAATAGAAAAGAAAAAATCAATAGTATAAGAAAATTGGTTATCTAATCACTATATTCAAGATTGCCAATAGCTCGCACCACTACATTTACATACATAAAAATCATCATGTAAATTATACGTAATTATATAACAATTTTATTAGATAGATGAATGATAAATATACCTTTATCATCAAGTATTTCTTCAAGAAAACTTTTAGTCGAATGAATGGTCACCTACCACAATATAAAAGAATAAAATATAAGATAATATGATAAATATAAGTTATCATAATTTATAGAGTTTATCTTGAACATTTTCAACACCGAACTAACTTTAAACACACATCAAGAATTCCATAATTTAAGGATGAAGTTGATTATGATAAGGACTCACTATCTGGCCACTAATACTAAAAATATAATAAGAAGCAACCGTAGATACTAAAATTTCTAATAAATCTCGCACAATTACTTGTATAATTGGATATTAAGTTCCATTCAACTTCTGTCATGATAATATGTCAAAATGCTCATTAATTATAGTCACAATATCTATTTACAAATATTTATTCAACTCCATTATATTTTACTAAAGTTTAACTCTTTTTTTCTTTAATGAATTCATAAAAAAAACTCAAACTATCAATTATGCTTGATGATGATGTATCAAAAAATGATGAAACCAATATTAAACTACTATGATCTAGTTCATTGCCTATTCTTAATTGATAATCATTAAACAAATCATACTAGAGGCATTTAATGATATCGATCTATCCTTCAATAGGATTACCATACAATTGTCAATAAAAAATTAGAGTGCCCCCATTTTATACCTTATGTTCAACATAGAAATGGCCGTTATAATATTAACAGTCATAACAATTTGCTTTGCCATTTTTTGAATCACCTTGTTAGAATAAAAAATCCACTAAGAATGGTAGTTTAATCTTGCACATGTTAGCAAAAAAATTGTGTGGAATCGGATATTTTGTTCTAAAAAATAACTCAGTAATAATATGAACTTGCACAAATTGCTTTAACCAACTCTCATGCTCTTCTATCGACAAATAAGTATGTTGGAAATATCATTGTGTCAACTTGATAAATATTTCAATATACTTAGTTGCCAACTATAGCATCTTGAATGTTGAATTTCATCTTATTAGACAATCCAAGACTAAGTTCTTTAGGCATGAAACACATAGTTGTTATGTAGGTTTTTCGAAATTTTTAACTAGTTTAAGTGTTGCACTCTAATACACTATGCTATTCTGAATTATCTCTACCCCTTCCTTTATTATCTCCAATATATCTTTCACTATCAAATTCACAATATGCACCCAATAATGCATATAGAATAATATCCCATCCATCGGTAAGCTTCCAACTTGCAAATTGATTTTCACTTTTTTATCTTAACATCCTTTGCTCTATAATTATCCAAAGTTATGGCTAAGAGCTTTCTATCTATGATCCAATCTATTAAGCACTCACACAATACAACTATCAGCCTTTCACTTGAATGTAGCACTAGGAAATAAATAAATCTACTATTTAAAATATGAGCAAATATCATTATAACATGTTCAATGAACCAATGAAAACAAAATTAAAGAATATTATTCACATTAGTATTCATCTTTATAAAGTTTAGTCATTGTCAATGTAATACATCCTGAACTTTTGATTATTGATAATAAAGATCATATATTCTTTCGCTATCAATCATGTTTGCTAGCAAATGCTTTGATTTGTGAAAATCATAAACTACGAAAATTATTTCACTCTTTTGTTTTATTAGAATAGAGGTTTAAAATGTTTGAGCTCCTAATATCATCTTTTGTATATTGTAAGAGTCAATGTGCCTCTTCAAATGAGATGTTCCACCTTTAAAACTCCCAAAAACATTTATAAGAATACTTGAATTTAGTCTTATCAACTCCATCATTTAATCTACTTTTGATGAAATGAATATGAATATCATTGCTTATCATCGAAAAACCAGTTCCTTCAATATAAGCTGTTTCTTTACTTTGTAAATTTTCAAGTAAGAAAATTGGAACTCTTTATTAGGTTACCTTGTTATATTGAAGAAATATACTCATCCATCTAAAAAAAATTATAAATAAGATAATCATGAAACCGATTTCAGCTAAAGGAATAATATATAAATGAAATAAGAGATAAATTGTATAATTTAGGAAAGATCATCAGTAGCCTCATTTGAAATTCCACATTTGACAATTTGAAATAGAGCTTAACCAATATATCAGTCATATGAGCAAGCATATTATAACAACATGTAATAAACAACCGAGAAACATCTTTAGAAAGCTTTTATGTTCTTATTGTTACTCTTTACATTTCATGTGTTAAATTGATGTGCATTTTCATTTTTAAGATAAGATCAAAATTTTCTTTTCCTTTGTTTACTAATGTTTCTTTATCTTAAGGATTAGCTACACTAAGAGTGGTAGAATACTTAATCTATCATAAAGGGAAACCAAGAAGTTTCATATCTTCTAATTCGCTTTCCATTGTGAATAAAAAGATGAGTGACTTAGAAGTATAAAAAAGAAAGGAAAAAGTGGTAGAGAACACATGCAAAGATGGATTCCTAAGAATGGTAAGGTAGTGATGAATTATGGTCTTACAAAAAAAAATGATTAAACAATTGAATTCACATTTCAAGGTTCAAACTTTAGATCAAAGTTGAAAAGACAAAACCCAATAAAACCCTCTTATAGTCTTGCTCTCCCATAATTCCAAACATGAACAAAAGCTAATCTATTTTCTGAGAAATTAAAAATTTTATTGATTAAAGGAATAATACAGAAACAATCATCCACACCCTATTGAAGCTTACACATATATCTTATAATTCAATATAAGAAAAAACCTATAAAGAAACATGAGTAACATGTGGCCAACAGATAAATGCCAAGCATACACATACACAATTTAATTAAACCTAATCTATTCACCAAAATTAGGAAGAAGAGATAGCTTCTAGTATAAGGCTTGTGATCTCTAAAAGGAAGAGGATCCCCAAAATAGCTACCTGCTCTTCCTCGCCTCATCTATCAAGTAAGTCCTTTATTACCACAGTAGTTACAATTGATTTCTGCATATTTGTGTAAGCGATAACCCTAGTTCCTGAATTAGTTAATGCTTCACGAGGATGCTATATTAGAGCTATAGTTCTTAACTTATGAGAACATAGGAGTTTTTCTCTAATTCTAGAAATTAGACAGAGTAAAACTTCTTCTCTAGAACGTGGTAAGTTATGGAAACACTTGAGGTTCCTTTCTTGCTATAGCTCCTTCTCAATAGAGGCAAAGGAGATCACATAGATTACCCAATTAAGATTAGGTATATTCCTCAGTCTTAATAGCCATCTAAGATTCCTAATAAGTGTAAATTGCATTGTATTTGAGGGCATAGTTTGATATGTGTTTAGCCGTTAATTCGATCATTTAGTAAATGCTTAGGTTAGAATTGTGTTTGTTTATTAATTATTTGTATCTTAAGTGTTTTATCGGTTAGTACAAGTTTTGAGCTTAAATATTATGTTTTTGAGGTACCTTGATGTGTTTTCTAGTGTTCTAGGATCAATATCAAAGAATAGAGGAGTTTCGGAGGGAACATGGGCCATAACACAGGCCTATGCCATGATCGTGATAGAAGCACCAGGATTGGCCCACGATCATGGCCTACATGCCATAATCATTATAGAGAGCTTACTCAGTGGCCGTCAGAACAAATGCAAGGACATTTCTAGACTCAAGATTTCGAGGGACTTTTCAATCTTTTTAGACCCTGAAAAAGACCCTAAGTTACCCTAAATAGAAAACCCTATAAGAAGAACATGTGGTCAGTAGAAAAGGGGAGTTTTCATTTAGCCACACTTGAAATCCTAAAGAGAGAATATTGAGAAAAAAAGAGAGAGAAGAAGAAGGAAGAGGAAGAAAGAGGAAGAAGAAGCGGTCTCGATGTGCTTCCCGAATCAGGAGGCTTTCTGTTGCTGTTGCCTTCCCAGATCGTCCATTCTAAGTTTCTATTTCCTTTTCATCTCAATTTTATTCATGTATAAATTTGGGATGAATTGTATGATGATATATGGTAGAATGATGATGATGTTCTGACTCTCCTTGGGGATTTTATTTTGATTTAATGTTATCTGTGTTGATTTTGTGTTATCTGAATTGAGTATTGTGATTTTTTACGTTTCTTACATAATTGGGTAATAAATTGAGAGGATGAACTGGATAAAAAATGATTGGATCAGATTAATGAGAGTTAGGCGATTTAATAGAACCTGTAACTAATCATATCGGTAATTGTGCGGAGAGAGATCCCGTGTGAGACCCGATAGTTGATTAGAGTGCTTTAGATCTAATTAGGGTTATAAGTCTTTTGTTAATTGAGAAATTACAAATTTCATAATACAATTAGCATTTAATGGTTATAACTTGAGAGAGAGTAATTAACCCTAGGATCGTCTGGAACCGACACCTCATTAACACATAATCGGCTAGGTTAGCATTAATGATAGGTAAAATCCCCTTTATCATAACTTGGTAAATTCTTTGGTTGATTTCCATTGTGCTTGCTTGTTGCTCAATTGTTAATTCCTTTGTGTTTAACTTCTAATTTAATTAGTTGAATTAAATTCTCGTATTTACTTTCCATGACATTGTTTACTTTTCAGTATCATATCTTTTTAGCCTTTGATTTTTAGGATTAGATTATTCTCCCTTCTCGTAGGATCGAGACCTTTAATACTACGCTACGAATCGTGTGCTTTCGGAATATTAAGGATTTATAAGATTACTTACCCCGATCAAGTTTTTAGCTTCGTTGTCGAGGAGGTGTATAATTAGTTTAATTATTGTAGTCTAAAACGTTTCACTATCTTTTTTTGATTGTGGTACCCAATCATAAGAAGGAAAAAATGTAGGAAGTTTGGGCGAAAAGTCGAAAACACATTGATTTAGACATCACAAGACAGCGATGAAGAATCTAGAAAATTAGATATCAAGAAGAGATATAAAGAACGGTCATGGAGGATATATATTATAGGGAGCAAAGAACTCTTACAAATTTTAATGAGCCCCAATTTAGTTGGGGAAATCATCATCCTTATATGAACATGTACACTTCGGGGTGGCAGAAATCTGGTCTATTGGTATAATAATGTATATATGAGCATGTAAACTTTGGGGTGGCAGAACTACCCAGATTTCTATTGGCCTAACAATGTAAGTACTTACATGGGACGTCAAGACCTACTAGGATTTCAGCAAGATGAGTCTAGTTCAAAGGATTCCAAATTGGACAAAATCATGGATAAGCTAACAGAGATGGAGGAGACCCAAAAGAGACTGGAAGAGCAATTTGATCAAGTAACAGAAAATTATGCCTCTTCTATTCACAACCTAGAAATTCAAGTGAGAGCTTTCCCGTGAATTTTGTAAGAGAACTATGGAAGACTCTCTGAGCAATATGGAATTACATCAACGAGAGCAATATGAGGCTATCATACTTAGAAATGGGGAAGAGCAAGAAAAATCAGTGGAAAATCAAGCTGAACCCCATCTTGTAGAAGACCAAGAGATGAAGAAAGAGGATGAAGAAAAGAATGACAACCCTCCTTATTATTCCCTATATCTTGGTATATTATACTTGAACAACGAAAAAACTTAGGTAGATGTCCATAAAGAGAACCTCATCATTCAGATTAGTGATGACCAAGTGACATTCAACATGATGTATTAAAGAATTCGAAGGAGGGCAACACGTTCAAAAAAATTGATGTGCTTGAATCTTTGAAGGAACGAGAGGACGAAGAATAGTTGACAACAGACATCAAGTTTGAAGAAGCTATCAAAGTCTTTGGTTAAGAAGCTAAAGAAGAGAGGAGATGAGGGCAAATGAGGAAGAACCAAGAAGAGAACAACTCACTCTCTTATCGGGCATACTGCGGGATTCCATAGAAGATTCCGGGAGTTTCGTTATTCGCTATTTTATTAACAGTTTGCTAAAAAAAGGACATTATTGAGCTTAATTAGTTTTCATAATTTTATCAATATTGTCCTTCTGATCATTTTGCAATTTTTAGCTTATTTATAGGCTACAAAATTGATGTTGAACAAAAAGGGTGGAAGCAAGCCGCTTATAATTAATCCCAACTAAGTTTCCAATAATACAAAGTCAAGCTAATAACCATAATACAAAGTCAAGCTAATAATACAAAGCAGTTAGATTTAAATTGTTCTGTTTAGTTAGATTTGTTTTGAATTTTAAATAAAATTTTAATGATTTGAAATGATTTGGGATTACCAATTCTCTTACTCTCTTTAGGCAATTCCAAGATAAGACAACAATCTCAAGCGTCAAACGGATTTGGTCTCAATACCTCACCATCATCACCTCCATCACCGTAAGGTTTTGTTTCTAACCCTTTTCTTTTAAATTTAGTCTTTATTTTTGTTTTATTTTATTTTATGTCATTTCCTTCCATGTGTGTTTGTTTATCTCCTTCTCATATTGAGGACAATGTGTTGTTCAAGTGTAGCGATAGTTGTGTGTTTTGCTTTCAGTGTGAATTTTGCATATTATTATGTTAGTGTGTTTAGGTTGCATATTGTGAATTTTGTGAATGTATCGATGGCTTAGATGGAACGAAATCGATTTAATTTTGATCATAATCTATTAGGTTGTGAATAATTAGTAGCTTGTGAGATTAGTGATCTGGGTTATTTGGCTAAAATTTGCAAGTTAACATTTATCACCCTATAAGTTGTCACATTCATTCATAATTTTAGGTCTTTCGACTAAGTAGGTTTGCTAGTATTTTTTTTCATGAAAACGTGTAGCTAAAATAATAAGGTAGGCATTAATTAAAAAAAGTGTTTGTAAATTTTAAATAAATTTTTAAAATAACTATTACGTTGGCCTTCGGGTTATGAATAGAGGTAGTAGCCAATTGAGAATGTGATGTAGCCTAGTAACCAGATTAACACGCATCACAAATGTGTGCTTTCATGTCAAAAGGCTATAATGATATTCCAACCAAGTAGCTTACTAAAAACATGACTTAGTCGAGTAACCAGATCGACATTCGTCACTAATGTTTGCCTCTGTGTAAAAATATTAGGTCTATGTCCATAAAAAGGAACAAAAAAAGGAATGTTTTCCAATAAAAACCTACTAAACTTGTAAGTAGCTTAAATTTTGATAAAAACAAACTTAGGATTACTTACAAAGCTTGATTGACCAAATAATTATTAATGTGTGTGTACAATTGAAAGGGGTGAATAAACTTGTCATTTAAGTTTTGATTAATATGTATATTTAATCCAGATTTCCTAGATGTGAATTTTACATGTTAATAGTTTAAAAAAACTTGAATAATTATGTTTAGAGTGAAATTTGTTTCGTGAGTTGAAGCCATTGCCTCAATATTACATTTTGTGCTTTGTGTTGTTTTGTTTGCTTTAGGACAAGCAAACGATTAAGTATGGGGATGTTGATAAGTGTAAATTACATCATCTTTTAGGGCATAGTTTGATTGTGTTTAGCCATTAATTCGATCATTTAGTATGTGTTTAGGTTATAATTATGTTAGTTTGTTAATTATTTATGTTTTAAGTGTTTTTATGGGTTAATACAAGCTTTTGAGCTTAAATATTATGTTTTTAAGGTACCTTGATGTGTTTGCTAGTATTTTAGGGTCAATATCGAAGAACGAAGGAGTTTTGGAGGGAACCCGGGGCCATAACATACTACCATGGTCATGACAGAAGCACTACGATTGGTCCACAATTGTGGCCTGCGTGCGACGGTCATGACAGGGAGCTTACTCAAAAGCCATGATCGTGTTATATAGGCTACGATCGTGGCCAGCATCAGGACAAATGCGGGGACACTTCCAGGCTCAAGTTTTTGAGGGACTTTTCGGACTTAGAAAAAGACCCTAGGTTACCTTATAAGAAGAATAGGTGGTGAGCAGAAAAAGGGAGTCTTCATTTAGCCACACTTGAAACCCTAAAGAGAGAATATTGAGAGAGAGAGAGGAAGAAGAAGGAAGAGGAAGAAAGAGGAAGAAGAAGCGATATTGATGTGCTTCCCGAATCAGGAGGCTTTCTGTTGTTGTTGCCTTCCTAGACTGTCCATTCTAAGTTTCTATTTCCTTTTCATTTCAATTTTATTCATGTATAAAGTTGGGATGAATTGTATGATGATAGATGCTAGAATGATGATGTTCTAACTCTCCTTGGGGATTTTATTTTAATTTAACATTATCCGATTGATTTTGTGTTATTTGAATTAAGTATTGTGATTTGTTGCATTTCTTGCACAATTTAGTAATAAACTGAGAGGGTGAACAGAATAAAAAAGGATTGGATCTGATTAATAAGAGTTCAGCGATTTAATAGAACCCGTAACTAATCATATCGATAATTATATGGAGAGAGATCCCGTGCAAGACCCGACTGATGATTAGAGTGCTTTAGATCTAAGAGTCTTTTGCCAGTTAAGAGATTACGAATTTCATAATCCAATTAGGGTTTATGAATTAGGGTTTAATGGTTATAACTTGAGAGAGAGTAATCAACCATAGGATCGTCTAGAACTAACACCTCATTCATACATAATCGACTAGGTTAACATTAATGATAGGTAAAATACCCTTTCTCATAACTTGGTAAATTCTTTGGTTGATTTCCATTATGCTTGCTTGTTGCTCAATTGTTAATTCCTTTGTTTTTAACTTTTGACTTAATTGGTTGAATTCAATTCTCGTATTTACTTTCCGTGACATTGTTTATTTTCAATTTCATATCTTTTTAGCATTAGATGTTTTAGGATTAGATTATTCTCCCTCCTCATAGGATCGACACCTTTAATACTACTTTATGAACCTTGTGCTTGCTGAATATTAAGGGTTTATAATATTAAAACTTACCCCAATCAAGTCCCCATAAATTTATTCTCTAAACTTTACATAAGATACATATCCTGAATTCTATTCCAAATGAATTGGGGAATTCACATAGGAAAAAAAGATGATCTTTAGATTCCTTAACCCTTTTATAGAGCAAACATTTATTTTTAGTAGAAAGGTAAGTCATCCTATCCGTGGTACTCAACTTATTCAACGTTGAAAGCCATAGTCAGAAGGAACAACTAGGCATAAGATACTTTTGCTAAAATATAGGTAACCAATATACCCTTTTCTTGTCCTAATGTAACCATCAACTGAAGGCTCAAAACTGAAATTGCTAGGAGTTTAGTTAAGACATAAAAAACACATTGTCTCTCACCATCAAGTTGATGGTTATGTATAAGATGTCGTACATCCATAGGAAAAGCATACTAGTGACCTTTTTGGATAATTGATTTGAATTTAGCTTTAGTAGGGAATATACTCCAGTAATGCACAATATAAGGTATTTTGATTAGGGGACCCTTTCTTTGTCCAAAAGCTAATCTTAGTATATCTCTTATAGCTAAATATTAAAGTATTAATAAACGCTCATCTAAATTTTTGACTAGTAGCATTTTATCAAGAAAAGCATAAAGAAAATGGTTGTACAAAATTTTAACAAGGAACCAAAAATGAACATAGTAGTATTTTGTTATAATTTTTATCATCAATGTTAATAAAGATGAACAAATGAATATGGAGACCAAAGTTACATAAATAGAATAAGGGGAAGAATGCCATCGCTCAAGTCAACAAACCCAGTTTTTTGTGACTGTTATGACATTTTCGCAAATTTTAATCATAAAGAACAAATCAAATAAATCTATATTCACAAAAATTATAATTACTATGAAACCCATTTAACACATTCAATGACCTTAGCCAAAATAAATGAAATACCCATAAACACAATTTCCATCCATCTTAAATAGGCATATTAAACTCTTGGAAGGATAAAAATTGAAAACAATCAAATGATAGCCCACATATGTTATCTATCCTTAAATCTCTATATTTTAAGCCAATCAAAACCATCGATTTGCAATTGGAAAGTGGTAGGTGTAGTGTATAAGTAGACAAGAATTAATAACAAAACATTCACAAGAGAAATCCAAATGGATTATCATTTTCACTTTAACTGTCTAGTTACTTTAAAAAAGGAGAAAGAAAAAACCTTCATCAATTCATATCTCAAATCTTTTAAGACATGAAAAGGAAAATTACAGATAAAACCAACATTAATTTAATGAATTGCATTAAAAAAAATATTGCACATTTTCTCTTAAAACCACTTATTCTTCTCAGGAACTTGCAAAAAGGAAAGCTAAATAACGAGTCTTCTAATACATATTTATGTTGAATGTGTGTGTGTGTGTGTGTGTGTGTGTGTCATTTCATCTTTTTAGTTGGAACTTTGGGTGGTTCGCGAAAAAAGATCGCAAAAAAAAGAACCAAGTTAAGATGATACGGATCAACCCCTTCTTCTTGCGCCAAAGATCTTATCATTTCTGAAGGAACTGGATTTATATCTCCTTTCCATTTCCATTCAAGAGTTCTCATGTGTTTCCACGCCCCTTTGAGACCAGTAATTTGACTTATTCACATCCAGATCATGAATATTTGGAATCCATAATTTCGTTAACTGATTGTACAAGGAAGGCAATAGTTTTCTAGTTATAGAAAAGAATGGAAAAAATGATAAATAAATAATAAATAATAAATAAAAATGAGGTAATGAAAAGAAATTCTCGATTAGATTAAACCCGTTGCCTTACTGCTTGGCCACGCCCCATTTATCTTTTTATTCAACCCTACTCAAAACTAATAATAGAAATCCTAGCTATTCTGAGCATGATAGTGGGGAATCTCATTGCTATTACTAAAACAAACATGAAACGTATGCTTGCATATTCATCCATAGGTCAAATGAAAAAAAGGGGGGTACGGGGGAGGGCTCATTTTATGATAAAAAATCCATTAATTTTAGGTATTTCACAACAAGAAAACAAAGGATCCGTTGAATTTCAAATAGATCTGTTTATGAAACTTTTTATCTAGATGGGAATCAAGAAAATTCGAAGTTAGAAATATTGATAGATAAAGATCTCTTCTGATTTAAAAAACCTCTTGTAACTATTCTTTTCGACTTTAAATGTTGGAATCATCCATTTCGATATATAAAAAACAGTCAATTTGAAAATGCTGTAAGAAAGGAGATGTCACAATTTTTTTTTATACATGTCGAAGTGATGGCAAAGAAAGAATCTATTTTACATATCCACCCATTTTATCAACTTTTTTTAAAATGATACAAAAAAATGTCCCTATTCAAAACAGAAAAAGTCTCCTCTAACGAGTTGTATAATCACTGAAATTTTGATAATAACCAAAAAAAATAAAAACCTATGTAATGAGTTTATAACTAGAGTCAAAACTCTAGATAAAGGAAATGAAATTGAAAATTGAAAAAAAAAATAAAAAATATAGTAAATAAATAAAAAGATTAACACAAAAAATAAATAAACTAAGAGATAAGAAGAAATATGCCCTCCCCCTATATATTTTATACCCTCCCCTAGAAAGAGACTTGTAATACCTACCCTATTGATAATTCCATCAAGCCCTCTCCTATAAAAAAAATGAGTCAATGCTGCTAATTTTCGTGTACCTCCAATTAAAAATTTTGCATAAAAAGCATATATGTAACCACGATTATAAGACCAATCATAGATCCTATTTAGTACTTTGTCCAAAATAATTCTTTTAGGTCCTTTTTTAACGATAAAATTAAAGAAGTTCCAATTTTGTAACGACGAATAAACAGGCTTATATAAAGAAGATGCTATAATTATTCCTAAATAAGCTATACTAACTAAAATGGTAAGGTTTGTTAAAAATTCATACCAATTTAGAGAATTATTTGTATTATTTGGTTGCAAAAGATTCAAAGAAGGGGTTAACAATTTGTACAATATACCCACATAAACCCTTTGTTGATTAAATGGATTAAAAGGAATTCCTATGGCTCCAATAAAAAAAATAAATAGTACCAAA
>JAOQMQ010000189.1:13040-25487 GCA_027563845.1 Erythroxylum subrotundum
AATACAATTAATTAATTTAAAAAATACAATATATTATATTAGAAATTATTAATATAAGAGTATAGTTACAAAAATAGAAATATGAAGATAAAACCAAACATTTTTTATTTTCAATTTTTTATTATAAATCTGAACTAAATAAGTTTTTATTTTCAGTTTGATATTAGAAATCTCAACGAAATAGGTTTTTGTTTTTTAATTAAAATAAAAACAAAAAATTAAAACTAAAAATAAAACTAAAAACTGCAATAAAAAAATAGAAGTGAAATCAAACAATTCCTTAGTTTCTACCGCTGATTGCCACTAAATGCCAAAAACGACTAACAAAAGAGAGGCCCAAATATTGTGCCTAATCTCAACTCATGTCATCAACCGTGTGAACATTGATCCAAATGTCATCCCTGGTCTCGACCCATGTCACCCACACGTGAACATTGAAACTACACCTTCAAAAGATAAGGCTGCGTTCATGATATTGAACTGTCGAGAGTTTTTTGGAAATTGTCATATAAAGAGACTTGCAGGTTACCTCAAAAAATTTTAAGAAGATAATTGGTCTAAAGTCACGATGTGATAAAATTTGTATATATTAATAAAATCGGTTTGAAATCAATCCGATCTAAAAATAACAGATCAAGTTCGAATTGATCGAATTTTCAACTAAGTTTAAGTTCGATGAATTAAACATTTTTTTAAATATTGTTATTTTAATCTTCAAATTTATGATTAAATTGATAATATTTTAGTTGATTATACCACTATCTTATTTTTAGATTAATATAAACTTGCATAATTTTAATTTAACTAAGTTTCAGTTTTAGTTCAAATCAACAATTATCTATTTAATTTTGATTGATCTTATTATCATCTCTAATTATTGCGTGCATTTTTTAAATGATTATTAATTTTTATTATTATAAATAAATAAATTTTTAAAATAAATAAATAAATAAAAAGTGAGGATAAGGCTCGCACATTCTTTAGCATAAAACTGTACATTCTACTGATGAGACGAGAGATTGACACCAGAGGACATTATTCACCACCTAATCATCTCTTGTCACAAATACAATGGATCTAACTTCCTATTTGTCCGATAACACTAAAGATATTATTTTAGCATTACGACTCATGACCTAACATAGCAAGCGGTGATGTTGAAGAATCATAGGATTTGAGTTTTGCAAAAAAGGACACTTGCTCCAGACAATTTGCGGATGATATCACTAACAAAAAAGCTATCCATTTTGCGATAGTTTAGGAAAGATCGTAACGTACGTAACTTTTTTTTTATTTATAAAAAGTCTATTTTCGTAATTTGAATATATGATCTTATGATTACGACGTTAGATTATCGTATTTAAAAAAAAAATGACAGAACAATATTTTTATACAAACGAGCACATGTTAAAGGTACCTTTCGAAGGGTATTCCATATTCAATTTGCATATGGAGTAGCTTAAATTAGTAAAATATATATGTCTATCTTATCTTAGAACCAGGGAAAGGACAAATCAATGCTGCGACTTAATTTGCGGTAAATAATTAAATATTAGTATATGCCTTTTTCTATCACCATTTTGTATTTTGTCTTTATTTTGCATATCATGGCTCTTACCTGAATATCTGGATATACCAAAAAGGATGTACGTTCTAATAAAGTTACTATGAAATATTTACTTATAAGCGAGGCAAGCTCTTCTATTCTAGTTCATGGTTTATCTTGATTATATGGTTCGTTCGAGGAGAGATCGAGCTTCAAGAAATAGTGAATGATCTTATCAGTACACAAAAATTGGACAGAAAGTTAAAGTATAAGACAAAAGGTTTAAAAGGTTAAACCTACATTAGTCCGTCTTAAAATAAACTAACGATCGAATGAAATTGAAGAATTTGAATTGAAAAAGATTGTCTCTATTATTGAAGAATTTAAAGTCTAATTAAAATTTTTTGTTAAATAGAAATTTATTTATTTATTTTAATTTATAAAAATTTATTAATTTACAAAAATCGACTGACTAATTGATAAATTATTCAGTTTTTAACAATAAGTGTTATTAAAGTGAATTGAATTGGAAATTTAAAAATCAAACCGAAAAGTTAAACGATTCAACATTTTATAATTAAACTAATCGAATCGATAGAATATTTTAATTATTTTCATGATTTTACTTGGAATTCTATTTAAAATTTCTCCACATATTTCGAATTTTTTAAATTGGAAAATCATATTAATTAAGTCCATAATATTAGAATAATGTTATGTTTTTTCTTAATAATACATTTCTTTCCAAAAGATAAGAAAATAAAGAAGACAAAACATCCCTCCTGATTTTAACGTAAGACCGAAAATTTCTTGATCTTGCCGTGGACCAAACTTAGATTAAGAAAGATCAAAATTTGTTGACGTGCATCTTCTATGGTAAACTTGATTTAATAAATGTAAAATTTACCGTGGGTGTTTTTCCAAATATATATTTAAATACCAATGATTAAAAATTTTAATTAGTTTAACTGTATTAATCTTGAACTGACTAATTTTTCAATTCAATTTACTTTAATAAATTTTGTTGTTAAAATCGATCAGTTTATTAATTAATTAGTCAATTTTTATAAATTAATAAGCTCTTATAAACTATAGATCAATTAATTTTCATTTAACAATTTTTTTCAATTAAGTTTCAAATTCCTCAATAGATAAGAACAATTTATTTCGATCATATTTCAAATTCTTTAATTTTATTCAAAATTTAGTTGATTTTATAACAGTCTAATACTAGTTAAATATTTTAAACTTTAAATCTCTTATCTTGTTGGTTTAACTTAGTAAAACAAACACACGCGAGAGATAAAAGATAGGGGTTGTTAAAGTTTAAAACAATAGGAGCATGTCAAACAATAGAAGTCAGTTAAAGGACAGGAGCCTGCTAGATGATATAAGTTTGTTAAAGGATAAATCCTGTCAAAACAATTTAAAATAGAAGGCGCCTGTTAAAATTGAAAGGAAATTATTGCAAGTTGAAAACAGAAAAAGCTTATTATAAAAGTGAAGGAGTCTATTGCTAAAATGCGCACACACACAATATAGTGCGAAAATTTAAAAGTCAAAATATTTTTTAAAGTTGTCCATCCTTCCAAACTAGTAGCATTTAGCTAGCCTCTACAAGCTCCCAACAAATGAAAATATGATTTGCTCGATATGAGCTTCAATAATTTCTTTCTAGAAGAATTTTGACTTTCTAAAGCATAAGAGAATTGATAACAATATGACTTTCAAGAATATTGATGCAATTGATGTATTTCGAAGGTTTGGCGTATGCCCCTCGTTCGTAAATGCAGTGACTATTCCTTAAATAAATATCTTCTTCAACTAGCCGTTTCTCTTACATCTTGAATTGATTTTGAATATTCAATATCATATTTGATAAAATCTTCCGATATCCAAATTTTAATACAAATGATCATATCGCGAAGCTTATTGTGATTTGTAAGATCCTAATCATTTCTAATAAATCAAGTAAATTCATAAGAACGGTTTTTATAATAAAAGAAAGCATCTATCATATAATTTTATTTACTTTTGAAAAATATATCGTTATCTATACAAAGAAATAAATTTAATTTGAATTCTCGTTTTAATGATTTAAAAATATATAGAAATTTCAATATATATGTATATGTAAACAAATTATATGTATATATATATATTAAACCATTCGAGAAATTCATCTCGAAAGTTTAAACATTGGATTAATAAATATTGTTGTAATCTATCAGTGAAACAGAATTGATATATAGCGTGTAGGAAAGAAATTAAAGTACAACAAAAATTATGTAAAGTACAAGAATTATATAGCACAAAATATCATATTTCAATAAATTTAAATAAAACTTGAGCATATAAGAAAACAATAAAGCTACATGCAAATAAACAAAGTAGAAATTAAATTATTTAGTCTATTAATTTTGAAATTTCTTTAATAGCATTCTTTTCGATTTTGTCTATTATAATATTTAACATGTTTGATAAGAGAAATACGTTGAGTTAATCTAATTATTCAATGTTGATCCTTATCTTGTTTAGCTTTTTCTTGTTTGATTTCATATTTGTGAATCCAATATTGATGATTTTCTGCCATTTTATTACTATTGTTAATTTGCTTTTCTAGTTCGGCTTTGTACTCAAAATAATGCATAATTTTATTTCGGAAGAGAAAATATAAAGTTACAAAGAAAAGTACATAGGGTTCTTAATCTATAAGTTGTTTGATGAGCTTTTCGTAAAAACGTCGTGACTCAATGATCATCTTTTTAAATCAATGGCTCCATTGATCATTCTAGTTTCTTCATACATATTTCCGTAGATTCTTGCATCAAGGCTGGTTCTAGCTCTTTTATTAGCTTCATTATATCGTCCTATTATGGCATTCATCTTGGCTTCTCTTGCATATGTGTCGTTGATTGCAGTTTTTAAATATTGTTTACGTTCAAAGTAGCTAGATTCCATATCTACGCAAAAAATAAAATGAACCTAATTAGTCCATTAATTGCTGAATTTCTTTACAATAGTATTTTCTTTTTATTTTATTAACACGTTTCAATTCTAGATAAAAAGTCAAAATATAAAATCTATGTGAAATATCTTCCTGATTCTAAGGGGTGACTGGAGTTTGTTCAATATATAACTGGTTTTGTTGAATGACATGAGCATAATGAATATCTCTTTTATAGGTAATATTTATTAATTCTTTTAAATAGTTTTTTTGTTCGAAATAGGAACGCATGTTGGGTTTAGTATAAACAACATAGATAAATATAGATTGAAATAAACTCAATAGGCGTACCTTTATCGTCTCCGAATTTGCTTAAACGTCAATCTTCGGCTGAACGCAATGAGAGAGAGAGGAATGACTAGAGAGAATTTATTTCATAAGTTGATGAAAGCATAAGAGCTCTTGAGTATATTATATAGGCTAAGAAAGGGGAAAAGGTCAAAACTTATGGCCGACAAAAATACAAAATGCTAAAGCAAAGATGCTAAAGCAAAAAGTAGAAGACTAATAATTTACATCAAAAGAAGAAAAAGATTAAATAATTTACATAGTAAAAGCAGATTCCTTTGCCGATGGCCGACAAGGGCCTACATGATGTTTCTATCAATCAATCTCTTCGTGTTTAATCAATTTTCTTCAATTATTGCTTCAATTGACTCGTTTTTTTCTTGCTGAGCTGTAGAGGAACAATGTTTACATTTGTGCTCTGGATATATCTGTAATTGGTAGTAGATGACATATTTTCATTGTGCATTGAGTCCATCAAAAATCCCTTCCATTGTAGCAAATGGTTCCATAAACTGTTGGATGATAGTTAAAGCTTCTGACCGAATTGGTAATTTATAGGTTGAAACCATGAGTAAACGAAATCCCTTGTAGTTGATGCGAAGGTTTGATTCAGCATTGATGCGTGCAGCTTGGATAAATACGCCTTCAATATGTTGGAGATTAATTTGAGTAATTAATTCCCAATCAAAGTCATGCTTGGGAGGTGTGTCAATTTTTGGATAAACTCCGTTGCTGATTCTAATAGTGAGGAATGTAATTCTGGGTAGAAGAATGTCTGCATCTGTGATTGAAGCATTTTCCCTAAAGATAGGATAAGTGCTCCAAATTTTAATAAATATCTCTCTATCATTTGCAAAGCGATCTTTATAATTTTTCACAGCTTGAATAAAACCGAATCGAAATTCGGTGAGGATGTGAAGATTGGTGATGTATAATGTGTCAATAAGTCCACTTTGAAACAAAAGATAAGTGGTCAAAGGATCAGTATCTGGAAGTACGATGGCTTTGGGTCCATACTTACCTCGAATGAGGGGATAATATTGGAAAATTTTGTGGTCTTCAGTCTAGAGGTTTAAATTTTGAAAATAGTCCACAAACATTTCAAAGGTGAGTTTGCAGGCTTCAAGTTGAAGGGTTCTGGTAGGTATAGAATTGATTCTATCCATATTAACGAGCTTTCCCAATGTTTGCATTTTGGATGTAGGAGGAATAGGTTGTTCTAAGATTTGTTTATAATTAAGTTTCAAATTTGGCTTTTCGTAATCTGCACGAGCTTTTTCAACTTCTACTATAGTTTTAAAACTTTTATGTACAATACTTGGATGTCCGGTTATATGAATGGTAGCTTTGTGCCATGCATCAAAAATTCTTGCTCTGGGTCCATTGAAAATATCATAGGTTTTATCTTCAGCTTGATCAATTTGTTTTTTAGATGATATTTGAACTGGGGTTTGAGGTGTTGTAGGTGTTTGAACTTGGGTAATTTGTGTTGGAGTTATAGGTATAGGTAAAGAGGAGGTTGATTTCGAAGTACTAGGTAAAACAATGGGTTCATTGGGTGCTTGGTCTTTGTGGGTATTTTGTCTTAATACTTGGATAGTAGTTTTTAGCTGGTTTATATCACGGGTGATGGTTCTAAGCAACTGTTGTTAATTTATGAGGTCTAATTCTTTTTGTGCAAGCACTGCTTCTAGATTGTCTATAACTGCTTCCATTCTCTGGTTAGTATATCTGCAAGAAAATTGTCAGAAGATTTGATATATTGCACTTGAAACTGATATTGGTTCAGCTCAAGTTGCCATCTTATAAGTCTACTTTGATTATAATTACTGTATATATTGTAGTGGATAAAGCCACAGAGATATTTGGAATCGGTATGAATTTTAAATTCAACCGGTAATAGATCTATTCGCCACTTGCGCAAAGTTTTGAGACAAGCAAGCACTTGTTTTTCATGCATCGGATATCTATATTCGGTGGGATTGAATGTCCCATTTATATATTTGCATAAATGATATTTCTTTTGGTTGGGTGGTTGTGCCAAAAGGACTTGCATCAATTTGTACCAAGAGTGAATCAATTGGTAGATAATTATATAACACTGGTAACTGTGCACATAAAGCCTTGAGTTTCCTCACATCTTTGGTGTCTATATCGGTCCAACTCCATTGAATTTTCGTACTGCATTTGTAACATTTCATATCGCCCGCTTACAGATATTGTCTGCTTTGGGCGTTGGCCCAGCCAAGCCCTCACGGTTTTGCTTTATTTGAGGCTTTCCTAGGAGGTCACTCATCCTAGAACTACTCTCACCCAAGTACATTGAACCTCAGAGTTCCGCTGGGATCCAGTGCATTAATCTGTCGATATTTCTGATTAAATCTTCTTGTTCCTAATTATTGTATAGAAAGATATTTCTTTCTTCCGCCTTCCCCATAAAAGTTTATTTGAAGTCATAACATAAGACATAGCTATGGAAAACGAGTCTATAAGGGGGAGGTATTTGTACCCTTATAAGGCGTACTTCGTTCCCCTATCTAACCGATATGGGATCTTACACTCTCCACCCCCCTTAGGACCCTGCCCTTTTTGGGGTCCAGCCTAGCTGGCACAATGATCCGAGTACCGGCTCTGATACCACTTGTAACATCTCAGATCACCCGCTTATAGATATTGTCCGCTTTGCGCCTTGGCCCAGCCAAGCCCTCACGGTTTTACTTTTTTCGAGGCCTTCCCAGGAGGTCACACATCCTATAACTACTCTCACCTAAGCACATTTAACCTCGGAGTTACGATGGGATCCAGTGCATTAGGCCATGAAAAACGCGTCTGTAAGGGAGAGATATCCGTACCCTTATAAGGCGTACTTCGTTCCCCTATCCAACCGATATGAGATCTTACATCCTGGATCTGACATGTCTCTTGGTAGGAGTACCATGAAACTCATAATTATGGATGTATTCAGTACTTTCCAATAAAAGTGGAATTGGTCTATGATCGAGTCAATAACAAATAAATAGGAATTTCTAGTTATACCTCATGAAAAAAGTTATAACTCGTGAAAACAGATTTCTTTTATGGAAGAAATTATTCCCTTTCTTTTACTTTTAGAACGAAATTTTGTCAAGTAAGCAAAAATGTCATGGTTGCAGGAGTTTATATATCGCATGTAGGTTTTTTTTATTTTTTATTTCTATTTTTTTATAATTATAATAGTAACGTGGCATAATCGTCGAGGTGAATTCGGGACCTTTTATTATATTAAATAATTAATAATAATATTTTTATATAATTAATAAAAAATAATAAAATTTGTATTAATGAAAATAGAAAATAAATACAAATTGATTTTTTAATTGTTTAATGTTACTTTACTATTTTGAAGTAATCAATATTTAATTTATTAAATTGACCTCCTTTCGTTTTTATGATATCGTATCTATTTTTTATATTTTTATGATATCGTATATATAATGTAAAAAAGAATTTTTAGTTTACTGAATTAAAAAAATAAAGAGCGGACAGAACTCGAAATTTTTTTATATGGTATGTGGCGATCAATACCTAAATGGGTTGCCAAATCATAACGATTAATACAATAAAATCTTTCTATAAATCCCTTGTAGTACTGAAATTAGAATTTAGAGAATTTTTTATTTTGTGTCAGAATTGAGAAATTATATGGCTCGAATATTTAGTATTCTCCTATTTATTACCCGTGTCTACTCTTTAGGCAGAATACCGTCACCCACTTTTATTAAAAAACTGTAAGAAACCTCAGAAACGGAAGAAAGGGAGGAAGAAACAGATGTAGAAATAAAAACAACTTCCGGAACGAAAGGGACTAAATAGGAACAAGAGGCATCCACTGAAGAAAATCCTGCTTCTTTCCTTTTTTCAGAAGAAAAGGAGGATTTGGACAAAATAACAAAACAGATTCTTCCAATGTATAAAACAAAAATTCCAACGGCTTTTGCTACTATAACCTTCCCAACCACGATTTTTTTTTAGGCATTTTGCTTGTAAAAAAAAGAAAAAAAATTGTATTGATCCTAAGTATCAAACAAAACTTAAAAAACAAGCAGTAAATAAAAATGGATAATACACTAAAGATCCTTTTTTAGCTCAACACTATACTTCGATTATGCTCGTCTAAATAGAACATCGGCTCTGATATTTACATCTTCGTCTACTAAAACAACTGGAAATGTTTAAAAAAAAGTAGGCATACGACATATAAAAAGTTCATACCCTTCTTTATCTCTAAAAATAGGACGTTGTAACCACCCAACAGCTATTCCATCCCTATTGTCCATTGAGCCTGCTCTGAACAATCCACCTTTTGCCGAATTATTACCAATGTAATCATAAAAGGCTAAATTTCCAAGAATTTTAGACCAAGCTTCGGATAAACTTTGATTTTCGGCTAGCCCAGTACCATCTCTTTGATATATTTCTTGCTGGAAGTATCCTTGATCCCATTGATAACTGGTGGGACCAAATAATTCAACGGGGGTAGTTGCTGAACCATACCACATAGTTTCGGCAACAACAAATGCTGCAAAAAAGACAGCAGTGATACTACTGGAAAGAACAGTTTCAATATTTTCCATACGTAATCTTTTGTATAGATGTTGGGGCGGACGGACACTAAGATTAAATAGGCCCGCTAATACACCCAATGTCCCTACTGCAATATGATGAGAGGTTATTCCGCCCGAAACAAAAGGATCAAACCCTTCCACACCCCATATGGGATTTACAGCTTGGACTTTCCCGATGAGTCCATAAGGATCAGACACCCATATTCCCAGACCATACAATCCAGTTACATGAGAGGATTAATGTCGGATCCACAAGGACAAATGATTGATTTACACATTCAAAACAATTTACGCGAAGGACTGTCTTTAACAGAATATATTATTTCTTGCTATGGAGCGCGAAAAGGAGTTGTGGATACTGTTGTACCAACATCAGATGCTGGATATCTTACACGCAGACTTGTTGAATTAGTTCAACATATTGTTGTCCGCAAATTGTGGCACAGCCCAAGGGATTTCTGTCAGTCCACGAAATGGGATGGTACGGGAAAGAATTTTTATCCAAACATTAATTGGTCGTGTATTAACAAACAATATATATATGGGTCTACGATGTATTGTCATTCGAAATCTCACTAAAAAAAATTCTTTTGTAGCAAATCATTTATTAAGAAAAATAAATAAGTTTAACATAAAGGCGGAAAAAGAAATCCTAATAACGTGGTTGATTTTGTTTTCTTATGGGCGAACGACGGGAATTGAACCTGCACATCGTGGATTCACAATCCATTGCCTTGATCTACTTGGTTACATCTGCCCCTAATACTTTAATTACAAATTAAAAAATCTACAAATTACAAAGAAGTTCTAACATTTCTCATTCCAATTTTTCTTTCTTATTTCTTATTTCTTTATTCTTATATATATATATATATATATATAGGTTGCATCAAAAAAAATTATCCATTACATAATTATTTTAGGCATAAAATAATAATAAAATAGTACTTAAAATAAAATAGTTTATGCATAATCTAGTAAATTTTAGCAATAATTTTAAAAAAGTAAATAAAATGAAATAGCTTGCAAACTCACTTCTTCATCACCTTACTAATCAGTATACTTCTCAACAATTAATTCATCACTGTGAAGATACCTTTTAAGTATGTTTCGGATTATTTTTCAGATGCATATAATGATTTAATAAAATAATTTAAATTTGTTCAGACATTAACGTGCTTGTATTCTCAATTAATCATTTAAATTTCTAGAGAATTGCAAATTTTCTAATTCAAACCTTTAATTTCTTGATTAAACCAAATATATTAATATATATTAAATTTATAAATATTAATTAAAATACTTTTATTATTTAAAAATATCTAATTTATCATATTTAGATTAGTTCAAATTTTCTATCTTAATTATCTTATTTCAACCCTGTTTTTATCTAAAAATAATATTATTTTTTGTTTAGTTACATATAAAATAATGTTATCTTAGATAAAATTTTGATTAAATGAGGCGGATAATATGCATATCAAATTTTTTTGTTCCAGTTACTTTATTCTATTAATTTTCATCTATATATTTATGCGGGATCCATATAAATATGTAGATAAGATTTAATGAAACATAATAAAAATAACATAACCTGAACAGCAAAACTGATATTGATCCCACGTAAATATATGGATGAGATTTAATAAAACATGATAAAAATAACGTAACCGAATAGAAAAACTGATGTCGATAATATGGTGCTCCGAACCAAAGAGGCCAATGCAAAAGACAAGTCCTGACTACTCAATTACTTCTAATATATGGCTTATGATGAGTTCAGGTAAAATTTAAGTGTTACCTGGCAGTCAACGAATCCTCCATCTGAATTTTTATAAAGACGATGTGTTTGTTACTTCATTCACTAATTGATGAATTACAAACGAGCAACTTTACCGGTAGTTTAAGGCTCGCACTTTTCGTATTACCTAACAATTTTTGTTAATTTTTTGTTTATTTATGATTTATAATAACATTATATTATAATTTAAAACTTTTAATATTTTGATATTTTAAGTAAATAATAGATAAAAGATTAATGAAATGTGAAGTGAAGCATAAAAATTTGAATATATTTAGACTTTACTTTTATATAATTTTTAAGGTTATTATAAGATATAGTATTTTTTTTGTTTAAAAATCAAAGAAGGAAAACTTTTGTAATGATGATGAAATTAGTGTAGTTTCAATTATTACTCCTTTTTTAAGGTAAATAAGTAAATGAGCATATAATTATTTTAAAATTTTTGATATTTTTAAATTATTAAATAACAAAATTCATACGTGACAAAATTACAATATCTGATAACCAAAACATTAATCTAACGTAGCTTGTCATGTCACCCACATTAATGGAGAATTTAATGTTGAGTTTTTTTTGCAAAATATTAAAAATTAAAGTATTTTAAAATCACTTTTTAAAATTTAAATTAGTATTACAGAATTGAGTAAAGTTTAAGATTTTTTTTATAATTAACATTTGTCTGACTTTCTAATTCCGTAAGCTTGTCGGTTGGAAAATCTGATCTTACTCCATCAAAACGGCTTTCTTTTGAAGTGTTTCTCCTTATTTACATTGTATGCACATTTCTCCGTGTCCTTGTAAGAAACTTTCGGAGACAATGATCATAATCTCTAACATATAGGACCATAAAAGATTACCATTTTCAGTTTTTGGTCAATTTAAAGTTTCAGGCGCTGGCCCTTTCCATATTTGTGATAGAAATAATAAATTTGGTACCAGTGATCATAACAAGCGTCAAGCCAAAGAATAATTACAGAACTTTGTTCTTTTGCATTAAAAAAATAGTTGAAGCATTGAATACATTCAAGATCTGATTGATTTGATTAGTTTATGGAACAACTCATAATTCTTTAAGAAGATCCCGTGGCTGGCCATCCATCGTTTATGCCTTAATTCTTAGAAGACAACGATCTGCTTCACTTATATTATAATAATCCATGTATGCATTGATCAGTTCTGATAGTGACATACTATTTTT
>JAOQMQ010000191.1:0-14254 GCA_027563845.1 Erythroxylum subrotundum
GTATAAAGGCAGGCGCAGATCTATGAATAGGGGATGTTGTGCGAGTATCTACAGGACCTAACTCATCAACAGGTTCTATCCCGATCTGCTTTCGGTTAAGTAATCTGTCACTATTCATTAGATTTCGTTTGTCAACCGCTCATGCTTTTATGCTTTGTATCGGAACTCCGAATTGGATTTCTTTCGACTTTTTTATCTGTTCGTGTCGGGTACTCGCTCTGCTAATTGGTATGATAACCAGTAAAGGGAGGGAACATAGTCATCTTTTCCAGAACACCCTAAACCGTAACAGCAATACCAACGGATATGACCAAAAAGGCCTTGTCACGAGCCGGGATCGAACCGGCGCTTTCCGGATGTACGGGTCCGGATGTCAATCCCTCTGATCGCAACTTTTTAACCCGGTTCGGCACGCCTACTTCCGGGGGTCGTTCACCCGACCAAAATCCCTACTCAATCCTCGTCCTCCAGTGAAGAGTTTGGAAATTTCCATTTATGCAAGATCCGGAGAGGTCCATTGACTCTTGACTCCATTTTTTCTAATATGATAAAAAAATGGAAATTAGGAAAAATGGATCTTCGGAACCTCCGTGCAGTTCCAAAGCGAGTTCCTCCCACGTCCTTCCTTTAGGTAGGGATGCGCCGAGGTTTGTCATATACTCAAGAAGAAAGCTCTCAAAAAAGGAGTCTATTTCCTGGAGGGACATTCGTTCCAATTCTAGTAAAGCTTGCTCATAGGAAAGAAAGGGATCTGAAAAAAAGTCAACAATTTTCAGCCCCATCTTACAAAGTTTAAAAAAAAAAATGAGCATTGCTGAGGAAATCCCCAGATATCCTATTAAAAAAAAAGAAAGGGCGTAAGAACATGATCTTGTCTTTCTGTTCATTCGCTCCTTGCTCGCGGAGCGGCATACCGAAAAATAGAAATGGAATGGACAGATTCGATGAGAAGGAATGAATTCAACAGAAGCAAGAGACTGATTGACCGAAGGCAAAATGTCCGACGAAGAAAGGAAGGAAAGGAAAGCATTGAATCATTCCCGAAGGTCGCAAAACCAATGGTAGGCTTTGGAGCTAGTTAAGTTCCCCGTTCAGGCTAGGGTAACTGAACTCACTTTTGAATGTGCAACTTGGCACCGGGATGAGAATTAGCCCTTACTTCTTTCTAGAGAGCCGAATCACAGGATTCCTTGGGCGAAAGGGAAAGGGGCGCCTTAGAACTGCCAGTTTCGGGGCTGGCCACTGAAAGGAGTCTTAAGCGTGCCTTCGGCATTCAATCCCTGTCTCGCATTCCCTTGCCTCCTGACCCATTGTGCTTTGTCCCATACCCCAAGTCATGGGGTCAGTTCCCAAGACTCAAAGTCGGATGAGAACAGAAGCATTTCCAATAGAATAGCGGTAGATGAAGAGGAAGCGCCCTAGGTCGGTGCAGGAAAGGCAGAAGTTTGAAAGAATTGGCATGATAAAGAGTGCATTATAATACCTTTTTTTTTTATGCACGGGAAAGAGAATGAACTAGAACAAAGCAGATTTTATTCATTCCAGCAGTACAAGCATTTTGTTACATGGGAGTACATCCAATAGGAAGCTTACACACACATAGACCAGCCACACAACTAAACACAACATTACATAGTTAACTAACAACATATTAAGTTAACAACGGACTCTTATTAGTTTCCCCCGTTTACCTCGTTTCCCCCGAGGCTGCGTAAGACCCCCTCCACAATGAGAGATTGCTTTTCTTGGAGGAGGGCCCTCTTCCTTTCTTCCAGACCGCGAATGCGGTCCCGGATCTGTTGCATGGCTCCTGCCACGACCTCCGGATCAGAGCGACAAAAGGAAGGCCATCGAATAGGAGGTCTTCCAATTCAAATGGACAAAAAAAAAAGGAAAAATCCAATTTTAGCACAGCTGATAGGCCGGATGAAGAGGCAAACAAGTATCACCCAATAATCAGACTTCCTCCCCCAGAAGAGATGGTCGAAAAGCTTATCAGCCGACTTGGGAGCACGCGCGTCCAGGAAGCAAAGGCCCCCAATGCGGCGCCTACCGATTTGAAACTTCTCAAGAAGTGGTTAACCCGAGCCTGTCAGTCCGCACCACAAGATGACGGGAAGGGAAAGATGAGCGTAAGGAATGAAATGTGGGCCATTAAGGAGGAAGAAGGAGAGGAGCGTAAGCCACTCGACTGGTTGGAGAGGATCGATGCAATTGAGCTCGACTGGTTGGAGAGGAGCGGAGGAAGAGGAACTCGAACTCCTAACTCGATAAGGTATTCAATGTCAAAAGGCAAGACAGATATTGTGAAAGAAAACAATGGTCTTTCATAACTACGCTATCACGTCACTCTTTTTTCCATACTAACTAAAAAAATAGAAAATAGGCTTAGGCTGGCGGTAGTTAATTGTCAGGATTCCCGAACACTCTGATGATTTTGCTTCCAACCGTCTTTCTCTCTTTGAAAACTTTCGGGTAGAAAAGACCTAGTACATGAGGGGAAAAGGAGTAAGAATAAGGTGAATCACCATTTAGCAGGGCTACAGTGCTCTCCGGTTCAGTCATGTCTAACAGTTCCGTCTACGAGTGCAGTGAATGAAGCCTGGCCTGAGGTTTGATTTTATTAATCTTTTTTTCCTCTGTTTCATTCATTGTTTACTGCTTACTGAGCTTACTTCATGCTTTTCCTGCCTTCGCGATCCCTTATTTGACTCTTTTTACCTTCCCCATCCTAGCGGCTTAGAAGAAAGATAAAGATCTGATTTTTCCAAAAGTGGAATGCCAAAGCTGTCAATCCCATTGTCCTTTGACAGACTGGTCTTCTTTCGCCGATCAAGCTTGAGGTCTTCCCTTGAGGTCTTCCCCAAGTCTATCTCGTACATTCATTGGTCTTGCCGTAGGCTTGACTATAGTCAAATACGAGTTGAGATAAAGGGCGCTCCAGTCGCATCTATCTATAGATTACGCTTCGGACCCTTGGCGTTTGAGGAGCAAGGAGCGCGTCCTACGTTCGGGTCTTGAGCCTTTGTTAAGCCTTCATCCCTCGGATCGGACGCTTCAAACTTTATCTTTCCATGTCCATGTGAACGCACCATTGGACCATGCCACATAGAGGGTAAATCGTGTGTGCCTGTTATTGTTATAAGGACACCTTTTTTTTCCATGTCTTTCTCCTGAAAAGAAGGAGTGGAAGTTGCAGACAAAAGCTAAGCCTCTTGAGTTTGAGTAGAAGTTGGAGCAGTTCCCATTGATCCATAACCAGTGGAAGACTCTGTATAAGGCGTGGAACGAAGCAAGTAAGAATCTACTTCAAGTGAGTGCCTTCTCTTTTAAGTCCTTCCCCAAGTCAGCCAAGTTCCGGGGTTTCGGGGTAATATTGTTAGTAGGAGGTCTCCTTACAGCTAGGGGGTTGATTATTGTGTAGTAGGAGTGCCCTGCTCTGTTACATCTAGTGGAAGCAAGCAAGAAGGAAGGACTACCTACTATATTATATGATTATATGGCAAAAAGGCCCAAAGCATGCTGTTTATATATAGGATGGTTTAGCCTAGGAGTCAGATCATCTAAAAAAATTTGCCCCAGTATCAGTCTATAAGTATGAGTGTAAGTCCTCCTAGTGGCCTAAGCTCCAATACCACACAGGGTAGAAGTGAAGTTTCTATTGAATTGAGTCAGATCCTTGTTTGGTTTAAAAATGAATATCAGATGTCAAAAAAATGAAAAAGAAATTGTTAGAGGAAGATTCAATACCAATTGATTCCCCTATTGATTAACCTCCTACAACATCCGAAGCGGACACCAGCAGATGGTAAAGGCCTTGCAGCGCATGTTTTCAATAAACTTCTAGCAGTGAAGTACAAACCCTCTCTGTAGTAGATTGAGACCCTTTTTTCCTGCCGGAAGATGGAGTCGAACCTTTTTAGTCCCTTCGTTCTCTCAGAGGCCGCATTTCAAATAGAAAGGGACGATTCACAGCTGGAATTGTGTACAATAAATGGTTGGTGCGAAGGACCCGCTTCATCGCCGCGCGCCGCCCTTGGGATCGAATCATTCCGAGACGTTCCTTCTGTTGGAGTTTCAGAAAAGGGTTCCAACAGGACCCCAATTTCGAAGGAAGATTCTCTCCACGAAGACGAGCTTGAGGGGCTAGAATGGGGCCCCACCCGACACACAAAAAATGAGTAGAGCACTACTAACATAAAGACCAAAGGTAGAAACAAAGTCGATGCGTAGACAGTAGCTAAATAAATAACACTATTTTTTTTCTATTTTTTTTTTTAAAAAGTAGAAATATATATTTAAAGTAGAATGCCATACTTTTTCTTTGTTTTCACACAATAACGAAAAATGAAGATCAAGCTTCAAATAAGGATTGCAAACAGACCGATTCCGATTAATTTAGCACCTTCTAACATAACTCTTGAAGAGCCTCTTTCTTTGTTTATCTCGCCCTTAAACATTTTATTTTTTATAGAAAGATTTTATAAAGATTTTTTTGATTATTTTATAGTACGGATTATCTAAGGGGTGAAACCTGAGAATCTCACATCAAGGTGACAGGATTCGAACCGATGACTTAAGCCTATTACTTACTTAGGGCGTTTCAAGAGCGTGATTCTGATTTTATTTGAAAGACAGAACTCTGATTTTTATATAACAAATTCTTAGTCTAGTTCGCCACAAGACATTCCCCGAAAGGGGGCTAGCCTATGTGATTTGGAAGAAAGAGGGTTTGATTCACTCTTATCTTGAGAAATCAGTCAAGTTGGACCAAAGAAAAGAGAGAAAGCACTCGCGGCACACATTTCTTATTCCACAGATTCTATCTTCCACATCTCTTGCAAGAGGTGATTTGATTAACTCAAGAGCAAACAGCCAATTCTCTAACAGACGATTCGATAGCAGACGATTTGCACTAGATGAGTTCAAAGCCCGGATACGTACCTTCTACTCCTGCTACAGAAAGACTAAAAGACCAGATCCAAATTCGTCCTTCTTACTTGTTACCATGTGTGATAGCCTATTGGGCTAGTTAGTTTATGCAGCTTTCAGTCTTTTTAGTCAGTCAGGGAGAGGGCCTTGGCCTCCTTCCTTGCTTCAAGGAGGTTAAGTAGAAAAACGAAATTTTTAATATATAAGAGAAAGAAAACGACAGACGAGCCTATTCTGATGTCTTTTCTTGGTCTTGCTCAATCTGACTTGTCCCTTCAAACTACGTGCGATCCTTTATTTTGTGTCTTTCTTCCCAAGTCTTTTTGGATAAATCCTCCGGGGCATCCATCCCTTATCTCCCAATGCTATCTATGGAAGTGAAGTTTCTTTGAATAAGTACACGCCGAAATAGTAAGAGTGTGTTTGTCCTGGTTTTTGTTTGTGCTTTGATTTTTGGTTAAAAAAGGGTTAGGTTCCTATATAAATAGCTCCATCTTTGCGTCGCGCTATTCTTCCTCTCATTCAAAGAATAGTGAAAAGCCGGGTCCAATCCCCCGAGTCTCTTCTGCTCCATTTTGAATATTAATCACTCTTGGTGCAAAATTTGCTATACCTAAGCCTCAAGTTGGTTTACCGCACGGCTGTTCTAAGTCCTTCTTTTACTTTTAGCAGCAGCTTGAATTGGATTTGATGCGCAATCCACTGACCCTTGGCAAGGGATTGAAGGGGAAGTTGTTAAAGCGCTACTCAATCTTCCTTCTTTTCTATCAGTAGTTCCCGCGAAACCTAAATTTCCATGTTCTCCTGAGCCCGAAGAAGTTTTTTTTTTTCATCTTTTGAACCCGCGTTTGTCTCGTAGTGTAACTTTTCGGCATCCCCTTTTTTTTTTAATCTAGTGACGTCGAGTAATTCATTTGTCCCGGTTTATGAGATCATTTTAGTGTTTCTTACATGACTTTGTCTAGGTTTCGGTCTGTATTGGGATTCGTTGCCATGGGAGCTGCCCCTTCCAAGTCTCATTACAGAGGCGAACAACAATTCGTCTGGAATGGTAGACGGCTTTGACGCGGGCCTTTTTTTGGCTTCATTAAATTGAGACAATAACAGTACCATGTTTGGCCCGGATAACATTCCATTCCCCTAGTTACAGAAAGACCAAAAAATAATGAATCGACCCCTCCCGGATAGGACGGAGGAGGGGGAAAGTCTGAGAAAGGAAGGGTTAGTGTGGCTAACTCAGTCCGAAATCAAGCTCTTTCAGTCAACTCTTTCTTTCCTATATCATCTCAATTCTAAACTAAGGAAGAAATAAAGAAGATTATATAAACCCATAAGAGGAAGAGATCGGGCTCGGACACTGAAGCTCTATCCTAAGAGTAATCACACTATAAAAAGAAAAAGAAGACCGATTGAGTGGTTCGGCTACTCAACCTCGCCGGGGCAGGAGCTCTAGACAGTCTGGAACTATCTCTACTGATACAGGCCTACCCTTAAGGGCCCTCAGCCTATCGGTGGATCTACTATAGGTATATCTTTCAGAAGATCATTATAGAGAATGAAGCACAAAATGGAATAAGAGAATCAGTCTATCTGACGCTCTCGCTACATCTAGTTCGCTCGCACGCTCCGTTCGCTCGTTACTCGTATTCCACTCGCTCGTTCCCTCTACCTGTCGTACGAGCATCTTCAAAGCAGACTCTATCTTTTCCCCAGACTCTAATCTGTCCTAAAGCCCTTACTCTATAAGGTGGAGGGGTGAAAGGAAGGGGTCTTACCTAGCCAAACCCGACACCATTCTTACAGTAGCACTTGACTAAGAGCTCCTTAGTTCATAGCCTTTCGGGGAATAGAGAATGTCGAGGGGGCGAGGCGGTCGAAGAAGGCCACAAGTGGAAGTAACCGATGCAAAGGTCATTCAGTTGACTCCTTGCTGCCAGTCCGTGCTTGCTGTCATGCTGGCAAAAGCAGGGGTTTCGGCCGTTTTTACCTACTATTGGATTTGAACCAATGACTCTCGCCGTATGAAAGCGATACTCTAACCGCTGAGTCAAGTAGGTCAAGCTTAGTCAAGTCAGAAAAAAGAAAATAGACCCCTAATAAAAGAAAGCCGCGCAACCAGAGTTCCCCAACCTATACAAGGGGGGGCGGAACGCTAAGAAAGAGAAAGCGTTTTCACTATACGAAATAAAGCAGCGGCTAGCACGCTAAGATCAACCACTTCGAGAACGTGGAGCCTTTCTTTCGCGGTCGTCTGTATTAATAGTTGTGGATTCCGATTCATGCGGTCGTTCTCTACTGCATTGGTGTTTTCACTCCCCACTCTCAAAAATAACAAAATGTTTCCTTCTCAGGAGTAGTCAAAGTCAAAGGGCGGGTACGAGTAAGAAAAAATTCAACTAGGGCATACAACAATGAATCAATTCAGTCAACAAGATCCGTTCGGTTCGGACCGGTTCTTTTAAGAAGAGCTTCACCCCTCCGTTCGTCCACCCCTGTATGTAGCTCTAGTTCGACTAGCTTGAAGGTGGGAAATTTTGCTTAGCAGTAGGAATTGGATATAGAGCTGCAAAAGCTTGACTTGGCTAGAGGGGAAGGTCGGAGTTCACACCCGCTTAAATTGAATATGGATAGAAACCCCTGTAGTTCAGTGAGCCGAGGGCAAGAGTCATTCATGGCATGCTTTTTCCAGGTCCTATCGAACAACGAGAGATGGACTTACCAGGTATGAAAGTCGCTAGGCTTGGTCTTCTTTGTATCCAGAGTCAGTCTACCCAGAGAAAGGGGAAGCTCTCAAATCAGGTTCGAGGAGCCTTGCCAATTAACAAAAGATTGGAGAGATGGGAATAAGAATTTTGTCTTAAAAAGAGAAAGAGATTCGGATGAAACCAAGGGGGGAATCACGCCTTTTTTTTTCTAGTTCAAATAGCCCGAGTCTGACTCATCTCCCGGGGGAGATGGGAAAGCAGGAGCGGTAGAATCATAAGTAAAGGGAGTTTTTGCTCCCGTTAAAGGAAGTGATCTGACTCTTTCAGAAAGACGGTGAACAAAGCAAAGAACCAGACTGAGACTGACAACCATTCCTTCAGTAGGGGATAATAAAGTGGATTAGCTTTCGTTAACAGAGATGAAAAGCATCCAATCCGAATCTGAGATCTTGAGAGATCGAATCATAGCTATGTAAAGTAGCCTTGGGCTGAGACGTGACCTCTTCTCCTCGTTTTCATTGGGTCACTCACTCGACTACAGGTGAGATAATCAATCAGAGTTCACAGCTTCTGAAACCATATCATAGCTATGATTGTTCCCACGAAAGCAAGAGTGAAGAGTCGACGTTCACCACAGAACAGAAAGCATAGTAACAAGAGCTGAGCTGAAAGAAGAGTGATTCAAATTACCCTAGGGTGACTGCACTCGCTTCCTTAGCCTTAACCCCGTCAGTTCGTTCCTCTCCCCTTGGTCGAGCTGATTTTCTTTCCTCTCCCCCGTCTGAAAACCTTTGCTTCCTTATAGCCTTCCACCAACAGCGGATTCGTGTGCAGCTTCTTCCTCTTTTTCATAAGAATTTGATAAGGCAAGCTCTTGCCTATCGACTCCAATTTCCGGGTTCGGTCAATCAAACAGAATTTCATCCGTAACCACACATAAAGCATTTGAAGTTGCCTACCCTCGGATCACTGAACTGACTTGACGAGATGCGCTTCCCCGATATGCGAGATGTCTTCCTTGGTTGGCTAAGATAGATGTGCCGCTTTTCTTTTTTGGCAGGTTCAATATCTATCCTTCCCTTTTATGGTCAGTATGCGAGATCAGTCTTGCTTCTTTCTTTGTCTATCTCTAATAGGGGAGATCCAATCCAGGATCAGATAGATAGGGAATGATTTTTTCTCGAATGAAATAGAAACGAAACCAACCCGATCGATAATCAAGGAATAGGAAAGCGACCGAGTCACTAATGACGAAATCAGTTCCCTATGGATGAGTAATGGGGAGCTCAATAGAAGAGCAAGTTAACAACTACCATAATTGTCTGTATCGAGAGCTAAAGAGTCTGTGTGGTGTCGTTCCAGTCTCGTAGTCTTGGGGAATATTCCTTTCCCTCTTTGTGGTTGGTTCGGTGTTGTATTTCATGTTTCCTTCCTGTGAAATCGAGCGAAACTACCTTAGTCAAATTTAAATAAAACAATTTCAAATCTTTTTTTTTTCTACAAGTTGGGTTGGTTTCAGTGCTTAACTGCCCGCGGGGCGCTTCGCATTCTTGAAGTGTTTTTTTCGCCTGTTTTTTAGTTTTTAGATAGAAGGTAACGTCCTTCATATTTCCTTTTCTCGTTCTTCCCCAGCGTATGTTGGAGTCCCTAAACTAAAAGATAATGCGTGAAGTTTGCAATCTTTCTTATTCTTTTTTTATTTACATGATTTTTCCCTTTTTTACTTGACTTTACCGGAAAAAACTACAAAAATAACCGCCGCCTCTACTACGCTAGGGAGAATGATTTCTTTAATTTTAACTAATAACAGACTGAAGTCGATTATCCCTATATAGATCTATGAGGAAGGGAGGGGAAGTAGCGTAAGAGCATTCAAGAGCGAAGTTAGCAGTTCAGCGACCGGCTATCCCCGAGAAAGCCTGGTATTCTCAGATCAGGAAAAAAACCTAGAATAGAAAATTGGGTTTAGTTACCGCCACTTCGGTCCACTACCCAGAATGGATCCTTCTGAAGCCATATCAAATAGATCATACTATATAACATAAAAGGGAAGGAATGAAAGATCCAGTTCATCCGAATGAAGAAAGGGGTTCATCAATCAACCTTTCGCACTTCATTAAAAGACTAAGGGGAATTTTAGGCTACGCTCCTTCAGGCCTTTGAAAGAGCCCCAACCAAATAGTGTTTCACATGACACCCCAGAAAAGTCGTGTTGTTAGCCCAAAGATCAGCCTTTGACGAGCGCTTGGGCAGATAAGACTTTGGTAATTTGCTTTCCCGAAAAAGGGACCTAGATGGTAGATGGTGAGGGGACTCAGGCTTCTCGGACTCTGACTCCTACCTCTGCTTTTTGTCGAATCTCGATTGAAATCATCTCCTTCGGCTCTGCTAAGTCGCTAAAAAGAGACTCTCTTTCTCTGATTATTGATACAAGAATTAGGAAATGGGGAACTTTTTCTCTTCTTTCAAACCGTCGGCTTCTATTCTATAAAGATAAAGCGCTTTGTCGAATGACGTAAGATGATGCCCGAAATGAGTGAACTAACCTGGTATTGAATCTCTTTTTTAAGATATTTCCGGGTACAGATGAATTAGATCCATTATACCTATAAAAATAGAAAGAGGAAAGACCCTATGAAAGACCTTAAGCTTGTCTACTTGACTACCCTATCCATCCCTCAAAAGTCAAAAACCTCTTTCCGAATCTTCTCTTTCCTGGCTTGTGTAGCCTGTGCGGAGTGAAAGAGTCTGGTTCTTTATTGGTTGGGATTACACTTGATCTCTTTTTCGCTTAAAGTATGTACCTCGTTTGGTCTCGTGACTTCATTTTAAAAGCAGCTGGGAACACAACCACTCGTACCCTATCGAAGCATCTTTAAACCTCTACAACTCAGTTTAGCCACGTCGTCCCTCTCAAAGTCAGTCGAGTCACTTTGTACTGAACCGGGTGGGGCTTTCGCTCCTGTGGGCGCGGGGTTATCGATCAACTATCTTACTTGAATGAAGAAAGGTATGAAATCCTTATATACAACATGTTGAGTCACTAGTCTGATAGTGTCTTTGAACTCCGATAATAGTTTGCTAGTTCATCTTTCCTTCCTTTCTTTCATAGGAGGATCTGCTTACTGTTGACACCCGTAAGACAGACAAATAGCCTTCCGCTAAGACTGAAAAGTTTCCGATTTGGTGCTTGTTTTAGATCTGTACTTATGTGCCGATTATTTCGTTTTAAAAAGAAAAGCTACAACTCTGCTAGAACTTAGGCCTCCCACAAGAAAAAGAAGATATTGTTGAAGACTCCTTATAAGTCTACTTTTCAAGAAAAAAAAAAGTTACGTATACGAAACGTGTGAAAAGGAACGGATCGCTCCAGCCCGCAGCCGTGGTTTGAAGACGAACAAAGTAGCTCGATCTTTTGAGTCCTCTTCTTATGGTCGAGTGGGGATCAAGGGCTCTTGAATGCTCTTAGGTCAGCAACTTCTTGCTTTCATTAGGGATGATCGGAGAACTTCCCACCAGAGAAGATCTGATTCAAAAAGTGCTTTGCCATAGAGGCTAGGTTACAGATATTTAGGCATTCCCTTCTTACCTACACAAGCAATAGGAAAGAAAGCGGGCACAAAAGGAAAGAGTCACTGACCGAGTGCAGTGGTAATACCGACAGAGAGAGCTTCTACCAAGGAAAGCTCAATCCCAACAGTCTCATCTATGGCTGCGGATTCTCGAACAAGAACAGGGGATGAATCTCTACCTTTCAACACTGTGAAACCTGTTCTGGCAGTTGCCTCTTCTTAGACTATTCTCCCTGCTCGGACAGTAACTGGTCGAAAAGCCTCTGCTAAAGATCGTCTTCCTAGAGTTAGGGTTTTGCAAGGAAAGGCCGTCAGACGAGATTTAAAACTAGCAATTAAGGATGGAAGATTTTGACCTTTACGATAAAAATACCTTGTTGTGATGGTACAGTCAGTAAGAATGACATCATACATGAGCAAGTAGGCGTTGATCTTTTTTATCATCTTTCTTGCTGACCCGTAGACTTGATCGCCAGTTTCCGGCGGTGTCTAGTCGCATCGGTACGGGATTCCCTATGCCCCTCCTCTTTGGTGTAGTTGTAGAAAGTCTCTCACACAGGAAGTGCTACTCAAACTGAGCTAAAGGGTCCGAAGGAGCTGGGACACTACTCCTTTCATATTCATAGTAGCAAATCGGAGCTCGCCAATCAATCTTTAAGCGAGATGAGAGGGAAGATCTTCGCACTCGCTCTGAAGTTTCGGAATCAATCTGTTGGGGAAGGGCATACAAAAAAAAGAAGCCCATTCTTTTGAAGTTGAAAGGGCGGAGCTCCTTTTTGAATTTCGTTTTTTAATTTAGCTAAGCAAGGGCGGTTTTTTCGGGTTTGCGAAGGTTTTCATTAGAATATCTTTCTAATTCCAAATTTTCGTACATCAGTATATCAGCTGATTAGATATGAGGAAGAGCTATGTAGCAAGATCTCCGATCGGGTGAACCCAAACTCTTTTTTCTGCCTCGAGTGAGCCTTGTATTGTATTGTATTGTATTGTATTGTATTGTCTTTCTTTTCTTTTAGATGAAAAGGCACTCTTTGGTTCTCCCCTTATTTCTTGCCAGCTCACCTCGACATTCACGGTTTCCCCCTAACCCGAGAGTGAAGGTCACTACTTTATTTCGCCCCGACATGAATAGCTTCAAACCCAGAGGTTCTGATTTTTGCCTCTTTCAAAGGGTCCGGAAATTGCGTAAGAGAAGAAAGCAACTTTTACGCCCGCTACTCCCATTTCTTTCTTGGTTGGACTAAGCCAACCGGTCATTTTCGACAAGTCTTTTTTCATTTTGAGAGCAAGAAGCGGAACTACAATCAAGCTTTCTTTATCTTATGGATAACCAATCCATTTTCAAATATAGTTGGGAGACTCTCCCCAAGAAATGGGTCAAAAAAATGGAAAGATCGGAACATGGGAATAGATCTGAGACCAATTCGGATTACCTATTTCAATTGTTGTGCTTTCTTAAATTGCATACCTATACAAGGGTTCAAGTTTCGATCGATATTTGCGGAGTTGATCATCCCTCTCGAAAACGAAGATTTGAAGTGGTCTATAATTTACTGAGTACTCGGTATAACTCACGCATTCGTGTACAAACCAGTGCAGACGAAGTAACACGAATATCTCCGATAGTCAGTCTATTTCCATCAGCCGGCTGGTGGGAGCGAGAAATTTGGGATATGTTTGGTGTTTCTTCCATCAATCATCCGGATCTACGCCGTATATCAACAGATTATGGTTTCGAGGGTCATCCATTACGAAAAGACCTTCCTCTGAGTGGATATGTGGAAGTACGCTATGATGATCCAGAGAAACGTGTAGTTTCTGAACCCATTGAGATGACCCAAGAATTTCGATATTTCGATTTTGCTAGTCCTTGGGAACAGCGTAGCAACGGATAATTCAGAATCAGAATAGGTCCAGTCCAGGGGACAAATCAATAGGAAATGCTATTTGCTTTGTAAGAATGAACTTCTATGAAAGAGTTTCACGTCTTGATCGTCGGATATCATTGAGAAATAGGAAGATCCAAATATTTATCAAATTATTCCCATGAGTAAAGAATCAAGCTACAAGTCTCGATCTATACAAAAACGCACTGGGTTTTGTCTTTCTTTCTCTTTCGGTTTCATTGATAGCAGAAGAGCCTTAGGGGCGCTAGCACTTTACTAATATAATGCAAAAAGGGGCCTGAAAAACGTAATAGGCTGCTACTCTAGGCTCGCTTCGCTTCTTCAAGCTCCGCCCATTAGTGAAGACTAAAGCGCTAACGCGCCAACTTTTTTTTATTTTAGTAAAGCCGCTAAGTGCTCACGTTTTTTGTCTGGGTGGAAGCTGACGGCAGGGCTTGCTTAACCACATACATGGAATTGGGATCTATCTCTCTCGCATGCAACTCTTTCTATCGGGAAAGCCTCGCTTATTCAAAAAAAAAGGGCTGATTATTTAGAACCCTTTTTGCTCATAAGTAAGTAAGCGCTGGTAGGAGCGGCGGGAGGATGATGAGTATATAAATAAATAAAAACCAAAAATCATAAATTCAATGGCAAGAGACATTTTATATCGATAGAGGAAATAACCATGTGAAAACCAGGGCAGGGATTCTCTACAATGCACCGTAGACCAAAAGGGATGTAGCGCAGCTTGGTAGCGCCCTTGTTTTGGGTACAAAATGTCACGGGTTCCAATCCTGTCTTGTCATCCCTACCTATTCCTTATCCTCTGGGCAGTAACGAGGAATTCATTAAGATCGAAAAAATTGGACATACAAAATATGGATGTATTGGGGGTACAAAAAGCATCCTTTTTTCTTTACAGTCGTATCTTATCTACTGTGATAAGAAAACGCTCTTAGTTCAGTTCGGTAGAACGTGGGTCTCCAAAACCCGATGTCGTAGGTTCAAATCCTACAGAGCGTGATTCCGAATCAACAGACTCCATTACCGAGATATGACAACTCTTTTTTAATTGAAAAAAATAGTCAAAATAATTGTATCGAATCCATTTGATATTTTGGAACGAAAACGACCAACTAACACTTTGACTTTACTT
>JAOQMQ010000191.1:34643-64091 GCA_027563845.1 Erythroxylum subrotundum
GTCAACTCAACAAACAAAGAGAAATCAGTAATTTCTTAGGGGGAAGACTTTTTATAACGAAAAAAGGAAAAGAAAGGCATGCGCCTACAACCTATCCTAATACCCTCGCTCTACGGGATCAAAAGCACAGACCGGCAGGGAAACGTCTACCAAGAAACAAAGGCTAAGCGGATGGTGATAGACCGGCAACCACCTCCTTCGCTGGCTATGGACTACTCAACTGACAGAAAGAGGGTATGAAAGGAAAGCGCAGCACAGAAAGAAGCAAGGGATTACTTGCTTCTTACCTTTATCTACTCCAGTCTCTCCAAGCGATCAGTCCATGACTTCCTAAAATAAAGAAACCCGAAATAAAAAAGAAAGAAGATCAATTTGGCCGTGTTTCCCGGGGGAGGCCGCCTTTTCTCAGGCCAGCAGTCTTCTACTTCTAGTCGACTGCTCTATGACGGGCTCCCCTGTTTCCTGGGCTCTGCTCGCTCGTCTACGCTCTGACCCAACAAGTAATAATTGAAAAACGATGTTTCCTTGCCTGCATTAAGATTTAAAACTTGTCGTCAAAAAAAAAAGGCAATCAAGTAGAATCAAGAAAAAAAAATGGAAATAGTCAATCAAGATCTAGATGGATCCCTATCTTTATCTCTAGCCACGGAGATACATATAGATAGGGATCTATAAATCGATCTAGACTCTCTCTATCCGGATAGATATGTCCCTATGAGCGACTACGCCAATCTTTATATGTTTTGGCCACGTTCGTTTCCGCTCCGAAGAGGAAGGTTTAAATCTTTCAATCTTATGTCGTGAGGGATATGACCTATGTTAGGAACATAAGATACCACAGCTTTTAGTGTTCTATGATTCACCTCCGAATAATGAGTAGGTAGTTCGATCCTTTTAATTCTTCTCTTCATAGTAACCTTTTGGGAGGATGCGAAGCAATAGATCCAATTACTATATAAAGAAGAGTTGTAAACTATAGGACTGATTATTCGAGTAGGAAGATTTCGGGTTTTCTCGTTCCTTTTCTTCGATAAGAATAGGGATTTGAAATGATAAAAATGGATCTTCATTCTGTTGTGCTCAGCGAAGGAACTGCCTAAGCATACTTTTTCGGGTCCAAACTTCTTTATTCTTTCTAAGTCTGATTCTTGCATAGAAGAACGCAACTGTTGCAAAAACCGGGATTTTAGTAGTAGGCGGCATCCCCTCTTAGTTTTGAGTAGGTGGAACCATTCTGTTTTTGTTCTTCTCCACATTCTTACCGGGTGATACAGGAATTTGCCTAACATTTTTTCAACTGATATTTCGATATAGAAAGATCTCCTTATTTCTTCACCGCGGATTCTTGCGTCATTTTCTTGAAAAGATATTACATCACCGTGGGACACTTTCAAATGAGTAATGCTTACCATTCTATTATTGACACAAACCCTTCGATGACTTATCGGCTGCCTTGCTTGAGGAATAGTTTCACAAAACTGGAGACGAACCAGAATAACATCCGATCTTGTTTCTGGATTGAGTAGAAAAGGGATATATGAAGTTCGTTCTCTTCCTCTGTGCATCTCTGTGATGGGTAAATCCCCATGAAAAAGGGACAACTTTCGTGTAGTTTGTGAAATGATGTAACTGTTACGATTTTCTCTCGAATAAATCTTTCTCTTAATAGATATCTTCTTGTTCCTCAATCTTCGGAGAATACGGCGTTGTATTATTGTAAGTTCTCTGTTCCGAACATTTCCTGAAAGTAGACGACAAGTTTTAAATCTTAATGCAGGCAAGGCATATCTCGTTGAATCAGTCTTTTTCGCCACATCGGGGCTATGGGAGTCGAACCCAATTCTGCCAAAACCCCCGATAAGCAAAAGCAAGAGGGAAACGACCTTTCATTTACCTCTCTTTCTTTGACCTGGCACACGGAACACCAACCCAATCAATCTCAATGAAGATAGACGGGCATAAGCTAGGACACCCTCGGAGAGCTTTTAAGCATACCTTGCCTTGAATCTGCCCTAGGCTAACCACTTTCTTCTCTTATGAAATTCTTTCTATTTGTAGATGATATGCTATTTTTGCAGCAAGAAGCGCCCCAAGCGGAACCGTTACGACAAGTTCGCTTAGGGTGTTGTTAGTGCAGGAGTACAACAATCGGCCTATAGACTACCTTACCCGCCTACTTCTTAAGCGCTTTAAGGTTAAGGCAAATGCTTATCTAAATAATTAGCTTCCTCGTCGTTGGTCCTTCGGAACTGGTTCAGCGGACACGTGGAGTCGAACGTCTCTCTCCAATCCGGACTATGACTCTTCTAAACCGAGAAAAAAGTCCATTCTCGTCATGATCGATCCACGTCCTACCGTAGTGCTCGGAGAACCCTAGCAAGGCTTACTAAGGCGAAGGCATTCTTCGTTGATTGCACGAGCTAGCCGGCCGTTTTCTTGAAGGGTGACGTGAAGAAGTACTCGTTGTCCCCGAGCATGAAACCGTATGACAAGAGTCGGAATCGGTAATTGCAAATTTCATCTTTGAGGAATCTCTCCCTTCCGGCAACAGATTCAGCGGACGAAGAGGAATGAATTCTTACCCTTGCTTCCGGCTTATTTAAAGAAAGACAGACTTATGAGCAAACCACCCACCCTCGGGTTCCTTCCCTCCCCAAGAGCCAACCATGGCATTCGATGCAACAAGAGGATTCATTCTCTCTCTACGCCGAAAGGACTAAGAGCTCTTATTCCGCAGCCTTTAGCACATAATGGAATTGCTCCTTCTATGCCTCCTCATCTCTCTCGCCTGCCGAATCCTTAGCTTAGCCTGCAGCCTTTATTCCGACAGCAGGGCATTCATTCGTGAAACCTGGTCTTGCATCTGATCTTTCTTCTTCCTTTCCCTAATGCCTAAGCCTAATCATGCTTCAAACATTCAATTCAATGAGTCCCGCAGGAAGAGAAGAGTACGCAAGCTCATTCATTGAATTGGACTTCGTTCCTTTCCCTTCCGGTCGAGTTGGCTAGGCCCTTCTGAAGAAAGATGCAAATTCCCAGAAGCAGTCACAATAGCAGTAGGAGGTTCTACCGTAGTAGGAGAGGGAGTCCATCTTTCATTTCTAAGCATGGCATCTGTAGCAATTGAGATATGGCATCAGTCTCGGAGGATGTTATGCCGTAGCAGCTAAAGAAACGAATCAAGTCGAGCGAAGCGAGGTTTTTCCTTTACCTGACATAGAAGAGATTAGATGTTAGCACCTTCAGCTCTCTTTCTTAACTATCTACTGTACCAGTGAAGTAGCCCATGGGTATGGGATACGAGCGATGAAGAGTCTGATTGCTTTCACGTAGTCAATGTGGGTACGTACTGACTCATATAGCTGTATGATGCTCTCGGTCTATCCCGGATCTGATGACCATCATTCTTTGATTCTAAGGCTGATAATTGGCTTTCTAACGGTTCTCTATGACCTTCCTTCTTCTCTCTCCTCTGCATGAGATCTTTTCCTGAGGATTTGCTTTGAAGGAAAGGATTGCCTTCATTCATCTTCTGAGTTTCAGGCAGAAGACAAAGACATTTCGTGACCAGCCTCTTTGACTGAAGGGGGAGTGGAACGAACGTAGCTAATTGGCAAAGAAGCTAGCTGGACTGAGCTGCTCCAGACTTGTTTCATCGGTTTTGTGAATTGGCTGCACTCCCGGCTCTGGAGAGAGTGATCCTCGGGTGACTGAACTACCCTACCTTGAGAGTAGGGGTAGGCCTAAGCTCAATGCCCTTACTCAACCACCAAGAGCAGCTAGAGTCAAGGCTTCATTTGCATCTCCAACAGACTTTACAAAGGCTTTTGGATTCTCCTAGTAAAAGAGCGAAAAGTCATTTAGAAAGAAAGGCTCTCAATCCCCTTTCACCGGGGGACTCATCTCATATAGAAAGAGAAAAGAGAAAGAAAGAAGAGCCGAAGCGCTAACTCTGACAGACTGCCGAGTGAAAAGAGGTCTTAGGGGAAGTCGGCGTGAAAGAGGGGAAAAGACAGTCTTCAATAGGTAATGCTAGTGATCATTCTCAGAGGAAGTAGCTCATACTACCGGGCATTGACATACGCCCAATCAAGGGGCGGTTACGCCAACAAAGATAGAGAGGGCTATAGCAAACGATGAAAATGTGGGGCTAACGACCAATAGATATGATTCACCACTAGCAAATACGAGTGAGAAGAACTCTACACCCTCGGGGTCAAAGATCCCTTTTCCTTGAGCACTTGAGCAAAGGACTTTCACGACACGGCTAAGAAGGCATCAGTGGCAATCAGTGCTACTACTAGAATCTAATTAGCTTCGTTTCGATGGACTCGTTGTGAAGCCCTTATCGGCGGTTTCGAGCTCCTGTTGGGTTCACATTAGTCTTGGTCTTTTTCTTTTCTTGTTCTAACCAACCCGGAGAGGTGACAATCGAATCCCCCCTAGTTCTCCGGGAGAATGCAATCAGAGCACAAGGAAGCAGATCCTTTCACAAGAAAGCAATAGAGACCCCAGTGCAACAACTCTGGCAGCTCAGTCTAGTACAATCTCAGATCCGGAGTCGCCTATCCTTGGTTAGGAAATCAAAAGACTCGGGAAACTACTTAGAGTAGCGACAAGGATTTCCTCGAACAACCAGGTCTCACCTAGTCAGAAGAGAAGATAGGATCTTTGAACGAAAGAGCATCGACTGCAACAATGCATTTAGCACCTTAGAAAAGCCCGAGTCGAAAGGTAGTGAGGGGAGCTCAAGCAAGTCTATCAGTGGACGGCGCCCTACATCTCCCTGTCCATTATAGCTATCAAGGTGAACTTGCCCTTCTTTCTTCCCTGTGAGCCTCTGCGTAGCAGGCCTCGACACACCTCTGCAACATATGGCCTCTTCGCCATGGCGGGTATATGCTAGCTTCAGGCGGGGTAGGAGTTCAGGCAAAGGAAGGTATGAAAACAGACCCAGAAAAAGGCGACCCAGCCGGTAAAAGCCTACTCTGATTGCCTTCTCCCTTGTCTCGCCCTACTAAGAAAAGTCAAAGTCTATGCGGCTAGGAACTGCTCTTATGAATACCCGGCTTACACGAAGAGGACTGCTCCAGAGAGCTCAGACTGAGACTGACGGTTAGGTGCTTCGGTTCGCTGTGGGGAAGGGATGGATGGAAGAACTTCCGGAAGCGGTAAGTAGAAGGCAAGGTAAATAAATAAAAAAGAAGAAAGAGCTAAGCGCATCGAGGAGTGAATACCCTGATCGGGAGTCTTGAAGGCTAGTTAAAAGCCTTTCTTTCCTTGCGTGGTAGGTGGGGCAGTTCCCGGCTTATCGATCGGTTCAAATGCTTGCACTTACTTCATGGAATGCCTGAGCCCTTGTTTCCAGCTGGCCTTCCAGCGGTAGTGGCAATCCCCCATTTAAAGCGAGCTGACAAGGTCAATCCAGCAGGCTAGTCTCTTTTTTAGACGAATTATCCTATTTTAATATTCTTTATTCCTTTTCGGGCAAGTGTTTTCTTTTAGTTAGCAAATAAAAGGAGTCAAGCCAGGCCTGCGGTCTCTCACAAGCCATCAGAGTCAAAGTAAGAGTATAGGTAAGTTGTAAGAGAGCTGCGTATAAGTGTATAAGTCCCCCTCAGTGCTATGACCACCATTGGTTGGGGAAGAGCAGTTGATAGTTCCATTGTCCGGTCTCTCAAAGGAAGAAAGATGGGAATGTCAAACAAAGGAATCGAGAGATGAGTGGTTCCTCTGAGGGGCCCCTGGTCAGGGAGAGCAAACAGGAGTAGTTGATTCAGACTACCACGTGCTGGTATTGTTACGACTCACTTTGGACATTCCATCTTGATATGTGGCCGGGCTGCTACTAGTGGGCTTCGCCGCTACGGGAATTTCCTTAATGTCTTATCCGGCCTCCAAAAGCTGCAGGAAATCGGCTTTTAAACGCTCAGAAGTGGTCATAGAAGTTTTTATTCACACTCGTGTCAATTCTCATTAGTCTTTCTTGTGATCTTTTCTTCCTCTATGTGGGTGCATCATATCACAATTTGAGAATCCTGACTTGACAGGGGCTATTCATCAGCCAAAGAGAGTGAAGATGCCTATTTACCCTATTTTATACTAGCGCAAGAAGGTCCCATTTCAAGAGGGAATTACCTATGCATGTCGGGGCAAATCCCCTTATTTCAAGGGAGGTGGGGTCAGGAGAAAGAACTTTCGGGCAGGAAGCCACATATGAGAATGCCAAATAAAAGAGTATTAAGCATCGAGATTCCTTATTTCCATTACCTTCTCGAAGGTTGGTTATTACAGACCGTCGACGGCCATTCACCTTGATGCTCGGTTTCAATTCCTCCTTTTCTTGTACTTGTAGCTCTTTTTCCTGATTGAGATGATAGAGCGGATCTAGAATAAGAAGTATCCTCGGGAGCTTGAACTGGAATATGGATAGAAACCGATAAAGAATAAAGCAAGGGCGGGACCTAGGGCAAGATCGAGTTAGCAAGATTTTCCGATAGCTCCTTGACTTAGCCCGGCCGAAGGAAAGATCGTAGGAATTCCTGATCCATGGTAGATAGACACAAAAAAAGAAACTTCATTCTCAATGTCTACAACTACAAAAAATGTTGCTACCTTTGTTTCAAATGCGTCGAAATTGTAAGAAAAATGGTCCTAAAATGCCGGATGTTCAACTGGGGCCAAAATGGATGCTCTTTTGTCATAAACATAAGAGGAAAAAGAAGCATCTGGCTCGCTACACGACTGGCTGGCAAGAGAGAGGATTGACTATCATGACGGACAGTGACATCTGATTAATGGGATAGGAAGCAGCAGCACTTCCTTTGCTTCTTTCTGGAACTTACTAAAGGAGGCCTTACCTTGGTCCCGGTCCATTGAGTTGAATGAGTTGAAGCGCCTTTACCATTAGTATCATCTGAAGCAATTCCCGAATAAGAGAGATTGGCTGTTCTGCTAGCTCTTTCAAGAGTTGGATTAGGTTACTTTTTAGACTAAGCTGGGGGTAGGTGCTCGTGCATGAAAGGAATGGACCTTCTCTTTTTATTTAATTGAGAGCCAACACCCTAACTGTTGGGTTAGCTTCCATGTTTTGAAACTTTTCTATCGGGTAAGGAGTTAGAACAGGCCGAGCCTTAACCAAGCCCTCTTAGAAGGAGGAAGCGCGTTAGCTAGGCCGTTTTCTTGCTAGGTAACCAGTCTTTACTTTACTTAACTTAGAAAAAGCTTGACTTAGCTCAAGCAATGCCCAAAGAATCCCATGTTTTTCTTAGTTGGATCAACCCAACCGGCGATTTCCGTCTTCCTGAATTGGGAAGGGAAGCGAAGACCATTATCTCAGGATAAGGTTAAGGGTGGGTGGTTCTCCAATAGAGGGAGTGAAAGAATGAGTCAATGAAATTCTTCTTGTTGGGAGAGAGATCGATTAGCCTTGAAGGGGCCCTCCTCACCACTCCCCTTCCCCTTAATCATGGAAGCAACCAAAAGTCTCACCATGACAAGGGCCTCCTCTTCCTTACAACATAGCTTTCTAGAGCAGAGATCTAGAAAGCTATACAGGCAACAACGAACGCGGCCCGGGGCTTCCCTTTCATTACTTCTTTCACGACGAGGGAACCGCGTCCGCATCGAAATGGTGGAAGGCCCCCCTGAGTCAAAGGGAGAGCTTCTGCACCTCTCTCCAAGAGATAGGATTCGGTATCTGAATCGGCTGAAGGAGAGTGAAGAGGCGGCTACTCTCCCAGCCGGTAAAGCCTTCAACCCATCATCAAGAACAACGTGACTTGGTGCATTCAACTCCCCCGATGGCAGAAGTGACAAAGCAGATTTTCCTTCTATTCTATGTGGATGGGATCCAAGTGATCGAAAAAGGCCCCATGTTTTTTGACACAGATTTGATTACTGGGGGCGATCACGAAAACACCGTTAAAAAGGCTATACCATCGATTTGCCTTGCTGGTCAAAAACAGGTAAAAAAAAGAGTTGTTTTGCTTGCCTTTAATTTAATATAATAATATAGGGGCGAGTTGAAAAGTTTCATCTGTCTGTTCGCTAAGGAAAATGGGTTTAGTTATTTGACCCACACTCATTTTTCTGATCTAGCAATGAAGGAAAGGCAGCTTTACCGGTTTCCCGATAGAGAGGTTGGTTCGGCATTCCCTTTCCCGGATCCAATTTGCGAGAGCTAATCCTTCCCTGGGGGGGAATTGGTGCTGACTGGTTTCAACATCAACATAGAGGGCGAGGTCAACACGTTTGCGGCATCTCGCTCCTAAGGAAATGCTCCTCATTTGTTTTCCAGGTAAGGTAAAATATTATAGATTTCCAGTCTTGTAATGAAGGAAGGTGCTTCAAATTAGTCTTTATATATGAAATATTCCCCTCATGAGAAATGAAAAAATGGTTTATGATCTTTCTGACCAATGCCTGAGGGAAAGATATCAGTTTGATCACATCCTCATATACAATTTGATCAGATGGGTCAGCCCAAAACCAATAGCAATCGCGCACCTAAACAACAACATAGAAAGAATTGGTCTTATCCTAGTGGGGCAAATCCCCTTTTCTATGAGGTAGGTAGGTCGAATAGGCTCACTCAGCCTGGGAACAATCTCTTTTCTTTCAGTATGAAAAATGGCTTTATTGTTGAGGAACGGAACTATTAGTGGTGGGGCAAAGCACTATGTAGACTTCATCCGAAGCGGTTGTTCTCTCTGCTTATCTTTTTAAGAGAAGCAATAAAAAGAGCCCTGGGAAAGGTATCGAGACTGGGGATCGTAGTCTCAATCCTAAGCTTTTAGAATCTTTCCTACAAACTCCAATATCAAATATCAGACAAAAAGAGGTATACCGCAGGGGTGTCCCCTCTCTCCGATTCTAATGAATATCTTGACTTTATTCACCAACTTGATCTTAAGATTCAGACACTTATGAATCAAGAGGATAACCTATGCTATCTACGATATGCGGATGATATGATCGTTGCTATAAAAAACCAGTGCGATTCCGAAGCGGTCTACCTTCGTTTTCAAAAGTTATTAAAAAGCGATTTGGAATAACTTCAGCTCGAGGCAACTTCTCTAGACATGATCAGAATCCGAGGAAAGCCTTCCCCTCCCTTCTTTATTTATAGTAGTTCTATGCCTTCCCCAGCTTGAAGTAAACTCAACTCTACTCTCTTCTCGGAGTTTCACTGTGGAACTAAGGCATCTACTTCACTAATGAGTGGGAATCCCGGATCTCTGTCTGAAAGCAGGCTTTATCGACTTTCTTTGTCCGATACCCATACAAAAGAAGTTCACTGAAAGCTAAGTATTCTTTCTAGGCGTGTTAGCATAAACCTCTTCTCTTTCATCACAGTCTCGGAGTTTCAAACAGATCTTCAAATAAGTAGCTGAGGGGGAGACATCTCCAGATCGACTAAACGAATAGGGAGAGGCGGGAACCAGCTCAACAGAAACGGAATAAGGAGACGGAGCAGGTTGAATGTCCTTCCTTCGATCCGGGATATGCCATTAAACAAAGATCAGGGGATTCGATTCTTCCCATTGACTGAGGAGCTCACCCTATATTATTCGCCAAAGGCAGTACAACAAGTGGTTGAGGAGGGAAGAAGCTTGACTTGAACGACTATCAATCGGGGAATCTACTTACTGAACTATCTCCAGAGTGGAATCCCTGTTTTCCACAGAATATGGAAAAGAATCAGACAAGAGAACAGCTGCAATATCGGCTGCAAGACCGACAGGCAGAGAAAGAGAAGGATCAATCAGGATTTGTGGGAATGGGCCTCAACCGGGGAATCACCTGAGAAAAGGAGTTTCTCTTATTAGTAAAGGACACTGAACTTCAAGCCGAAAGCCAGGAATGGAGCTGAGTCACTTGCCCAGTAGCTAGAGTAGGGGAACACTGGGCATAAGTCACAGGGGCAAGGGTTCTTTCCACACCATCAGCCGAAGATGAAGCTGCTGACACAACGTTCGAAAGATGATCGACATCTGAATCTTATGATAAAAGGTTGGAATCTGAGAATATTTCTGTTGAGGCGGAGAATCAAACTCTTTCGAGTGACGTAAATAGGGTTCGGTGGGGAACTTTCAACCCACGGAGTGGTAGGGCAGGCATATCCGTCAGTCGAAGTCGAGGTGACTCCTTCTATAAAATCATAATCTATTTAGTAAATAAGGATAGTATCAAAGAACCTTGTCTCGAATCTGTGGCTACATTTTTCCCTTCATCCACGGCCGGTACGTCCTTTATTATCCTTTTTATAAATGTTTATATCGGGCGCTTTTATTATTGGAAATTGATCCATATCAACATAGTCAGTGTTGCCCACGGCGCTCTTATACTCATATTTTCCGACTTTGCTATTTTCCTTCGGTCTATTCTAAGTTATGAGTCTTGTCTTTTGCTTTCGTTCTCTACCGCATCAATTCCTTCTCTTTGTTTGCTTATTGAAGTTGCTCCCGGTCTTGCTTTTTCACTTTCTATTCATGCCTGGTCTATACCCACTGGCATCCCGCTTTTAAGGTGTTCCATCCGCTGGAACACTCTTCCTTTATCCTTAAGAAACCCCGAAGAAATTCATTTCCCTTCTTTCAGTGATTGCAGTTCCTGCCCTTTCCCTGATCTTTCTAGTCGTCTGTGTGCGCGTCTCAAGCTTCAAGTTAAGCTCCAAATGGAGGGTATGAAGCCGACGTATATGCTTTCTACTTGAATCTGAAATCAGAAACTTCCATTCTTGTAAGCGCCTTTAGCGGTCCAACCAAAAGGTAGGGATTGTAGCTAGGCGAATGAATTGCCTTTGTCCTTGAGAATGAGAGTAGAGTCAGGGTCTGAGGTCGTTTATGGGTATGCCCCTGTCTTCGGATTCCGGTATGTCTTCTTGTTCTAAGCCTTGGAGTCTTCTATACTAGGTGGGTTCATCCTTTGACTCACTCCCTCCGTCTTGCATTCGGTCTTCTCTTTGTAGCCTTCGAAGCCTTCGATTCGTTCTTCAGTTGATGGTGCTCTTTTTCCCGTGCCTGTGTCAGGAGTAAAGTCGATTTCTTTTTCGCGTGGCCTATGGAAAATTCCGTATATATAATAGTCCAAAGCGAGTGACTCTTTTTCCGGGTGTGGATTTCGTTTTTTTTCTTCCAGCCTTCGAAGTCGTAGAGCGAGCTTATGCTTTTGCAGTAGTAGTCCCATCCCCTTAACCTTTATGGATATCAGGGACATTTCCTTTTGCCGGAGTTCGTTCAGTCGGTAAGTAGAGTGCGGGAATCCTCTTTTGGGTTTGGGGTTGTAGGCCCATACGCCTATGTTCTTCTTGTTGTAAGGGCTATTGCCCTATCCTTTAACCCTAATCCGATAAGCCCTTCATTCAGCGCCTAAGACTTTCTTTCTTTGTTCCGTTCCAGCTGCTTTCGTGCTTGATGGCTTCTGATGAACCAATGATAGAGATCCTTAGCTTCCCTAACAGCAGCTGTTCAATCCGTCCCTGAGCTTCTACTGGATGTCATACCGGGCATTCAGTCTTCAGGTTCAGAATGCGTCGAAAGAAGACCTTCGCCCGGATAGCCTCTTCTCGGTACTCAACTGCTGGGTTTTTTGGTTCCTGCCTGAGCAGTTGTTCAAAAGAGAGAGTCATATTGGCCTCTCGCACAGCCAGACTTTTAGTTTGCTTTATTGATTCATGGAATAGAGGTTATCTCCCTGAATAAATTCCTTTAAATCTTTAAAGAAGGACAGCTCTTTCCCTGCCTGCTTCTTGGCCACAACCAGAGCTACGGCTAGTAGTCTGAATAGGGTCCTTTGATCGCATTCTTTGCCGCTGAAGAGTCTGATCCATCTCCTATCCTTCTTGGGAAAGCAGTGGAACTAATGGTTGGCGCCTCTGATTCCGTTGCTGACTAGTAAATACTGATCGTAGTTAATAGCCGGAACGCTTCTTGCTATGGCCTTGAGCTCATGTCTAGGGGCTACCGCTCCTTTGAATGAATAGTGGTTTGGTTGAGCTGCTACTTTGCTTCCCGCGGGCTTTCCCTTTTGCTCCGTTTCAGCTCATTTTCATTCATCGTGGGACCTCATTGCTCGATCCGATCCTAGAACTTTGTTTGAGTTGCATTCCGCTTCTGTTCATTCAGAGGGAGGGTTCGCTACTTCACTTCTTTGGAAAGCAGTGGAACTAATGGCTGGCCTAGCTGGCACTTTATGCTAATCAAACTAGAAGTGAAAGTCAAGTTCTTTGAGTTGAATAGACACAACGGAACTCTTCCTCTCTAATAGGGGACGGGGTCACTGACTCAATTGAATTTCTTTAAGGGAGGGCGAGACTCTGATAGCTGAAGGGCGGTCCTTTGAATCTCTGACTCGAATGTTCGAGCTAATGTAACGGCTGTTTCCGGTAGTTGGAGTTTGCCTTGATGTCAGAAAGGTGTCCAGTTCAGAAGGTGCGAAAGAATAGCTATTCTCTTGCTCGTGTCTTGGCCACAACTACTGCTACTGCTCGTAGTCATAGGAAGAGCTCATAGTCTCGAAATTGCTCGCCCGAATCTACTTTTCTCTCAGTTTCTTTCTGTCTGTGGGACTGGCTAACCAACAGGGTCAAACTCAAGCTTGCCATTCAGAGGAGTTTATCCTGTCCCGTGCATTCCAACATCTTTCGATCAATAGTCCCCCTCATTCTATCCACCGTGAAATATAGCCTGACAGTAGTCGAACCTGGTTCACCTCTTTTACATTTCGATCAAGGAAGTCGAAAATCAATTGATAGAAATTGCTTAAAAATATGGTTGGTGTAATTTCAGTCTTTCCGTTTCTATCCGCATTGTCATCAGATCCGTTCCTCTTCATCAAAGGACAAGAGAAGAGGAGGCGGCTGACAAGAAAGAAAGCACACCAACTGTTCTGTCACTGTTCACAATCCATATAGATATAGAAAGTGTGCAGTTAGGGAACAAGCAACGGATTGAACTTAAGAAAGCCGTTCGCTAACGCGCATCCGTTTTCTTGCTAGGTAACCAGTCTTTACTTAACTCGATCCAAGCTTGACTTAGCTCAAGCAATGCCCAAAGACTCCCATGCCTTTCTTGGTTTGACCAACCCAACCGGCGATTTCCGACAAGTCTTTACTCATTTTTGTTGGAGAGCAGAGCTGTCAAAGACGAAAGCAAAGCAAATGAAATTTCCGGTTTCGGAGAATCAACAATTAGAGAATCAAGAAGTCAAAAATCGAAAAAATAATATAAAAAGAGAACTAAAAAAAAAAAAAATGAATGAAGAAAAGAAAGAATTTTTAAATACACTTTCGGATGTCCTATGTAATGATCTAATCAGACGTCGTAATCTAATTAATAATAGAAAAAGAAAAAATATCCTTCGCCCCTTATCTCCTCATCTTCCTATTTATAAGCCACAGCTGACTTCGACGTTTCCAATTTCCCATAGAATCTCCGGGGCTTTCCTAGCCACTATAGTTTTGTTTTTTTATCTTCTTTGTCTGAAAATAGGTTTGCTTTGCTTCACCTATGATAATTTCTACCAATTCTTCTTTTATTCATCAAAGCTCACCCTAATCTCCGTCGAGATGACTGCCTTAGCCCTGTCCTATCATCTATATAATGGGGTTCGTCATTTATTGACGGATTTTTCGGGATTTCTCTTTCTTAGAATTGAAAGAAAAAGAAGTCAGGCTATGGATACCATGACCGATCACCATCGATAAAGAATCATCTTTCTAAATCACTTCGGGTGAGCGGGGCCTTCAAGCATCCGAAATACGCCGGGGTTATAAATGACATAGCATTCCTGACGTACTGAAGTGTTAACATTTGAATTTCTCAACCATTCCACGTTCCCGAAATGGATCCTATCAAATATTTCACATTTTCTATGATCATCTCTATTTTAGGTATTCGGGGAATCCTCCTTAATAGACGAAATATTCCTATTATGTCAATGCCAATTGAATCAATGTTATTAGCTGTGAATTTGAACTTTTTGGTATTTTCCGTTTCTTCGGATGATATGATGGGTCAATTATTTGCTTCATTGGTTCCAACGGTGGCAGCTGCGGAATCCGCTATTGGGTTAGCCATTTTCGTTATTACTTTCCGAGTCCGAGGGACTATTGCTGTAGAATTTATTAATAGCATCCAAGGTTAAACATGACTCCTAGATAATTACCAAAATACGAAGATCTCTTCTTTCTTTTTTATTTTGACTCGGTTGGCAGGGTCAGGGCCTTTCTCGCTGGGCGAGCGCATCCGATTCCAAAGTCCTTTCCTAAACAACTTCCCGTTCAGTTGCTGAAAGATAGAGATAAGCTTTCTAAATGAGATGGAGTTCCACGAATATGCAGGCTAGAAAGATGTTATTTGCTGCTATTCTATCTATTTGTGCATTAAGTTCGAAGAAGATCTCAATCTATAATGAAGAAATGATAGTAGCTCGTTGTTTTATAGGCTTTATCATATTCAGTCGGAAGAGTTTAGGTAAGACTTTCAAAGTGACTCTCGACGGGAGAAGGAAGGCTATTCAGGAAGAATCGCAGCAATTCCCCAATCCTAACGAAGTTGTTCCTCCGGAATCCAATGAACAACAACGATTACTTAGGATCAGCTTGCGAATTTGTGGCACCGTAGTAGAATCATTACCAATGGCACGCTGTTCGCCTAAGTGCGAAAAGACAGTGCAAGCTTTGTTATGCCGAAACCTAAATGTTAAGTCAGCAACACTTCCAAATGCCACTTCTTCCCGTCGCATCCGTCTTCAGGACGATCTAGTCACAGGTTTTCACTGCTCAGTGAGTGAAAGATTTGTCCCCGGGTGTACGTTGAAAGCTTCGATAGTAGAACTCATTCGAGAGGGCTTGGTGGTCTTAAGAATGGTTCGGGTGGGGGGACAAGAGTTGTCATAATATAGAACCATGAACAACAATCTTCCCGACAAAGTGATTAACTATTTAATTCAACTCATTGAGAAAATCGATTTTTTGGTTCCGTCCGCAGTGTGTATTCTAGCAATATGGAGAGTAGCGCGTCTGCGCAATTTGACATTGGACAATTATAGAGAAAAGGTTGACGAAAGTGTTGCCGATACACTTAAAGAACAGATTTCAGATAGATTTTTGGACCCCATCTTTCAACAACAGGGGATTCCGCTCCCCCGTGGGACACGCCCCTCGGATTTATTAGAACGATTGGTAGCGCATGACCCTAATAATCTTTCTTTTCTCACTCAAATATATGACAGTTTCTCGACTTTTTGAGCGCTATTTTAAACCAATTCTTTTTTTTTATTTGGAGGTTAAAGTAGGTTTTGAGTTAGTAAGGAAAGTGTAATAGAGGATAAAGAAATGGATTGGAGGGAGGGCGGGGGCGAATGCGGAATAGAAGATTCGGGTTCGACTCCCGAGTTCGCGTATGAAAAAGGGTAAGAAAAAAGCAAAAACTCTTTTTTTTTAAGGTTAGGATATTTTGATATGATGGTGAAGCTGCTGCTGAAGGCCTTCTTGCCCTATCATCCTAAGTGTGAACCTCACTCATCTGCCGATGATCTAATGATGTTCAAAGCAGGCAATCTGAAAGCCCAAGCTTTGAAGTTTTAAGAATAATCATGTTCTGCTCTGACTTAGATGGGCTTGACTTAGACACCCTTCCTTTTCTACTCCGAAAGCAATCAGCAGCCGGGTAACCAGGAAAAGTCCTTGCCTTGCCACTACGAAGGAGGGTGGATCACGAGATTGAACTCATTCCTGGCCCCATTCCTCTCGTTGCAGATCTATTCGATCAACTGAGCAATGCAAAATTTGTCACTAAACTGGATTTGAGGTCGGGGTATCAGCAAGTTAGAATTGCTGAGGGAGACGAACCAAAGACAACCTGTGTTACTCGGTATGGGGCTTTTGAATTGATTTTATGCCTTTTGTACCTTGATGAATCAGGTATTTCATGAATATCTCGAGAAGTTCGTGGTGATGTATCTAGACGACATTTTGGTTTATAATTCATCTCTGGAAGAACATGTGGAACACCTTCGACTGGTCTTCAACAAATTGCGCGAGAACCAACTCTACTTGAAGAGAGAAAAATGTGCCTTTGCCCAACAACGCATCAAGTTCTGGGGCCATATCATTGAGCATGGCCACATTCGGATGGATTTGGGGAAGGTGAAGGCGATCCAAGAATGGAAGACCCCCTTAAATGTGACGGAATTTAGGTCCTTTCTGGGACTAGCTAACTACTATCGTCGCTTTTTGGAGGGCTACTCACGAAGGGCTACACCTCTGACTGCTCTTTTGAAGAAGGGACGAGATTGGAACTGGTCTAAAGAATGCCAAGTGGCCTTCGACGATTTGAAACAGGCGATGATAAGTGACCCAGAACAAACTTGCTCTTCCGGATGGTTTGAAGCCCTTTGAGGTACAAAGGGATGCCTCAGATTTTTGTTTAGGGGAGTCCTATTGCAGGAAGGTCACCCAGTTGCATATGAGAGTCGTAAACTGAGCGACCCAGAGACAAGATACACAGCACAAGAAAAGGGTCTATTGGCAGTAATCCATTGCCTTAGGTTAGGGTCTGGAAACACTACTTATTGGGGTCCAAGTTTGTAGTGAAGACAGATAAGACTGCAGTGAGCCATTTTCTTACGCAGCCAAAGCTCCCCCGTACGGTGGCAGGAATTCTTGGCAGAGTTCGACTTTCACTTTGAATAGTTGACGGGTCGAACCAATCAAGTAGCAGATGCTCTTAGCCGGAAAGCAGAACTAGCAGCTTTCAAATACCTTTCCCACACCTCCGCCAGCCAAGTGGCAACCTCAGTGCGGGAACATATTAAGGAGAATTGGTCTAAAGATCCTACGGCTCAAGCCCTCCTGAATTTGGTGCGAGAAGGGAAGACCCGTCAGTTCTGGGTGGAGGACGGACTTTTTGATGACAAAAAGGAAAGGGGCACCGATTGTTTGTACCGAAGGTTGGAGATTTGAGGAAGGTACTCCTACGAGAATGTCATGACGGGCGGGTCATCCGGGCTGGGCTGGCAGAGGACTTTCTCCAGGAATCTATACACTTGACCCAGCCTTCGGGGAATACAAGTTCATGTTACGGAAAGTCAATACAGCGATTGCATTGTTTATGTGTCGATTTCCTCTTCTGAAACACCACATGGAAGTCTTGGCCGTAGGGTCTTTCTTCTCTTCTTGAAAGCCTGGAGCTGGACTTATTCTTCCTTCTTCCTGACTTGATTCACTTCACCGGCTGACTGACGTCTAAGATCCTCGAATTGTATTTCAAACAAGCAAAAGCAGGGAAGGGAGGGATCGACCCAATTTTTTTTCTGGTACATACAGCGCAGGTGAAAGAGCTAGCACGAAAGTAAGAGAATTTAGGTTGAATTCCTGCGACTAAGATAGCCGTTTTTGAATAACGCTCACATAATCCTAATTTTGAATAGTTTTTAAAGCAGCGGCCATACAGTCAAATTAAAACAAAACAAGAAATTCGCTGTACCAAGCCTTTATAAATATATATCCAGTTAAGGCAGTGACTGACGGATGTTCTTTCTAGCAATCAGGCTTACCAGGGCAATCCGCCCCACCCTCAGGGGAAAGAAGGAAGCGGGCAGAGGCCATCAAAGTCACATACAATACAGGATGAAAGCTGCGCTGCGAGCAAGTTCCCTTTCCCTTTTTTAACTTTAACTAAAAAGCGATCTAGCAGCGCTCAGTTACAGTTAACAGGGAAGACAATCCCAAAGTCACTTAGGTTGGTCGGGCAGTACAAGATCAAACATAGTGGGGTAACCTAGTCTACTTAAAGTTGGAAAGGGTAGTTACCTGACAAAGAATATAAGAGGACATTTTTTAGAAACAGCCTACGGATAGAAAGAAGGGATACCTGAAACATTCTTCCTTTCCATCAAAGGCTGTAGCGATTGAGTAGAGAACCTTATTCAAACCTGATGCGGCCATTCAATCAATAAAATGCCAATACAGGTATCCTACCGATAAAAGTCGTCAATCCATTTTTATCCAATCCCAATCTCTTACTATAGAGTAAAGCAAAGACCTTAAATAGATCCTCCTGGAAAGATTAACTCGCTAAAATGCCTATAGGAACCAGTACACTGTGATAACTGAAGACAAACCAACGAAGGAAGGCAATCGGCTCCTTGCCTCTGTCTGTTCCTTACTGGGACATGAACCCTGAGGTCAATCTTTCCCTTTCTGCTCCTCATCTATTGGCCACAGCTACAGCTAGTTTGAATAGTGATAGCCCCTTGCCATGAAGAGGGCCCGATGGTGAAGCTGCTGCGCTTCTCTTCCTATGGTTTAGTGGCATTGGAACTGCTTTCCCTCTGCCTTCACGCTCCTTGTCAGTCATAGTTGTAACTGCTTGTCCTCTTTCTTTGTCGGGTTCGGGACTCTGAATCGATCAATCGAATGGGACAACTCCGATCCTCGGTCTGTGACTGACTCGCCCATTAAGCAAGCGGCTTTCTCTCCTCTGCCTAAGATTCGAGATTGTCATATAGTCATGTCGAATAGACGGATGAGAAAGAAAGACAAAGAAGCATCACAGCGAAAGCAGAACCAAAGGGAGATGGTGCTTCCTCTTACCCATCTGATGGACTCACTTCGGTCATAGAAGGAAGAAGTCCGATATGCTTTTCAAGGCAGCTTCTCCCAATCAACGAGTGGTTAGGGCCCTTGTAGTCCGTCCTTTCTTTGACCTACCTTGAATGCAATCGAATGCTATGAGTTTACTAGACTAGCTACTGTAAATTGCTATTCTAGCACATGTGCTTCTAATAACTGTCAATTAGAAAGTCTGGGACTTAAGGAATGGAATAGGCAGCTAGCCTGCTTTACTGCTTTTCGGCTTAGACTGATTTAGTGAAGTATGCCAATCGGGGCTTGCCTTGCTCTGACTCTGGCTCTAATGGATCTTCCTTTCACTCACTGAACACCTACCTAATCTACACCTTTTTTTTTAATCGAAGGCTTGAAAGTCAATAGGATTAGACTCGCTGACAGGAAAGGTAAGGGCTTTTTTGGCTGCCTGATTTCTGACTTCTAGTTTAAACGAACCCTATGGCAGTAGTCCCTAACTCGCTTTCGGACGGAGCGTCCTTCAAAGAGCGGATTCTATTCCTTCTGTCCGTGGGTGTGGGACTAGTGCAATCATTCCCTTCCTCACAGCTCCTTCTTAGCAATTGAATCCACTACCGGTGTGTTCTAAGAGTTGGATAAAATCTTAGGATAATAAAGTAGGATATTCTCTAGTTAAAGTAGGAATGATTAAACCCCGGCTCGGCTGGAAGCATCCCACGGATCTTGCCAAAATGAGCACCGAGGGCGGGAAAGAAGGAAAAGTGAACCTCTTGCTTTGTTAGCAGCTACTTTGATCAACAGGAGCCCCCTTCTTATTATTAGTAAGATAGATAGCTTGAGCTGCGCGAAAGATTGACTGGAGAAAGTTCGCTAAGGCGCCCTTCCCTCACTGTGTCAATTTATGCTAGAGCACCAGCCTTTATCCCGCAAAAGAGTAAGACAATGCAGTCCAGACCAGGAGGCAAGTCGAAGTTCAGTTCCTATTGAGGAAGAAAAACCATTAGTTAGAAAATGAATCTCATCTGTCGATTCCAAAGTCATTGATAGAGTCAAGTCAGGTTTGCTGTGAATCAAGCTTTCAATCAGTTCGCCTTCTGAGCCTATTGAAAAAATTCCTAGAAAGCCCTTTTGTCCTCCTCCGCATCCTTCATTAAGTCTTACATAAAGAAGAGATAGATAGAATCGCAAAGAGTATGTTTGAAAGGGGGTAACTCTGGCGAGGAAAGAAACTCTTAATAAAAGGCCTACAGGCATGGTATTAGGGATTGATTACCTTTGCCCCTTAACTCCATAACCCCTTAACCGTTTAATAACAGCTAGAAAGCAGATAGTCTATCTGACTGATTTCTCGACCTAAAAGCAAGATCCAATTCCTTTCAAAGGAAAAAGAGGCTGCAAAGGATGCAGGAAGAAGACCCTTCTTCTCGACTTACGACAGTCAATCCGGGTTAAAGACCTGAGAATGCGATGCAGATCTAGCTAGCCTAATAGCAGAAGAATCGCCATGTGAAGCTTACGAGCTTGTGATGGGCATCGAGAAAGAAATGTATGAATGAATCTCTTGAGTTCGAATGCTTTGATGCTTTCTTACGGAAATTCTTCTTAGAAAATCCATTCTCTGACCAAGGGCAAAAAATGGCGGATTCTGTCCATATAGGAAGAAGGGCTTCCCGGTCTGTGGGATCTTTCCCTTCTAGTATCCTAGCCCCTCCAACAATATAAGAGAGAGCTGCGCTTACTGACTCGATCTCTATCGCCACTGCTGGATGAAAAGAGAATTGACTAAGAGTAGTCTTCCCCTGGAATCTGGATATCCTTAAACAATTCAGGTTTCGTCTCGTCCTCGCCCTAACGAGTAGCTTGCCTTGAAGCTCTCAAATCAGACCATTCATCAGACAAAGGAGTAAGATCGCAGTTTGAATCTCCTGATGTCATAAACTGGGAAAAATCAAATGTTATATCCACGACTTGCCTGTGAAAAGCATATAGCTATTAATTTGTTTGAATATGGGACACCAACAGTGAAGGAAGGTTCCTCGGATAATTGGTACTTCTCTATGTTGACTGGGGAAGCCTCTCAATGTGCAACCTGACTTTGCTCAGCTAGTGCTACTCTTTCTTTTGGCCTGATCTCGTAAAGAAAGGAAGGCTCATGAATGACCAATCCCTGGAGGAAGACTATGATTCTGCTTCTGTCTGGTCGTACTAGGCCATTAAGGTCTCACTACTTATTATGTGAATCTTTGTATCCCCAAGGGAATCCCATGCATTGAGATAGCAGGTTGGATCATCATAAAACAAAATCATGGGTGCTCAATCAATGGAATGTTTGCTTTTAGATCTCTTCCAGTGCTTATCAAATCAAAATATCAGGTTTAGGTCGAAACAGAAATCAGGGATCAACCTGTGGACATGTTGCGCTGAACCTCTCTTCCTACCGCTAGGAGTGAAATAGATTGCGTGGCTGCCCGATCATGACGTAGTCCGAGATAGAAGATTGAGAAAAGCAGGGCAAGTGGGAGATGTTCCACGAGCTACTTGTTTGAAGTCTTTTTCCATATCTAGGTAAGAGAAAGACAGGAGAGACTTCCCAAGCATGGGTCTTTGATCGATGGAATGCTTGCTGTCAGCATCTGTTACTGGACATCTTGTTTTAAGCTCTGTTCCTAGCACCAAATCTTTCTTTCTTTGCTTTTCCTCTGTTCTTTGTTTGCCCTATCAGAATCAGTATCGGTTGATTCCTTCCCAAATGATGAGAGGAGGAGGCTTTTTTGTTCGCTTGCTTGCTGGCAAGCTCTATACCCGACCGAACATCTTATTACTTATACTTAAAAGTTGAATTGATTCTATAGCTTGAAGTCTCATCCTTTGAATCCTCTATTGAATTTGTTGTTCTAGACCCACCCCTCTTATCTTTTACCTGGATTTGGTGGAAAAAAAAGTCTGCCTTCGCAGAAGTTGGATCTGAGGATGGAAAAATAGAGTCCGCTATCCCGGAACCGGTTGCCCCCTTTTTGGGTCGAGGTAACGCGGGAGACCCATACATAACTATATTTTAACTGTTGGAAAGTAAGACAGATCTTTCCCCAGAGTGCCTTCCTTAAGCGTCTGGTGCCGCGGAGTCTGCAAGAGATGATCCAACCCCTTCTACCGCTTTCTGTTGCTCAATCGCCCACTTTAGATGAGACTAAAAAAACCAATCTTTCTTAGACTCTAATAAAGAAGAATCAGATTTTTCGGCAGAGACAGAAGGTGTATCCTCTAACTCTAAGGCAGACAATTAAGTGACATAAGTGGTCTCGTCCGTCTATAAGCATCTGATGAAGCAAAAGCCTAGTTCTAGGTAAAGCAAGCTCTCGCCTCAGGCATGGAAAGGAAAGAAAGGGGATTGCTTCAACCCATACAGGGCCTTTCTCAATTTACACACTTGTTTGCTGTTTTTAGTCTGTATATTACAACCAGGAGGCAACACCATATATACTGATTCTTGGAGATCTCCATGCAGAAACGCATTCTTCACATCAAACTGGTGCAAAGACCAGTCAAGATTCACCGCCAGAGATAGTAGAATACGAACCGTATTCATTTTGGCCACTGGTGCAAATGTCTCCATATAATCAATTCCGTAAGTTTGAGTATATCCCTTGGCGACAAGTCTTGCTTTGTACCGTTCAATGGTTCCATCAACTTTTTATTTAATGGTGAAGACCCATCTACATCCGACGGGTTTCTTCCCTTCAGGTAAGTCAACTACTTCCCACGTTGAGTTCTTTTGGAGAGACTGAATCTCTTCATTCATTGCTTCCTTCCATCTGGAATCTTTCAAGGCCTCCTGCACACTACTAGGAATAGATACAGCAGATAATTGATTCACAAATGAATCATTTTCCTTTGACAATCTATGATAAGACACAGAATTACTTATGGGATACTTAGGTTGCGAATTTAAGAACAGGTTCATAGTTTATTTTAGGTATTCCTCTTGTGACTCGGTTGGGTAGCACTTTTAGATGGGTTGGTTCAGAATTTACCTGAGACTCAGAAGTGGAACCGGCTTGAGAGAGCAATTGGTTAAACGGTACTTCGTGAAGGGGGGAAGCGGCTGGTGGTATCACTTCCATCTGATCCTGACTATTCTCATCCTCCAAAATGCGCCCATTTGCCTCATCTGGACACTTACCACTATTATCCAAGTTTCTACCACTTGTAAACGTGTCCAAAGGAGAGAAGTTGCCGCTTCGGGGGGGAAGATTTCCAAAGCTAGGCGCTGACGTGTACCAGACTGTACAACCAATGCCCAAGCAGACCAGAACCAGGAAACGCCCATAATTAACGTTATAATTAGTAACGACCTCCGTTCTATCAGAATAAGATCTAGACATCAAATAGACCGATTCAACTTTATATCTATTATACCAATGATATGATCCACGAGATGAAGTGACAGATAATCCAAAAGACATCATGGAAATCATTTTGTTATTTTTGAATATATATATGATTGTAACCCCAGTGTTCCTCTGGTTACACTGTAGCGTCCCTAGCTCAAGTCTTTAAAGACTTGAACCCCAACTCCTGCGCCTAACCCGGGTTGTACCGTACCTAATCATAGATAGTTCTAAGGCAATGGGAATTTTTTATTAGGAATCGGTCAAAACTTAGGGTAAGACCTGAGGAAGAAAGCAAGACAGTTTCTTCCCTAAAGATTAGTTCAATTAGTAGGATCATTTTTTTGCGGGAGCCCTTTCCCCTAAAGGGTCCTGATAGTAGGAGGAAAGTGAAAAGGCAATCAGACTGGCTTACAGGCCAACTGCTTCAAAGCCTAGCTGACTAACATCCCTCACTAGCTTTCAGAAGAGGGAATCAAATCCATATTCTTCGAAGAGAAAGCTGCTGCCCTTCTATAAATCTAAAAGAAAAAGGATTTTCTTACTTTCTTTCCTACTTGACAGGCCAATTCATCAATTGATACTGAACGAGACTTTTGTCCATCTTTTCACTAAGATATCAATTGTACTAAATCCATTCCTTCCATCAGAGTATATACTTTGCTTTTTGGATTACTAAAAAACCAAACTTAAAGCATGGATGGCATTGAAGAGCTAGATCATAGCCGGTATCAGGCAACTCAAAGGCCAACCCAAGATCAGATGAATAAGATCGCTTCCTCTACTTGGAGGGAAAGCAAAAATAGAACTCGAACGAGAGGCGACGGAGGCTGCTTTCTCAATAGGTGACGACAGGGCCAGAACGGAACGGAGGAGAACGGGATAGATGAATAGAATAGTTCCGAAAAGACAGGCGAGCCGAACCTTCATTAGCTGACTTGGGAATGAAAGTGACCTATCCTACTCTTATGAAGGCGACAGACCAACGTGTCTTTTGAAGCTCATCTTTTTGCGTAAAACTAAGATCATTTACGTTCTAAATCAAAGTCTTTCTTCAATGAAGTCAGAAAGGACTCATTCATCAACAACTGATTCAGAAAAATAGAGCTCAAAGAGACGGGGGTCAGGTTGAAAGGGGTTGCCATTGCCTCTTAGGCTTATCCTTTTACTGCCCTTACTAGTAAAGGGAGAGTCAATTCTTTTTTATCTAATCCGAGAAAAGGCTTCTTTCGGGAGTATTGTAACTAGTGGGGAACGAGAAGGAAACAAAAGCCAAGGAGCCTAGCGAAGAAGAGATCTTTTCTAACACAGCTGATATGCGACATGTCTATCTTTCTTCCTAACAGTTGAAATGCGACGGTTAGTCTTAGTGGTATGGTCAGTCCCTTACCCCATTCCTTTGCCTGGATTGGCTTATGTTACTAACAAGGATCTTTTCTATAGCTTCGAGCTGGTCTAAGCCTGGATTGAGAGTTAGATTCTATCCCGAAAGGTGAAGGTTGTTTTTTTCCTGCTCTGAAGAGAACCTGTCGTTCCTCTGAAAAGATGAAAAGATGCCTTTGTTTGTTTTAGTCGATGAAATGAAATGAAACTATTAGTTTCACTATAGCTTGACTAAACCGGTGTTTGTTCACACCGGCTTCCGCCGGTGCTTGTTCATTCCTCTCCTTCCTTCTCAGGCTAGCCATAAAGTGAAAGAGTACTGGGCGCAGGCGAGCTAACAGTCTAGGGGCCCTCTCCACCACAGTCATTTGCGCAGCTTTTTTCACGATGCTACAGCTTTCTCGAAGGCATCAGTGTGCGCTGAGGAGATTATGCCGGTGACTACTATACCATCACCGTGGATGAAGACCTCTATCAGTGGCCTGTCTCCGAATGTGCGAAAACCCTAATAGGAATAGGCCGCTTTCTATTGTCCAAGGGGGAGACAAAGCCTTGAGTCTGGGCTACCTTAGGCAGCAGCTGCAGTCGATCTGGAAGCTCACGCAGCCATGGAAATCTCCCAAGGTAAGGCTCTAAAAGAGTTTGATTCTTTGGAAGATAGGGATCGGATATCGAAACGTGGCGTCAAGCCCGGGCTGTTAACAGGTGATGGGTGCCTTTAGAACAGAACGGAGACCAAGCAAGGTTTTTTACTTATCCACCAACGGAAGAGTTCATCGAGCAGATCAGATAGAGCTTCGGGTCGGTCTTTTTCATCCTTGCATTGCGGCTATGAGGACGAGACTATTCATGCAGTTAATCCTCAGCATCAATAAAAGAAGTCCAAATCCAAAAAGAGAATGGAACTGAGTCTTACGTTACGTGCATTCTAAACCTCGTTGGAAGCATCTCATGGATTTTATTAATACATTTCCTATTAGTGAAAGTGTAAGATCATATCGAGCTCCTCATTCCCGATTATAGTATTCGCTAAGACTTACTTACCGGTCCAAGATATTCCTATGGATAGGAAACCACGCTCTTCAACTCACCGCTCTCCCATGCCCTTTCCTCACTCAAAGCTAGAAAGCTTTGTTCCTCAGTATACTTACTGGTTGACTAGCTGGCGACTAAAAAACTTAGGATTGATAAGGTCAAGAACTAAGACCAGGACTTTCTTTTAGTTGTTTATTTTGGAGCTGGCAAGAGAGCTTTAGGGATGTTCCAAAGAACGTTAAGCGGGCCAGAGCTAGAGAACTAAAGGTTATTAGGGTTTTCTTCCTTTACAGGAGATCCCTTTCTAGTCGTTTTCGCTCTGGTAAAACAAACTACTTGTGAGTGAACATACAAGCAAAGGTAATTGCTAGCCGTAGAGCTAGAAGCAAACACCTATCTCCTCTTAGCCCTTGTTGCTTCCCGAGCTGTTATCTCCTTAACGCTATATCTATCTTCATTCTTTTTTATATCATTGTTGGTAGATCACCTATCGAAGGATGCCTTAACTAAGACCTACTTAAATAGTTCCTCGTGCATTATGACTTCTTCTTTTATTGGCACGGATGAATCAGTCAGACTAGGGAAGCGCAGACAAAGAGGAAGACTTTCAGTTAGGATGCTAGGAGCTAGAAGGAGAGTTCGTATACGCCCATAGGCAGATAATTCACTGGCTTTCTAATCATAATGTTATTACGGTAAGAATAATAATCATAAACCAAAAAAGACTCAGCTTTTAGCTTCTTTTTGGCCAGCAAGAGAGACTAACGGGCTACCAATTATGGCATCCCATTAGTCGAACGAACTCAAGCCGTTCAACTTACACACACATAGACAAACCAGCCAAACAACTAAACACAACATTACAAAGTGAACAACGTAAGCATTGAAGACTACTAGTGATACATGCAAACACACTACTTTGGGTCGACGGACTCTTTCTCTCCGGTTGCGGGTGAGATCATGCACAATGAGGTATTTATGTTCTTGGAGGAGGGCCCTCCTCCTGTCTTCCAGACCGCGAATGCGGTCCAGGATCTGGTGCATGGCTGCAGCCACAACCGCTGGATCGATGGGAGGCAGGTGCTCCCAAAAGGCAGCCAGGGTTTCCTGCCGTCGGTATCGATGTTTTGAATTTCTTGATCAATTTGAGAAAGTCTTTCAGCGGTAGCTGGATCCATCTCCCTTTGCTTTGCCAAATAGAGAAAGAAGCGTCCTATTTATAGGCGCGGGGGTCCATAAAGAAAAAAAATCCTTAGCTTAGTTTTTCGCGGGTATCGCCACGTGGCTTAATCCCGATCACTCCTTCAGGAATAGGACACAATAATATAGCGCACATCAGAGAAGAGAGTACCCCCCTTTATAATAAGACAGGCCCCCTGCGTCCTTTCTTCATAGATGGAGCAATCGTCACTCGACAGCTCGAAAGCGGAGAAGTACAAACCCACGTGATCCGTATTCGCTTACGTACCACGCGTGCTTCGTCGTACACTTCCTAGTCCTATTTCACTGGCTTATTTGTACCCAGCTACATGATGGCACTCCCCTCGGCCAATCGTCACTCGACAGCCCAGTCCTTGATTAACTTGATTGATCTGATCAGACGCTTGCTTTTTCCCCGGAAACACGGAAAAGCCCCTTTCCAGCTCACTCTGTCAGTCCACTAACACCGGTATACAGTAAGTCAGTACAGCAAGGGCACTCGAAATAGACAATTACTATAGTAGCCCCCCTATTTGAATCATCTTCCCTTTAGTGTTATTTAGTGGAAATTCTTCTCTAAAAGTTACTAGGGAAGCGGTAAGTGTACCGTTAGGTGCTTATCCCCTTCTTTAGCTTATGAATTTAGTTTAGTGAAGAGGTTTATAAAAGTGACAAGCTTGGTGGAAAGCTCTTAGGGGGGAAAGCTAAGTATGCCCAAGTAGTTTTTGGTATTGGTTGGGTTGAGGTGTAAAAATCCTTTTTTATACTAACAAGCAAGCTTCCTAGCGCGTTAGCCCCGCTACTATAGGGGAAGACCTTTTCTTCGCATAGGCAAAGTCTCACTATCTCTCAAACTTGAATTTGAAAAATGATTCAATTTTTGATAAGCATATGATTCGCATCTTGTGAAGCCTGCTTTCCTCGATGAAAGCCCACAGAAGGGCCAAAGCACAGCAAGCCTACCCACAAGCCCAAGTCTATGCAAGAAGGCCAAGGTCCTCCAGATCTATCAAAATGAAAAGCCCGTCAAACAAAATAGCCCACCCAGAGAATGACAACCATCAAAAGGTCTAAGCCCATATAGCCGCGGCCCACCCAAATGATGTTCAGCGGTCTCTACCCAAGTAGCTGTGGCCCATGATCCAAAAGACCCGCAACTAGTTAATCATGCTATCCTTACCTTATAACTAACCTCTTCGATTTCGCTTATCCTAACAGTGATAGATTAGGCGTAACTGTTGAAGCTGGTTATGCAAAGTTAGTTAGGTTGTTCACACAGGCAGTGTGATGTGATTCTGAGGGTGTATTTGCTTCACAAGGTAGTTAGTTTGCTCATTAAACAGGCATGATAGTCTTCACTCACAGAAAAGTAGTGCGGAGAACTAGTAAGAATTTTGCCTATCATCCAATTCGTGCCGCATGGCGGGATTACTCTACTTCTACTCTATAAATGGAGGCTCAATAAATGTAAATTCAAATCAAAGCAAAGAAAGTAATAGCACGTACGTATGGCTATGGCTGCTACAAACAGACTTTTTGAAATTGATGCCGAAATGGGGCAACTGAAAAATGAAATTCAAGAGCGCCGTAGAGCGCTAAACCTCTTTTTGAGAAATGTTAGAGCAAGAGATCCTGCAGAGGCAGAAAGACGCATTGGCACTGCCAGAGAGAACATAAGGGATTTGGAGAGGAGGCTGCAAGTGCTGCGGAAGGAGCAGCAAGAACTCATTGTGCAGGCTGTCAACCTCGGTGACCGGAAAAACCACTAGAAGAAATTCAAAAAAGTAGTTACTTTCTCTTCTTTCTACTTGTTAAGGCCTATCCTTTGACTTCTTTCTGTTTCGAAATTCATTCATGTAGTTAGCATAACAGAATGCTTTTAAAGCTATAGTAAAGGAATATGTGGTTGTTTATGTAGTAGTAATGAATAAATCTTTTGGATCAATGTTTTTTCTCGATTGATAGAAGGACGGATTCTATTGTTTTGAACCTTGCTCGCATAAAGTCGGATTTTCATTTCAATCCAACAATCAGGATGGATAGAAAGACATACCATCTGCCCTTTGGCCTGGGGAAGAAGTTTTTACAGAAGTAAGTGGGAATTGATAATAATATAATATAATTTACTGATGCCTACCGGAAAGCTAAGTAGGGGCTGAGCTAGACAAGCAAGCAACTGTCAGCCCTCCAAATAGGCAGGGGAGAGATCCTTACCAATACATTCTAGATCCGGCTTAAAAGACAAAGCAAAAAGCATCTCTTATATTTATACAAATACAGATATCGATTCCCGCTACAGATGATTGCTGCCTTGCACTTCCAACCGGAACCAGGGACAAATGACTTAAAAAAACCGATTATTTTCACAGATCTGCTTAAATAAAAAAGCCGATTTGAGATCGTTTATCCAGGAAAGGCAACATCTATCGCAAACCTTCAACTCGTGATTGAACTAAGAATAAAATAAGGTTTTTCTCACTACACGAGTAAGAAGTGACTAGCCGCCTATTCTATATCTATAAAGAGAGACGGATTTCGCCTGCCACTCTACCGAGCTAACCAGAATGGAGAGTCCGAACGAACGGAATACTTGGAGTGAGAACTAGAGTAGCTAACGAACGGCAAGCAGTATAAGGAGGGATCATTTTTCGGAGTTTGCAGTTGAAACAATAAGGAACTTAGATGGAGAACGAAGAGAAGAAAGAAGTGAAGAATCACCAGTCATCTTCTTCGATGCACCCTATCTCTGTCTTTCTTTGTTTGTCTATTCTAATAATAATAAAGAGAGTTAGATCCATTAAGATAGTTAGCAGGATAGTCAAGAGCAGGTTTACCAGGCAGCAGCAG
>JAOQMQ010000191.1:81033-91593 GCA_027563845.1 Erythroxylum subrotundum
GATAGTTGGTTGTATTCCCCTATTTTCGCGATAATAGCTTATTTCACAGCAGGATTAACGGCATTTTATATGTTTCGAGTCTATTTACTTACTTTTGACGGACATTTAAACGTTCATTTTCAAAATTACAGTGGCAAAAAAAAAAGTTCATTCTATTCAATATCTCCATGGGGTAAAGAAGGATCAAAAACGATTCAAAATCACTTTTGTTTATTAGCTTTAGTAACAATGAATAATTTAACAATGAATAATAATGAGTAGTTTATTCAATTTATTAACAATTTCTTAAAGGTATATGCGTGAAACATAATCTACTAGTTAATTTGAATTTCATTTATTACATTTACTTTATTTCATTCAAATACTATAACAAAAATATGTTTTAGTCTTATTTGAAATGTTATTTCATCTTCTATTTGAATGCTTTATCTTATAAAACTTCAGGTGCTAATGAAACTATTTTAGTGAAATTGAATTGTCTCAATTCCCGCGCGATCGCACCAAAAATTCGAGTTCCCCTTGGATTTCCTTCTTGATCAATGACAACTGCAGCATTGTCATCATAGCGTATTATCATACCATTTTCGCGTTTGAGTTCTTTACAACTTCGTACAATTACAGCTCTGATCACTTCTGATCTTTCTAGAGGGGAATTGGGGAGTGCTTCTTTGATCACAGCAACAATAACGTCACCGATATGACCATATCGTCGATTACTCGCTCCTATGATTCGAATACACATCCATTTTCGGGCTCCGCTGTTATCTGCTACATTCAAATGGGTCTGAGATTGGATCATATCATTTTTAAATTTGTTATTTCAATGAAAAGAAAAAAAAAAAGAGATATTGTTTGTCCACAATAAAAAAGAAACTTGCAATTGGATTTGAATAAAAAGGCTTTTTCCTTTGATTCTATATGCCTATCCCGAAATAATGAATTGAGTTCGTATAGGCCTGCTATTGAAATAGCCCGCCTAGCTGTATTTTCGGCTACTCCGCCCATTTCAAAAAGTATGATACCCGGCTTAACGACAGCTACCCAATATTCGGGGGATCCTTTCCCCGAGCCCATACGCGTTTCCGTAGGTCTTGCGGTAACTGGTTTGTCAGGAAATATACGTACCCATATTTTTCCGCCGCGGCGCGCATTGCGTGTCATTGCCCGACGTCCCGCCTCTATTTGTCTAGACGTAATCCAAGCGGGTTCAAGTGCCTGCAGAGCATATTTACCGAAAAAAATATGATTACCTCGATAAGAGATTCCTTTCAGTCTTCCTCTATGTTGTTTACGGAATCGAGTGATTTTAGGGTTATAGTTGATGGTTCTTTTTCTGTTCCATCTCCACTACAGAACCGAACATGCGACTTGATTCTCATCCAGCTCCTCGCGAATGAAATGATTAAAAAAAAAAATTTAGAAATAGTTATATATATGTATATTCTTTAATATATTTGTATATATATAATAATATACTGAAGAGCGCGGAATTGGACCTCCCTCAAATGGATGGATCTGGAATTGATTGTGGAACCGAGCAGAGAGGGCGGGCAGGAAGATACGCTAGGCGGAGTAGTAGCTCTGGAGCAGGTTCTTCGACTGGATCAATGCATGTATGAATCCTAAAAAAATCCCGAAGGTCTAGTCTAGAAAAAACCCGGATTTTGTTGGGTTAGCTTTTTGGTAGGAAAGGCGGTCACAGGAATCAATTCCCTACCAATGAATAGATTAGTCTACTAACGTCAACAATCTCTTTCAAAATATAGGATATCGTCCGGTTTGATATCCGAAACTTTAGATATGACACAAGAGAGAAAGATAGATATTCCCATGGTAGGAATAGGACAGTTGCACTAAGGAAGAGAGCTAGGGATTTGATAAAGGTGATAGGACAGGGTTTCCAAACCTGCCTTAGTCTCAGTCTCAAATATGGCGCAAGCTAAGGGCATTACTATATGAATGAGACTTCATCCTTATCACAAGCGATATCTCCAATTCCTAAAATGCTCCTCTAGTCCCGAGCTTGGTAAATAACGCCGTGGGAAATCAAAACTTTCTTCCGGTCTTTACTTTAAGTGATAGGGGGGAGTCACTCTTGCGTTCTCTCTCTTAGGTGGGTCAGTCTCGCTTGATTTTGTCGATAAGTATATCTGTCGTGGTATTGCTGTCGTGCCGTGCCGTTCCAGTAGTCTTTGTGAATTAGTAGTTTTGAGGGGGGAGTGCAAAAAAGGTAAAAAAAAAAGACCGTAGCCAAAAGAGAAAGGGATTCCCGGGGCCCGAACGAGAGCGAAGGCGGCAGGGCAGGTATTCTCATAAAAGAAAGAAACGAGAACAGGCAGGGAGGTAAGAACGAGTAAGACTAGGTTATAACAACACAACAGAAGTTAGACAGCTCTTACCGGAGGAAGAAGTTTCGGGCCACCCGTCCCCTTGACACAGACACGAACTAATCCTTTTTTCTATCGGCCCGGTTTTCGTCGAATCTTTTTGATTACCTTCGAAAACAAAGCGGAATTCCGTCTTGACATGATGAATAGTGGTGCCCACCTGCAGAGCGTAGTCCTCCCTGCAGCCTTGAAGTAGACTCTTTCTCGAGTGTGATCCTATCCCCAAAAAAGCGTTTTTGCAAAAGGAATAGGTAGCGAGATAGATGACTAAAAGTGGATTTTAAAAGCAGGTGATCTTTTCCCTTGACTAGTTTTGGGGAACTTTCTATGTTATTATTTATATATTAGTCAAGCCTAAACGCCCTGAAATCCAACTCAAGGTAACGAAGTTGACAACCTTACTAATAGAAAAGGCAAAGATGCGCTCAATCCGTTGCTTGTTGCTCCAACTTAGGAGTAGGGGCTCTAGAGCTTTTTCCGCAAGCTGCTATGCTAGTTGTAGCGCTTTACTAATAACTTAGAAAGTCAAGGAGACTCTATCATAATCTTACGAATCTACAACTATCTTTACTGAGCGAGACTCTATCCAGATCTAAAAAATTCAACAAAGAGCCTTCTTCTAACTAGGAGAGTCAGTAAGCTACCGGAAGCGAAGCTTCTGGCTCCCCCTTTGAATTTCCAATTCCTCCTTTTCGTTCTACAACGGTGGAGAAATCCGAACTCTCGACAGAAAAAAAAAGAGGTTTTTTTTTCCTGTGTAGACACCTCAACGAACTCATGTGGACACTCCTCAGCCCGAGGAAAATCTCTCAAATACACATGACCCCTTTTTCTTTTCTTTGCTGATTCCTCTCAATGAAATTTGCCATGTTGCACTAAGTTACTTACGGATGTATGCATGCGGTCCGGGAACACTTTGGGGTGAACACCCATCCGAACAAGTAGGGTCAATAGTTCAGCATTTAGGCCGTAACATTTAGCAACAAAAAAATCTTTAACCCAACAAGTGCTCTCCGAACCAAGCTAGATAGTCTCCTATCACTAGGCTCACCAACCAACCTGGACTTTGATGATTATTATTCCTACCGGATATCAAAAACCATAAGGATTTTTTCCAGCCATGAGTTCCCATATGACATAAGCGCTCTTGGGTGGGCTGGACCATTCCATCCAATCTTTGATAAAATCTCGTATTGGATTGGATGGTCGGCGCGGCGATAGGCTTCGCTTCTACGACTGCCTCCCCAGCCGTTGCAAACACTGAGCGAGAACGGTAAGGGGCGCACAAAGAATGTCATTGCGCGGGGATGCGATTCGCCGAGCTGGGGCAAACAAAGACGTCCGGCCCTACCGGATTAGGCTTTCGCGAAGGAAAGGCCTTCGAAAGGAGACCCGGGAAAGAAAGAGCTATGCTATTGACCGACCCTTTCGTAGTGACTTCGAATCAATAGGCCTCTCCAACCAGTCGAGCGGCTTCACTCCTCTCCTTTTTTATTTTTAGGCAGGCCGAATAGAGAATGAAATGCAGAAATAGGGGAAGGGTTCCAAACCTTTTTTTTGGTTTAAGGGCTGCTCGCCCTACCGAAGTACCAAAGGCTTTCGAGACCCAGACCTAAAAAAGGCTTTCAGTAGCGCCCTTAGAATCTAAGCCTTTTGAAGCGCCAGTAGTTGTAGCTGTGGCCACACCAACCCTTTCGTTCTTCTCGCTCCGGGTTTCGATCTATATGACCTCCGGGAAAGTACACCTCTTCCGTAGAGGCAGGTAGTAACCTAACCTTTAAAAGTCTGTTCAAGGGGGAGCCCTCTTATCGTTCAATGGAAAGATCTCCGTGCGTGGCGTGATAAGGAATCCTAGAAAAGATCGATTGAGACTCCCTCCCCGGTCCCACGAAGATCTCTACATACTTGTCTGTCCAGCCCAGGACAACTGAGATTTTCTGGTCTGCGTGCGTGGGAGCAGCTCAAACAAAGAAGAGTCTGGTCTGAATTCAGGCCCGGCCCGCCCGTCTGCTGCTAGGTTCGGGAATGGCGCCAGGCGAGGGCGCCGCTATGCCCCTTAATGAATCGAATGGTCCTTCGACCTTCATTTGATTCCGACGGCCGGCATAGATCTCATGAGACCCGCCCACTATTACTACGAAAAAAGCCCTCTGCTCTTTTCCTTCGCTACTAGGGATAGTAAGCAACCTCTATTAGCGTTGAGTCGAATTGATCGTGTCATGTGCAACGTCCATCAATGATGGTTCAAAAATGTCCATTGATTTAGACTCCTTCCTCCTTCCTAACTACGAAAAAGATCGAGAGGAGCGAAGCGGACTCGACTGAAAGCAAGGAGAGGAGCCCGCCCCCAAACCAAGAACGGAAACGGAAGCCTTTCTATTCACTCCCCATTCTCTCAACAATCAAGCTCGCCCTCGAGCCCTGGGCAGGTCGGCCGGGTCTTTCCTTGTTGTTCTCTTTCCGCCACGAGAAAGACGCACGGAAGAGGTATGCCCAGCGCGCGGAGGATCCGTTGAGAGTGTCTGTTGTCTCGGTAGGGAACTGTACGATCTTTTCCCTATTGTATTTTTTCAATCAATAAAAAAAGAGGTCAGTGCTACGGCCCCCTATTGCTCTAGCCATAAGCTATGGCAGCTCCAGCTCGCAACCACAGGGGCCCGCCCTGCGAGGCCAGAGTGGGCTCAGCGGTCAGCCTCTATTCGAATTACGTTAGGAGATCTTTCGCTTTTGCCAGATCTAGAGAGATACTACGAGTCCTCCGCCCCAGATTCCATCGCCGCGGACATCTGGTTCACCGGTACTACCAAAAAGTCTCATGCTTACGTTACTGTTACTGATGATTTCATTATCTTGGACCACGAAGACCCCGGTCGTGCTTCTGGTTTCCATTCCCATCATCATATTGATGATAAATCTCCTCGTGCTCTGCCATAATCACTTGGAGTCCGTATCATGGTGAAGGTAAGGTAACGCTGTGATTCTTGCTCAAAAACAGACCGAACGCGTTCGAGTTATTGGCTCGTCCGACCCGGCAGCATTCATGAGTCGCTCGTTCAACTGTCCCTCGGAGACACGGTCGAGACATGCATGGTTGCCCCCCGTCCTTTCTTTCTCTCGGTCCCACCCAGCAAGATACCGCTCAGCCAAAAAAGTGAGCGCCCCTACGCGAGCCTTATTTTATTAGTAAAGTCAATCTTTGGCTCCCTAAAGACTAAAGAAATGGATAAAAAGAGGGGGGGGACTTCTGCAACGGGCTATGCCACCCAAACCAACTGAGGGAAGTCGCATCCGTCCCATCGCAAGCACCTACAATGTCATGATCACATTGGTTTACCCTTTTTTCTTTGGTAGTTCAACGGACGGTCGCCCCTCCAACAATAAAAGGTATAAATATGGAAACTTCTCTGACATTTGAATCGGAGAATTTATGGAGGAAATCGGGTTTTAAATTTCCAGAAACCACACGATTATATAGCCAAAGGGAATAGGCCGCGCCTAAAATCATCCCAAGCGCTGCTAATGTGGCTACTAAGCTATTTCTTTGGAAAGCTCCTACTGAGATGGGAAATTCCCCGATAAAGCTGCTAGTACCAGGTGAACTCATATTGGCCAAAGTAGAAGAGAAGAAAATGGTAGAGAGATTCGGCATGGTGCTCACTAAACCTCCGTAATATCTAACAAGTCGAGTCTTATGTCGGTCATATAGAACACCAACACATAGAAAAAGGGCTGAAGGAACCAGTCCATGACTTAACTTCGGTAGAATGCTACCTCCAATTCCCTGTATGTTCGATAGAGCCAAAGATTCCCCCCCACGGATCAGAGTACGCCGATTTCCCCCCAAACCGTACAAGATAGTTACCATCTATCATACGGCTTTCTAACTTCACTGATTTTTCTGGTCGTTCCGCTCTGTCGATCGATGGTAGTATAAGAGATCTGTAACCCACGAAGTTATTTACAAAATGGTTCCCGCTTCCTACCCATAGTTAGCATGTATCTCCCCCGGTCATACTTGAGTATCACATCGTAGACCCCCACCCCAACTCTATCTTCCTTATCAGTGAACCGGAACATAGTGCATAGGTACTCTTCAATGCAGCGGGGACGAAACGACGTGATATACTACGATCACGTACAGAAGTGCTGCCCTTCGGCTCGGTAATATGGAATCTCTCAACAGCTCTCGTTCCTTTATGAGGTCCTATCGGGATAGGTAGGCCCAAGCCCTTCCCTTCCCCCCGACCGAGGCTGACAAATAGTAGTTTAGGCCGTAAAAGAGAGGCACCGGCCCCTATTCTCCCCCACCCCCACTGGGATTTTGCTTTCCTTATCTACGTGCGCACTGCGTCAGCACTGGCGAAAAAGAGGTCGGCTTTACTGAAGAAGAAGGGGCGGGCCCTTCGGGTGTCATATTTTGGCCGAGTTTACCGTACTTCCGGCCCTTATGTTTCGCGACCTTAATATTTTGTTACGTTCCACCGGCCAGAAAGAAAAGGTTCCACACGAGCTCTCATTCTGCGGCGTGATGGCAGGACCGATAGGAGATTGGCTCCGGGTGTAGATAGGGTAAAATCCGCAGGGGTTATGAAAATACATAGGCCCCTTCCCTGATTTCTCTTTTGGATTCATGGGGTGGTTTAGAAGGCGCTTCCGATCTACGGTCCATCGGAGCGAAGGGTTAGGCAGGTAGTATGGGCCCTCTGACTTCCAGCTATGTGCTGTGGGGCTCCCGCGAAGCGAATGAAGGGAAGCTCTTCGAGCTTACGGGTGAGCTTACGCTTTCTCTCAGCCTCTTTGATTGGTAGGCGGGCGGTCTTTTACTTAAGATTCCATTCATAAGACTCATTTGATCTTGTTGTGACGCTTTGGTTAGGCCGACTACTATACTATAGGCTACTCTTAGCTTCTATAGTGGCCCTTCTACTTTGGTGTAGTTGTAGTTTGTATTGGTACTGAATTAATATATCAAACAAAGGCGAGGATCGAAAAGACACTCGACTGGTTGGAGAGGAGTAGTTCCCATTTTCCGGCCTACAGCGAACTCTATAATAGTTGCTAGGGCCTTGTTCACCTTTTGACACGAAGACTATTCCGTTATCAACGGAAAGCCGCCTTAGAGATTGAACGTGGACTGATCTTATTACCGTTCAATCTAAGACAGCGCTGATAGCTTGTATTGAACAGCCCCCTTATGAAAGCAAGCGAAAGCAGCCTTTGGTACTTAAGTAGTTAAGGTTTGGAAGCCTTGCAACTATGATAGAAAGCCGTTTGTTTTTTGCCAAAGCCTTCGCCTTGATTTTGAATCAAAGTAGGTCGCGACTCTTGTATTTTAGTCGGTCGGGGGAAGCTAGCGCTTATACGAGAGCTCCGCTTCCTCGTCTTGCTTCTGGAAAAGCTTCTACTTTGCTTCCTTCTCTCGCGCTTGCTTGCGCGAAGGCTTAAAGTCCTTTTCGCTAGGTCCAAAAGCTTCCGAAAAAGGAAAAGATCTGATCCTAGCCGCATATTGAGCGCAGCTGATAATAGGCTAGGGCTAGGTGATCATATCATGCCATAAAAGACTTATTTTTATATGTATAGAGAGATAGATCCCCTAGATATAGAGATAGAATAGATGTTCATGGATAGACAGACATTCCATTGATTCTGAGTTTTGGGGCTGAAAAAGCTCGTCGATCCAAATGAATCATGATTCTGGTCTCTCTTCGCCCCCCCGCCCCGAAACTGACGCACAGCACAGGGCCCATTCGCTTCGCGCGCGGGAAGGCAAGGTGCGTAGCGTTCATGAGACCGCCGCGGAGTGGAGCAGCCGCGACACTTTTTTTCCTTAACTGGATCTCGCTGGTGCCACCTAAACGGTAGGTAGGCGGCGGATGTGTGACGTTTGGAGTTGTCGTTCGTGCACCTGTACCCAATGGAAGAATGAGTGATCCGTTCCCCTGCGGATCATGGCCTTACCACTCGGTCCCCGATGGCCAGCGGGGGATTCGGTATAGCAGCTCACGTTAGTTTGCGCTGCGCGTTCCCGCTGGACTGGACACGTGTTAGCTCTAGGAAGTATGGTTCCGAAAGTGACTTCGGTTCGCCAGTTCAGGCTCAACTCCTCGCTTTACGTTAGCGGACCTACGGGGCGGGCCGGGGCTCTGCGCTCTTTCTTTCTGTGTGGGACGATGCCGGGGAAAGAAGGGAATGCGTCGAGGCGGCGAACAACAACAAGACAACTACATTTGATTTTAGCTTTTCCCTCCATGACATGAGCCCGGACCGATGGATAATAAAACTGAGCTGGCCCAAAAAGCGCTTAGGCGCTTCTTCTACGTACGATGTAGACTCCATCAGATACAGATCGATTGATTTTTGATGGATCAAACAAAAATAGAGAGTTATCTCATAAATAGATAGAAATAGGGAATTTCCCCTTATTATTGATAGATTCCCTCTCTATCCATTCCTACTCTTTTGATCTATCAGAACAGATCAGCAGGCTTCTATCAATCGATTTGAAAATCAAATAGCACGTTCATATCGCTTTTCGTTCATTTTCACCACGCCAACATAGCCATATAATAAGAAGCAGGCGAAGCAGCTAGAAGCGAGCGCTTCTAGCCCTTTCATTCTTATTCACGAATGAATTGGGAAAGCCAACAGAAAGATTCGATTCTGACTTCGTGGAGCCGGTGCTGCTCTTGCCTGCGCGTAGGGCCGTCCTCCACTCCCGTTCCGGGGCGCTAAGGGGCTTGATTTTGTTTTTGGAACAGGCGGCAGTCTTTCGCTGACGCCTCGAATCAAGCTTTTATTGCGACATGCTATGTTTTCTCCCCCATTGCTAGTAGGTTGAGTTGATGGGTCGCACGCCCGGTACACATGTTTTTGCCTTGTGTGTCCATAACTCAAAATAGGTGGCCTAACGGCCGCCGCCCGACTAAACATACCAATAGTCACCAGATTCATATGGGCTACTGAGGAGTAAGCAATGATCTTCTTAAGATCGATCTGTCTTGAAGTGGTAAAGGAAGTATATATTATAGCAATCGCGCTTAGAGTATAAATGAAAGGAGTGGAAGAAAGTGTCGCTTCGGGAAACATGGGTATTGAAAATCTTAAAAAGCCGTAGGTTCCCAATTTTAAAGGAATTCCTGCCAAGATGACGGATCCTGCCGTAGGTGCCTCTACATGAGCTTCGGGTAACCAAATATGAACGGGTACCATAGGCACTTTGACGGCGAAAGAGGCGAAAGAAGCAATCCATAGAAAGATTTGGCGCCGCTCACTAAATTCTGTGGTTAATGATATTTGTAAATCGGTGGTTCCTGTTTGGAGAAGAATCAAGAGAATAGCTAATAGCATAAAAACAGATCCAAGTAAAGTATAAAGGAAAAACTGATATGCTGCCTTGATCTTTCTTTGTCTCGAACCCCATACCCCTATAATAATGGTAGAGTAAGGGGTGGCCCCAAAGCGGAATTGACCGGTGGTGGTTGGTCGAAGCTCCAGTAGGTAGCCACTCCCTTCTCAGGGAACCGTACGTGAGACTTCCGCATCATACGGCTCCGTCCCGAGCTTCCGTCGTCGGCCCTTGTCATTGTCATTAGACCACTATCTATATCTATGCATGTATTTTCAGCCTGGGACTCTCGAATCTTTTGCTTCTCGGGTGGTGACGAACAATGCAGCTTGCGTTGCGGGAGATGCCCGCCCGTAGGGCCCCGCCTGGTTCTTGCCCGAAAGAACCGCTCACTAGCTAGCCGGACTAGTGTTATCTGGAGAATACTGAAAACCCTGCCTTTCGAACCGAACGCAAGGCCCGTCTTCCAAATCCAAATCAAAATGGGCTGAAAGAGAAAGATAGAGTGCGGCCTGTAGAGCACATTTTCAAGTCGGGTTGCTCACGCAGCGGGTCTCTCTCTATCTCTATCTAGAGAGAGGGAGATGTGAAAGTAATAGCCTTATTGGCCGCCTCCGCATTTCCGGGGGCCAAAGAAAGGTCTCCACCTGCTGCCAACAGTCTTTCTTCGGAATGTTACTGAACGGGTCGATCCTCCCCTCCCCTTTATTTTAGCAACTTATCTTAATCTTAAGGTCTCCTCGCCAACCGGCGACGACAGAGGAACCAACCCGCCTGCTGTGGCGGGGCGGCTTTTTTGTTTCACAATAAGACCTGGACGATTATCCC
>JAOQMQ010000192.1:0-19224 GCA_027563845.1 Erythroxylum subrotundum
GTAAGGGAGGGGTCGGTATACAACTACTCTTATCAGTCTTTTCTCTTTCACGGGCACAAATGAGTAATGGAAGATCCATGTCCCCACCCTAGCCAGAAGAAAGAAAGGGTATGCCCGCGCGTAGAAGACCTAAAAAGCCTAAGCCTAATTCGGATCAGCCTATGAAAAGTAGTTCCCCGTGGAAAGCGAGAGAGCTGTTGATGGAAGAGGAATCACCGGGTTCAACGAACCGGATGCCTAGAATATGCTCTTTTCAGGACATGAGAATACGGTCTTTCTCCGCCCAAAGATGGGAACTGTTGGGATTGAATCCGCCTCTGATCTTTTCGTTGAAGAAGCCTGATTACTACAGCTATCTGTTAATTAAGGTAAGAAAGTCACTCCTTGTTCAGCTCTTCTTTCCCCATCAAGTAAAGAAGGAGGGGTTAAGGCCGTGCAAGAGGTCCATGAAGCAAACTCGTTTTGTGGATTCAGATAGGGCTAGGCTTCCACGGAGAGGAATGCTTAGCTGGGAAGTCCCCGTCCCCACATGGAAATCAGAGCCATTAGGGAATCTTCATAGAGAAGGGAAGAGACGATTGAAAGAAAAAAGCCGTTCATTAAGCCCTTTCAAGCCGAAAGGTTAGCTCAACAAGCACTCCCCCGCCGCTATAGTAGATGTTTACCCTGCTATCTGCGAAAAAAGATCCATTATCCTTTTTTCATAGAATCATGCCTTAAAAACCCAGTGAAAAGAACCATCCCGTATGAACAGAAGGAAGATGCCCCCTTTGACTGACCTTTGGAAAGACCAAAAATGCAAGAGCCTGTTTTTTGATTCCGTTTTGTGGTCTTTAGCCTATCTAGACCCGCATTCTTTCTTGCCCATGAGACCTTTTCGTGAACGTCCCAGCAAGCCATCCCTTGAAACTGAGCTCCTCCTTGACAAGGCGCTTGCGGCGGGTTGGAAAGCAAAAAGTATCTCCGGGAAATGATTTTATCTTCTTTTAGTTTAGTTGTTGCACTTGACTTTGAAAGAGTAGTCTGATAAACATGGATTGTAGTGGCCCTTTCTTCCTGATACATTTGAGTATCTCGTTTCTGATCATGACAATAGGGACATTTTTTCTTTTTGTACTGTCGGTTGAAGACTTTGGCTCAAGTGTCGACATCTGTCCATCTAAGAGTTGGACTAGTCTTTCTTCTAAGTGCTTTCCTCCTTCTGTAGGTGACATTTCCTTCCTTTCCGTCTGCGGCTTTTGGACCGGGCCAGAGGTCATCATGATCCTGTCCTCTGGGGAACAAATTGTGACGTGAATCGGCAAAATGGATTCGGAGCACAGGGCTTAGAAAGAGAAAGATGAGATAAAGATCGATTTGAGATGAGATTGAGATAGAAAGATTCTACGGTAAGAAGGAAGAATACCTATATGAGCTCGAAGTTTCCTTACGCAAGGGGATTTGAGTTCCGACTTAAGAGTTATTTAAATGTTAGAAGTTCAAAACCAAAAGGCAAAGCGTATCCCCTCGCACCAGTTCTCGCCAGATAGTGGGTGAGCTGGCGTACTGTCGAAGAGAAATCAATCTGACTTTAGTAGTGGCGAAGGACCGGAGCTTGATTATTTGATTGAAAGCCGTCATCATTCTTGTCAGGGGGGAATCTCCGGCCGAACGGTTAGGCAAGACTACGGCGCCTGGGTAAACAGGATGTTTACCAAGTCGAGAGTTTCACTTAACTATTCCCCTCCTGCAGCCAAAGTAATAGCGGCTGTAGCATCCACCGGTAATGTGTGGAAGAGGGTAAGCTTTCTATGTGGATAGGACGTATCAACACCTTTTTCATCTTTTATTTTAAAGGAAATTTCTAATAAAAAGATTGTGTTGGGTCCTGAGGAGCCGAAGATCAAAACAAAAAATGTGCCAGGGCGAAGCCAGGGCAATAACGATAAAGGAATTTGAGCGCTGATGTAGTTAACAGCCACCTTCATAGTCGATTCATTAGGGTCGTCACCTTCTACCCAACTAGTGGAAGTATCCACCGTTTTCTTTGTCTGTTAAGCCTCACAGCTATGGGACTTCCTAAATCAAACTGCAATCATAGTTTATCAACCACTCACAAGATTGGACTTAGCTCCCAAAGGACACCCGGCCCTTCTCCAACCGGGAGCAGAAGATAACGAAAGGGAGACAAAGTCCTAAAAAAATCATAACACACGCTACCCATTCTATCTATCATATCAGTCGAGTCGATCCGATTCGTTCTTATCTATAGATAACGCAAAAGAGAATGACTTCGCGGATGGAGAGGGATTCGAACCCCCGGTATTCCTATCAATACTTCGGTTTTCAAGACCGACTCTTTCAACCGCTCAGACATCCATCCCCTTCGTGCTTCGCCCGCCATATCTATCCTATCCGCGCGCTGGCAGGTGGGGGCTTATCTATGTGATTCGCTACGCTTGCTTGCGTCTATCGGCGGGCGCTATTGCCTGCCGGTTAGCGAAACTTTTCCGGAAGTACGAATCGCTACGCTTCGCTTGTTTCTATATGATAATTTGTTGCGCTCCCTGCGGTTAATAGCAAGAGAGTGAAGAACGAATGATCCTCCAAAAGAGTGATTGAGTCCGACTCAAGCGAGTGAGTTAAAGGCGTGGCAAGAGAGCGAGTTCAACTCGCGAACGATCAGCAATTGCGACCCTTTTGCGTTGTTGCGAGACTGGTACTTGGCGGCTCACGAGCAACATATAGACTAAGGTTGCCCATCACTCTCTCGCTCTTTAGGCCTTTTCTCTTTTCTTTCTAGCCCCATAATCACACTGAACGCCCAGCTTCTCAGAGCCGCTCTCCCCCCCAGCTTACAGCATAGTGTGGAATCTGGATCGTTTCATCGAGCACCATTGATTTTAGATAGAAAGGTGTTCTGACTCTATTGGATCAAGTCATAACCTATGCCTGATTAGTAGACTAGTATTCAGAGACTAAGCTCTATTTCAGAGATTGGACTCTCTTACTGGGATTAGCCCCGATTAGTAATCAGCTGTTCCCGAGCCAGGTTCCCTGGATCTACGTGTTCCTAGTAGGCCTAAATGGATTCATTAAGAACGGGTAGACTTCACGAGCTCTCTCTCTGCGTATCCTCCTACTTATTATTTGAATCTGAGGATCATAAAAACATACGAACCGCCTACTCTTTAAAGCCCTACCAAACTCTTTAAAAAAATGAAAACTGCTTGCTCTCATTAATAAAAAACAGCAACCCCCCCTCATATCTTCGGTATACCTCAATACAAGACTCGCACAGGAAAGGATTATTCAATCAAAACCGGGCTATCGCCCTATCTAAGCAGGTTTCCCCTCTCCTCTACGGAAGTCAGATTGGAGTCTATTTCAGTTCCTGTGTCTATCGCTATCGCCCTATTCTCTCTCAATTGCCTATCCTTTTTAGATGAGGGGGAGTACCTTCCAACACTTAAGATTGACCTCCTCAAGTGCCAGATATGAATGTTTTATGAATTTCATACGGGACTACCGCTTACGCCCCTAAACTCAAGTGAACTTTGACTTACCAAAAAAGTGGACTAAAGAAACTGACCTAAGCATAGCTCTCTCTCTTAAATACAAATGCCAAGAACCTTGGATAAGTGCCTTTCATTTATTTGATCTTTTAAGGCCTTTGTCCTACTTATAGTATCAGTCCTCCAGCCTATCGAAATTCGTGTTTTTAACAACTTTGTTGGCACTCAAAAAAAGGTTATTCAATCCACTAGTGCAACTGAAGGTGTTCTTCTGAACCGAAACAAGAAAGAGCTCATAACCACTGCTTGTGAACAGCTCTCCTCAACTGAAGGCGCACCTACTGTTACTAGAAGTTTAGCCTCTCTCTCGATCTCGAACTTACTTACTTTACTTAATAGGCCTTAAGAGAGATGATTCAGAAAACCCTCTTTTGTCTTAAGAACCTGATTCAAAAGATCAAATAAGACCGGACTCAAATCGATCTCACTTTCGACGATTGAACTGCACTTTTATATCCAGATTGGAACTGGATTTGAATATCTTTGGATCCGCCGGTTTTCACTCCACTTTCCGGAACCTGGCTTCACATAGGCCACTCATAATCATAAGACGTTCAACTCCCTAAAACACGTATAATTGAGAGACTCAGAATATCAGTGCCTTGGGTAAATGCCTACCTTCGGGAGAAGATTACCGAACGAGTTTCAAACCTGTCCTCTTCGCTTCCCAAGATAACACTATTTAGAAGGGCCTTGTCGGCCACCGCTTGCTGACGACGGAACGCATCGTCAATTAAAAGTCCTCGCGTTGGACTTAGTTGGAAAGGTAGGTGTTCGGCATGTCCCCTGCTTGCGAATTTCGTAGGGCGGGTAGCTTTGGAGATCCCATTCCTCACCTTTACCCTTGCCCCCAGACTTCACTCTTTCAACACTTGTATACTTTCTAAATAGTCAGGCGTGCCCCTGTCTCTAACAAGTGTGTGTGATCCACCGATTCGATTTACTGAGTGACTCTTTCTTACCGCTGGAGTCCCCATCTTTTAAAAAAAGCCTTATCAGACTTCCGATCCATCCCTTGTTTGTTTTTGCTGATTGAATCAAGCCTTAATATGGTCTCAAACCTTTCTATGTTATTAGATTAGTCAAGCCTAAACGCCCTGCAATCAAAAAGCGCTAACGAGGGATGCGCTAACGCGCAACGGCTTTCGCGCAACTTTCTCAATCCCTTGATTCTTGCTTTCGAGCCTACGCTTTCTGGGTAGTCAAGTAGTCCGTGAAGGTGAAAGAAAACTTGTGTTAAGCAAGCAGACTAGTCAAGCCAGAGAGGCAAAAAAAGCAAGAAACGGCGATCGACGAAATCAATCGTACTTTCACTGCTGTGAACCGGCTTTCATAAAGCACCTTTTGGCAGCAGCTACTATTGGGATCCAATTCCGAGCTCAATTCGACAATGAAACTCTTCAAGCAATGATCTTATCTATGTCATTTCTCTTGACGTGATACAAAAGACTACTTTCGAGAGTCACTTAGCCCCTTGATTGATTCTCTCAAAAAAGACGCTGTGTGGGCAAGTCGATCAAAGTCAGAGCGGGGAGGGAATGTTTACAGTTGTTGTAGTATGACTTTTCATTTCCTGTTCGGTCTTTCAATAAGTAGTCAGCTGCGGGCTAAGAAGCCTCGTAGTCAGACTTTTCATTGATTGAAGTAGCTCCTGGTCCTATCGAACCTGCATCTTCAAACCTGGTGCTCTCACTTCCTTGCTTCGAGGAGCATAATGCATAGTATAATCAGGGGGCAGGGATGTGGATATCACTACTATTGATTAACCGGTGTCAGTTGCTTTAGCAGCTCCCTCTGGGCATCCACCCGCAGCAAAGATCAGATTTTGCCCATCTATGAATCCAAACCTCCCGAGCAGCTTGTTCCTTATGGTTTTTTTTTCCTGCTCTCTTTCCTGCTTTCGGTTAACCTTCAACTCGTCTTTTTACTGCCCAAGGAAATTCGACGATGCTAGGTCTCGTCTAAGCCCTTCTGCGGATTCGATTCATATTCTTATACTAGGCGTACCCCTTCCCGCTTACTTTACTAACTTGTGACCGTGAATCTTGTTATAGCCACCAACCACTACTTTACCTACTAGGCGTATTGGTCTTTAGGTGAATTGTTCTTTCTTAGCTGAGGATTAAGGTTATTTTAGACATAAAATAAGGAAAGGGCTATTGAGTGGGGGAAAGCCATTCCTTTTAATTGGAACCTACTGTATATTTTTATTTATATTAATATTAAGCTGACGATGGCGAGTGCTTATTCAGTTGCTTCAATTGGTGCCTACCTTTATAGATTGGCAGGCTTTCTTTAAACGAGGGGATTGACCCAGAGAGAACGAGCTAAAGACTAGACTGCGGGAGATGGCGATTGATACTCCAACTTCAGCTCGTAAACTCGCTCCTTCATGTGCTGCCAATACTCATGACGTAGGTAGGTAAGTTCGAGCTTGCTTGATCCGTAGGTCTCTCGTCATCGGTAAGCTATGGTTGAGGAGTAGGCATCGGCAACAGGAGCAGATGTATAAGCTGGGGTGGAACGGCTCGTTAAACTCGCCCCTTATCTTATAGTCGAGAAAGAGTAACTGAACAAAGTATGCATTCGGAAGCAGAATAGGTAATTACCTATTGCTATTGTGAATGATTATTAAAGCTTTCCTGCCTTTGCTGAGCTGAGCGATTTCACACAAAAATTGGACAAGGCCTCCTGTACCGATAGCGGCTTAGTAAGTAAGGTGGGAGCGAGTGAAGCATATTCCATTGCTAGTAGGTGACACACTCAATCCGTTGAGAAAGACAACCCAGGTTCAGCCATCAAGGTAAGACTCTCGCCTTGCATTGAAGAGAGTTCTAAGGCATTGACAGAGTCAGTCGCCCGGGACCCTAGTGTGATATAAATATCTGGAGTGACTATAGATACAGGTAAATAGAAAGTAAGAACCTAATAGGTCGAGGGTGCGGGTCATACCCTTTCCTTGAATTAGTTGTAGTCAAAGGAACCTCAATGGGGAATAATTTGACGGGACCGAGACTAATAGCGAAGACAGAGGAAGGGGTTCAGTGGTTGGTTCAGATGTGGCATGGATTCCAGGTGGTACCATATCTAGTTCAAATCTAATAAGTAGTTAGTTGTTCTGGGCTTCCAGATTCAATGAATCAATCTGCCGAGGTTATTCCGCAATTCATTCTATTTCTTCCATTGAAGCTAAACCCTCAACCGTAACTGGTAGGTCGAGTGCATGGCAACAGTTCCTGGTCCTATCTCACCAGCTTCTAAAAAGAAGGCTATACCTGATTGAAAGCCAATAGGGCCTATTCCTTAATTAAACAGTATTCCCGGGGATTTTTTTAGGAGTAGTCAAAGGAACCTCTCCCCTTCTCTCCAGCCTTGCTTGCAGGAAGGATTGGCGCCCTGCCTTATACTCCGTAATTCCCAGAGCTTCTTCAAACCTCTCCTCACAGTTGGAATAGGAACTGAATTGAATCAGGTAAGCGCAGAAGATCGGTCGGTGACCTTGCCCTCCTCTCAACTCCCGGGTTCTTCCCCAGTTGTGTTAGTTGGTTGATCGGCCTACCTGGCTTGCTTTAAACTACCCACTGACACCGGCTTATCGGGGCCTGCTGGGAGGTCTGCGTCTGGTCCTCCCTTGACCTCCAACTCCCGTCGTGTTCTTCCCGCACTTCGTGCTTGCTTTAGTTGCTGCTTGATCCCAGGCCAGCTTGTTAGCCAATTACTTTTTATTATAATTAAAGCTAATCATTCTTTATATTTATATATTATATAGCAGGCAAGTCCCACTCATAAAAAAGTGGGAATTCCACATGACTACCCTGAGAGGAACGAATATTTGTAGCTAGACCATCCAAGCAAGCTATTTCCGGTTATTCAATACGCTCCTAAGGGCACCAGTAGAACCTACTGATCAAGGAGCGATAGGTTTCGGATGGTTGATTAACACATCGATTCTACCGGCTCAAAAGATCTGGTGGGACAGTCTATTTAACTCGACCTGAAGCTGGTCGGTTCGGTCTCAGAGCGGGGGTCGGCTGATTCTTACTCAAACTGACTTACCTACGTATCCATACCATAAGGAAAGGAATGGAATCAAGCTCTACGTAGTTCTATTTACACGCGTAAAAAATCAAAGAAGAAGAATCAGATATGAGGGAGGGGGAGAGTTTGCTCACACAGATTTTATCAATCAATTAGATAGATGTGGCCCGACAGGTCTCTTGTCCTGGGGAGCCTGAACTAAATAAATGGGGTGTCCGAAAGAAAACACCGACATATAGTTGAAATGGCTTTGACTTTGATAATAAATAGTGGAGTACCAAAGCATCTATGGGTTGAAGCATTCACTACTGCAGTGTATTTAATCAACAGATTGCCATCTTCTGTTATCAACATCCAATCTTCTCTTTATGGTCGTGAGACTTTTCAGGGGGGGATCACTACCTTTTCTGACACATCTGACTGGTTTACTTTAAATCAATCTTCAGAGCACAGTTCCGATAGTACAGCGCCGAAAATTCATGTTCAAAAACCATTCTATCTTTGTTTGCCGCGGAGATCTTTCCTTGGTCAGGTCTTCTGTTCAGCATCTTTCTGCTGACCTGCCGGACAACATATCACAAGTACCTGATGATCTTTCTTTCTGCTGGTGATTTTTCTGTTGTTCCTCTTGCTGTTATTACTTCACCCTCCTCTGCGGTAAAGCCTGCTATCTTTTCCATGGGAACATCATAGTCTAGGGACCATGATGATTCACCTATCGTCTCTGAAAAATCAAAGAGTACTTCTGATGCACCAGCTGTACTAGGTCCTTCCGCTGACTCGACATCCACACATCCTATTCCGACCCGCATTTGAGATGGGACCATCAAGCCTCGAAGTTACAGGGATCTGCACTATGGTTTTCTTCACTCTGCTCACTCTGATTTTTCTGAGCCTCGTTCAGTTCGTTCTGCTTTAAATAGTCCTTATTTTATTGGTATGCGCCCATGAAAGAAAAACTTAGTGCATTTCATCACAATGAAAGATGGGGATCTTGTTCCTAGAGACCCAGAGATGAATGTTGTTGGTTTAAAATGGGTATTTAAAACCAAGCTAAAGGCAGATAGGTCGGTTGAACGGTTTAAGGCAAGACTAGTTGCAAAAGGCTACAACCAACTGGAAGGTATTGATTTCAATGAAACCTTTAGTCCGGTTATTATTATTAAACCAACTACTATTCGCCTTGTTCTTGCGTTGGCTGTTATGAACAAGTGGTCTGTAAGACAGCTGGATGTCAAAAATGCTTTTCTGCATAGTTATCTTAAGGAGACAGTTTTCATGGAGCAACCTCCAGGCTTTGTCAGCACTGATCATCTTGAGCCACCTCAAGCGAGCACTTTATGGCCTTAAATTAAACAAGCACCCAACCTATACAAGGGGCTATAGCTGTCCACTATAGGAGCTTTCTTCTAACAATCCCTTATTTGGTATGTCACGAAATGATGAAGCGAGCTCGTTCTATTCAATATCTATATGGGGGAAAGAAGATCGAAAGCCGTTGAGTAATTGAACTGTACTTTCCAGAGTAGTCATAGAAAGAGAGAGAGGGGAATGCGACTCAGGAAAGTGGAATGTGATGCATCATACAGATTAGCCAAGAGAGGCTGGAAGGGATAGAGGGAGGTTTGATGCAATGGAGATATTCCTGTTTTAGCTCAATTCCATGTGTCCATCAATGAGAGCTAGCGGCTTGAGAAAAGGAGAATTGGGATCTAACTCTAAGGAAGGCATGGAGGGTTTGGCTAGGGCTATTCTTCAACTAAGGAAAAGCTATTAGGGATCTATTCTTGGGTAGGAGGGTCTCTCAATTCCTCGCATCTCGAAAGATTCAATCGCAAAAAGTATGTTCCCACGGGAAAGAAGACAGAACCATAAGTAAACTACTTGCAGGCATGTTTACATGATCTTCCTTCGATCCGAAGCTCTGTAGCGCTCATTGGTACAGTTAAGGCGCCATTTGGTTCCCGAATACACTGGTCCGTCCGCCTGAGAGAGAGAACTTTTCTCAATCTCAGTCCCAGATCCACTTTCGGCAGCCTCTGTTTCAGAGTGGAATACTTTACGTCCATTATACAGTATCCCACCCCTAAAGAAAGGCAAGACAGAAACGAGATCATATCCGATTCAGTTCGTAGGGAATCCGAGAGGGTCATTATCTTCCTCCGGCAGACGATCCATCCACTTTGGTACTTAGTTGCGGAATGCTTTCTTGAGTTAGTTCCTTTCTTTCTCGCTTCGCTTGCTGTAGTTCCTGCGATATCCCGCATTTCCGTACTGTTTTCCGTTCCGGCTCGTCCAAGTACGAGACCTACGGTAGCTGTTAAAACAGCGAGCCCAAGAAGCCGTATGGAGCCACTGTCGCATCGTCGGCGTGCTCAACGCCACTCTTTCACCCTAGAGCCTTCGGAATCATTCTACCGGCGGCCGCGGTGGGGCAAAACACAGCCTTTTAGAGTGACGAAGAGTGATCCCTCTCTTTAGGGACCTTTCATACACTGATTTTAGGGTAGGGTCTCTAGCCCATATCTCCGCTCTTTCTACCTTATTATCCTCGGGGAGCCTCCAAAGGAAGCTCTAATTCATTTAGTTTAGAGCGGGCAACCATTTTTTAGTTAGTCGAGTACTAATCCCGGTTGGCAACCTCTATCCAGCCCTAGATTCTGCTTAAGACTTTGTTGGATTTGAAACTACAGCCTCCGCCCTTGCTCCACCAGCTATAGCTTGGCTAGCTGTCCACCTCTGATCACCATCTGTTTCGACTCGTTCGTTACCTAGTGATGAGCTTGACTGGTGCTCTAAGACGAACGCGGTCCGATCTGGCAAAGCTGGAAAAATGTATGCTCTAGCTCCAAGATGAAAGTTTGAGTTTGGCCCCAGGCCCCTCTCTTAAGCAAAAAGCGTTGTTTCCTGGTATTCGGAACGGGCCGCAAGCCGCCGCCCATGCTTCAACATCTAAGTGTTCACCAGAAAAACCCTATTTTGGAAAAAGAGTTGGTAGGGCAGAAAGATTCGATTCAGTTCAGGGAAACCAAACAAATCAAGCCAATCGGAAATCATTTTCTCACTACGCGAATCCAAAATGAAACTCGGAGCGAGAATCAACATCCGGCTAGGCTAGGTCGCTTGGGGCTTATGGCGCTTCCTCTGCGGCTTCTCCCGCTTGGCTGCTTTCCGCGCTTAAAGAAGAGGAATTACTACTCCTTTCGAACAAATAGCAGTTGAGCTTTCCTTAGTAGAAACAGGCGAAACTGGAGCGGGAGCTACTGACATAGTTAATGTCCGAGGTTTACGTTAGCCTTAATCTAAGAGCAGGATAGATGCAAGAAGGGGTTGTGACAGTGCCACTAGATAGCTACCGGCTTGAACAGACAAAGCAAAGCACATTCGACGATTTGATGCCAAAGTCGCAACCAAGGAAGAGCGGAGCATGCTCCGACTCCATCCAGATGTCCTCTTGGTTGACCTCAGAAGCTTGGATTTCAAACAAAGGATAAAAAACCTGAGCTAGTGGTAGTGTTTCATCTGGAATCGGTCCTAGACATCCATACTCCTGGGTCACCTTTCCCTCACGTTTTAGAATGCTTGGCCCCCCGCGCCAAATCGATTTAGACATACGTATATGAGATTTATAGATTCCCCACCTTCTTCCATTTTTTTTTTTGCTTTAGCGGCAAGAGGAGAATTACCGCTGCTGAGTGAACGAAGGAGTCGAGCTTGTCTTGCCCCGAGACATAGGGCAAGGGGTGCTTTCAGCCATCTTAAGACTTTCGATTTTGAAGAAAAAGAACAGCCTTAGTTTGTTCGGATTGAGATAGAGAAAGAGCAGCCCTGGGCTCAGCTTTAGCTGATTATTCAAATTTCTTCATCTGCTCCTCTCCCGTCCGGTCGAGTCCGCTTCGCTCCTCTATTAAAAAAAAAGTTTAGAGTCATCTTCCCCGCTTTTCTTCTTCTTTCGTCGAGTGCGCGATCATGACACCACGTCCTCTTCCTATTGACGAGGGCCTTCTTTCTTGTCTAACGCATGTAAACTTCTCTTCTACCATTTCTTTTTATTTTGAGTTATAAGGAAAGTGCAAAAGAGCTTATAAGACGCAGAATGATTTCTTCCCCTTCAGGTCCAGCCACTCGACCACTGAATCTTTTTGTTTTTGGGAGGGAAGGAAAAAAGCTACTCTACTTTTAAGTAAAAGAACGTAGTAACTCTTTAGAAAGGAACGAAGGTACTCCACTTTGAAGTTGAGGGAACGAACTACATCCCCACTCCCCAGGTTCAAGGGCTCGTTACAGGAGTGAAAGAAGCAAGCTTTCAAGATAGAACTAGGAGTAAGCAAGCTGGAAAGTGCGAACCAGGTATGTAACTCGTTTTCTCTATTAGTACTTGATTTTATTCTACTACTTCCCTCTGATTTTAAGTTGAGCCTCTACCCATCCGAGGGTCTTGATCAAGGGTACGGTCGAGTGACTACGTTCCTCTCGCTTCGCTCGAACTTCACGTAGTCCACCCTTCTTAATGTCAAGAAAGGATCCACCTCTTTTTTTCTGTCTCTACAAGTGCTTCTTTTTGATCTCCCTATTCAAAAAAGACGGTCTAGCTGACCAAGTGGTCTTTCTTGCTTTTCATCCCCAGTAGGAGTTCATGATTTCAATCCTTCTTGACGAGGCGGCGCATCCAGCAGGAATCGAACCTACGAATTTGCCTCTTGGGTGCTTTAACCATTCAACCATGGATGCATAAAGACTCAGCGAGTGAACTAGGGGCTCCACACCTTTTCGAGCTTCTATTTCTTCCGTTAAAGGAGATTCGAGAAAAGATGGAATAGGAAGACGTGTTTCCAGAACAAAGAATATACGGGTTGAAAAGGGGGAGTTAGCAAAGTTAGACAAGATTGGAATGGGCATAGGAAGATGTATGGCTGTACCAGATCGGCTAATGCTTCCAGGTTGATGCGATGTATTCCACCAGTTGACTGAAGACTTGATTATTGGTATATCGATCAGTCCAGCACGGATTGAAATAGAAGCCGGTTCGACAGAAAGCTTTTGAAAACGCAGTGCACCCAGGTAAATAAGGAACAAGATGAATACAGAAGTTAAACGAGCATCCCACACCCAAAAGGTGCCCCACATCGGTCTTCCCCGAAACCCCCCAGTAACTAAGGTAAATAACGTAAAAAAAGCACCCATTTCTGTACCGGTTCCGGAAGAGCGAAGAAGAAGGGGATGTTTTGTTAATAGGAAGAAGAAAGTGTTTATAGCTGTAGCGATATAAACAAGAATACTCATCCGAGCCGCAGGAACATGTACATAAAGAATACGAGAATTTCCACCTTGTTGAAGATCTAGTGGTGCTACCCGAAGACTTAAATGAATAGCCATCGCTGTTAAGAAAAACAGAAATCCAACGAACGCATAGCTTCTGGTCTTTGACATAAAAAAAAAAGGTTGTAAAAACGAAACGGGCATGTTATACTTTTTTTTAGCTAGTGGAACAAGAAAGACATGGATCGTCTATTCAATAAGCAATCAAAGGATTTCCCCCAACGAAGAATTCCCCTTGCTGTGTTTTCGCTCTACTCCTGCGTGGTGTTCCTTGCTCGCGGAGCGGCATACCGAAAAAGAAAAATCAGAAAAAATCAAGGGAGCTAGCAGCTTCCATAGCTGTGTTAGCTAGGCCACCTGCCTGATCATCCTTCTTTTACAGAAATTACTGGATCACATCTTTCCTATGCCGTTTCCGGGGCAGCTCTTTCCTATCTCATGTTGCTATTTTAGCTGTCATTGCCGTTACGTTACATATTTTTTGGTTTCGGGAAAGGCAGAAAGGTTGGTTCTTCGATGACCCTTGGCATGGCATAGTTAAGATTGAACGAAGAGGGGAGTAGCGGACCTACGGAGACTTTCTTCTAATCCCAACTCCCCCAATGAAAAAGGAAAGAACTAAGCCGGAACGCTGAGTCTAAGCCTCGCAAGCAGGAACGAAAAGCCGGAAAGGAAGAAGAGGAGGGAAGAAGCAATAAAGCACAGTGCACCGAGATTCATTCATTTTTGTTAAAAGAATTCAGCTTGGAATGAATGAATCTCCAAATAAGGATGGGGGGTGGGTTCCAGGTAGAAGAAAAGAGGAAACAGTCATTTTTAAAAAAAGCCAATTGAATTTCCATGAAAGGAAGGGCAAAGAAGGATTTGGTTATGGTAGGAATGTGGGTACGTTTGAACGACTAAGGTTTATGGGTGGAGTCCGTCCCATCTCTGAAGACGAGGGAAAGGTATCGAGATTTAGCGTAGAATGAAAGCGCGGGAGACAACGGTAGGGCATACCCAAGCATCAGGAGATGTGAGAGACCTCGCTTGAAGAAGCTTATTGTGTGTGAAAATCAAGTCGGGGAATCGTTGAATTGACTCCGCAGCTGAGCAAGCGCTCGAAACATAGCGACGGGAATGCCTTGAGCGAGCCGAGTGCGTATCCCCAGAGTACGATGCCCTAGATCCAGCGCCAACCGATCTAGTTGCTTTGGCCGGGCCAACCATTCATCTATTCGACCGCGTTTCCGCTGTTTTTTCCTTAAGAGATGCCGGCTTCTGGTGTGGTGGTTGGAACCTTGTGAAGGACCAAGCAACAGAACGTTATGGGGTAGTTCCAAAGGAAATGACGGATGGTGTAGCCAAGCGAATATGAGATGCTAGTGAAGTCTTACGATTCTTCGTAATTCCCTTTCTATCCATTCCGATATAGCCAGAGGGGGGCTGTGGGTGTGCTGGTTTTAGCTTCCATACCATGTCATTAGGGTTTGTATTTTGATAGGTTTTCTCCTGGCTGCTGTAGTTATTGGACCTTCGAGAACTTCAAAATGGAGATAATAAATTGAAAAAGGGGGTTATTGACCAAATGGCCCAACTCGACCCACATCCTTTCTGGAGGGAGGAGCAAAAGAAACTGCTTTTCAAACTGGATCTGTAACAGGAAAAGCAAAGACTACCGATCGTTCGGGGATTGATTAGTAAGCTTGCCCCGGTAGGCCGTTGATCCACCAGGTCCCACCCAAACCCCATGTCTGGGTCATTTACTAGCGAAAGTTCCCTGTCTAGAGGGAAGAGAGGAGAAGTTACTTCGGGGCTTAAGGTAGTTCAGTCACCCTCAGGTCATAATAGAGTCTAGTATGACATCGGTAGGAAGATAATGCAGCTAAGCCGAGACTTGCTTCTGAGGCATGTCAGACTTTACTTGCTCTTGCCGATATGATCTTTTCTATTGTTGAAGAAGTTCCGTTTGCTCCTATCGTAGATAAGATAAGAGTTACGGACTTGATAGAGCGGAATCCAATCCCCTAGCTAGGTTTGAAAGAAGAACTGCAGCTCGATTTGAGATGAAATCTGGCAATAGCTCTAGGGTAGGTTCTGCACCAGATAAGAGAGTTGGGATTGAGCTTGAACTAATAGAAAGAAAAGCAGGGGCCTATCGCTTTGATCTTTCTCTTCCTGTAGCTGATGCTAGGCGCTCTCAAGAGCTCTTATAGAGTCATATGAATGTGCGGCTCCTTTTCTGTCTTCTATCGACGCAGATCCTGAGACTAGTGCTACTCCTAGTCTCCACAGAAGACTTGCTACCGCCAAAACAAAAGCACTTTTGCCTTCGTTTTAACAGCAAGAGTCAAAGCAAGGAGCTTTGACGTGGATATCTTCTCCTATTGATCCTTCCTTTCCCTTTCCTTCGTCTAAAAAGGCTCGAGAAGGCCTATCTTTAAGCTAAAAAAATCAGTGGTCTAAGCCCCCAACCCTTTAGGATCCAGTTTCATCGGCCTTCGGGATATAGTTACCTTATTTCCATTTTTTGAAAAAAAAAAGAAGCCTTAAGGCGACATCTCTTATACAACCTAAGACTAGCATGTAACCCTCAAGGCGAAATGGTTAGCAAGACAGTCAAGCAGTAAAGCAGTCAAACCACAGCTTATTTTGATTCCTCGGACATTAAGGCATTGACTGGTAATGCCCTATCTAACATCATATTCTTCTTCACGAGAACAAGCCCTTCTTGCAGCAACAGCTCCTTCGTCCTAACAGCCTCTTATGGCTAAGAGCAAAAGATGGAGGCCATCGTCTAAGATCTGTGTCAAAGAGCGGATTAGAAAACAGTAACAGGGCATTCTATTCCGAAAGTCCCCCATCCCGTTCGAGAACAACCTATGAGTGCAAAACCTACCTACTTGAAATAAAAAAAAAGACTGCCTCCTTTCTCAAGAAAGCATAGCCATCTCCCCTTCTTTCTTTCTCCCTCCAAACCTTGTTCCGAGAAACTCCGCTCAAAAAAAAAAAACATGGAAATTTTCTTTCTATATATAAGGCTATCCGATGGTTTAGTATAAAGCCAACTGACCGGAGTAAGAACCATCTACCAGCTTGGACCGCAGACAATTGATAATGCCATTCTTCTAGCAACTAGCCAAAAATAACAAAAATGAACATGTTTTGAATTTGGCTTTCATTTAGGCTTAGATCCATTAGTCGGGGGATATAAATTCAACTACTTCCAAGAAAAGTAGTTGAATTGTGGCGACTGGAACAATGAAGAGATGTTGTAAGTGTTCATTGTTATATTTGCGTCTAATGTTCGGCTTAGCTGAATAAGTCGAGATTGGATTGGTCTATATATAATCTAAAAAGTGAGGGGTCAGGCGGGTCATATTCTGACTAGAAAAACAAACACGCGTTTGGGTACCCGGTTGAAACTAACGATTCTACGTTTATAGATTGGCCATATTGAGAAAGTGAAAAATGACCTGTCAGAGACGGATCGATCTTTATGTTTCTGAATGGACTTCCTTGGTTTTCGGGTTTTTGGTCTATCGTGTTCTTCCAACCCTATTGTATTGAGACCATTGATGACCTACCAGATGCTCATCCTAGAGTTCAATCTAGCGAAGTTTTTTCCAAAGCCATACACCGTGGCATTAGTCCTAGCTCTCATTTGCTGCTTTTCATAGCCCAGACTGAATTACTGAAGCCATTCAAGTCGTAAAGCTCTCCAGCCCTACTTTCTATCCTATCAAGTGAAGCCCTAGTTATATACCTTCTAAGAGTTCCACTTTCTCGCTTCTTTATTATTGATGTTCGAACCTCCAGTAAGGGTTTGATTCAATTCTCTTTTTCTTTTCAAGATGAATTATAAAAAAAAGAAAGCTAAAGTTCTGTAAGCCTGCCAATCATAGGGAGGGTTTTGACTTGTGCCTTTAGCCAGCTTTTCTAATGGTATTATAGTGCGTTCGGGCTAGCTTGATTTCGTATTATTAGCGAGGTGAAAGAAGTGAAGTAAGGAAGCCAATCTAGGCTAGGATAAGTTGATAGGTAAGAGATTGCGGGTTAAGATAATCAGTGATTCCTCCTTTTTAGTGAACTATGCCTCTTCCTCTTCTATGTTCTGTGTCACCGCAGGGTAAGAAAGGGCAAGGGTAAGCGCAAGAATCTTTATTGAAAGCTTATTAGGTTTAGGGCCCTTGTTTGAAAGTCTTTACAAATCCTTATCTTGCTCTATCGAATGCCCATTTTGAAACTAGATCTTTGACTTTTAGGAAAGCTAGCCGGGTAAAGCAAGTGGGAAAAAAGAATGATTATTTGCTCCCGGAGCACTCTCTCATCGTTTTTCCTAGCAGAGAATGAAATGAAAGTATTCAAAAAAACCATATGATGAAAGGAGTCCGTCCTACCTTGGCTAGCCTCTATCCTTAGGACCTATAATCTGCTAGCCAGTTCCCATTCATCCAGTTCCCTTTTTGGAGGTTCAGTGCTAGGGGTTGAGTTCAAGTTGTAGTTGCGTTCCATACATAGGATGTTATAGGTTACAGGTTCGATATGGAGTAGTACATTCAAGTCTAGTTTTTCCTCTAGAAGGTAGTTTACTTGCTTATTTGCTAGAATAAGGAGAAGGCCCCCAAACAAAGGCAAAGGTCCCAAACCTAAGATCCCAAACTGAAGGTGGATTTTTCCAGCAAACAACAAAGCTGGATGGAAAGACAGATACCAAAAGCAGAAGAAGCAGAAGTCCCAAGTCCAGAGGTACCAAAAGCATAAGACGAAGCAATAAGTCTAGTTGGCTTAAGTCGTTGCTTGCCTATCTCAGTCTCAGTAGGAAATTGGAACAGTCTCCGATTTCAAAGGCGAAGCCGAGGGGGTCCCATTCCAATGAGAATCAAAGGCAATCGGGAACGGGTTTTCATCTCCCCTTTTTGTTCTCGTCTAAGCAGTCGGCCCAGTCTCGTCTCCTGTCTCGTACATACAAGTAGAGATGTTGATCTTATCTTTATTGTTGTACTCTTTCTTCAGTGCGAAAGAGCAGAAGACGAAGAAAGTAGTCGAATAGGGCAAGCCAGAACTATGGGAAGCGCTATTCGTGGACTTATCCCTATTCCGAACTCGACCTATTCTTCGGCTTAGCTTAAGCCACCGACTGAACTGAGACTTACGCTTGGTACCGTTTGGTAAAGAAAATGAATTTCTATCTCACTTGAACTTGAGTGAGTGTGTATTCTGGCAGTGGGACCATTCCGATAGCCTCTTATTGTGAGCCTTTTGCTTGAGATTCTTTACCGATTGGCTTTTATTTTAACACTATTCCCTTGAATAGACCCGAATTTTTTCCTATGTTTCTCTCTTCCGTATGCCTTTGTGAAGCATGATTTCTAATTCCTACGATTGGTGTAAGTGGTCGAAGGCTTGTAGCGAGGGTTTTTGGGTTCGGATAGTTCGGTACCGGCTCTCGGGAATCGTAGATGGGACCCTTGCCCTATGTGATTTTTGGCGCATTGCCTTCCAGCGAGTAAATGCTATCATCCTTTCCAGCAGACCAATCAGTAATCCAATCTGTCATCGCCTTATCCTATCCGGGCTTGTTTGTAAGCCTTCTCCCGCTGAGGCGAATCCTATCCGTTCATTCGGTCCTATCTTTCCAGTCGGCTATCAAAAAAAGTCTTCCAGCTTGCCAAGCTTTCGGTGCTATTTCCTTTTCCTTTAACAATCCATTTTTGACTGCTTACTCGCCTGAAGTTGTCTTCATTTTCGATTCCTTATCATCGTCCTTTGCTCTCTGCCCCGCCCTAAGCACGGGAACTGATTTACTTTTAGTATTGAACTGGTAGATACCCTTTGAAGTGGAACTTTGAAGAACCTTATGAATATGATGATAGGTTTTCTCCATGTCAAAGTACGGATGATTATTCTCCAACAAGGACCATATGATGGGGAGAGTGTAGATAGTGATTGTAGCTCCTATTACTCTTGCTTTATCTGAAATATCATCACAGTAGATATTGACTTTGGAAGAATCAATCGTAGAAAGACTATTTGCAAAATCTTATACAACTTTCGTGGAGCTAACTAGTAGTGACCAGGACAGGAAGCGACCCCGGTATTAGTAGCGAAGAAATAGGATTCCCGGCAGTAGACACCGAGGGCCAAATCTCTGCTTCGGTCCACCACCTGGTAAGTCTTTGGGGTAAACCACCGCCTCTCGGCCCCCCTCCTTCCATAGAGGCCAACGATAGACAATCACTCCCCCCCCCGAACACAGCTTACAACTTTCATTGTACTGTGCTCTCCAAAGAGCAACTCTTCTCAAAAGGTGCTGAGTTGGAATCACATTCTA
>JAOQMQ010000192.1:38406-83452 GCA_027563845.1 Erythroxylum subrotundum
AAGCAAATAGCTCGCCCGGGAGCCTGTCTTTTGGTTAAGTAAAAGATAAGAGCTAACTTGATGTAAGAGGTCGAGCGACTATATCATGGGAATATTCCCACTATTTCTTCTTACCTTCTCGCTACCCTAAACTCTGGTTTAGAAGCTTTTTCTCGATCTCTGGAAAAAGTGCTCGATCAGATATAGATCCAAAGAGTTCAGGAAAGGTGGAAACATAGATTGGAAAGAAAGATTTCCCCAAGTCTGTAAACAAACTCGCGCGAGAACGCCTTTTTCGGTCGTTGTTGACTCAGAAGGGAGGGGTACCAAACGTGGATTTTAGCTAGAAGAATTGAGCGTCGACAGCTATAAGCTATGAGTTGTGAATCAGGGGCAGGGGAAAGGCTTGAAATCAGGGAATCAGGGAACAACGCTTAACTCTCCCCAAAGGGCTTTTGCGCGAGGAGATTCGACACCCTACTTAGACTCAGAAAAGGAGGAGTGGAATGCCGAATTCGGTACCCATTTTCATTAGTGGAGGGGGGTACAACTAGGGTTTTCAATATCCGAAATGCCAGTTTCTCACCCCGATGATACTGATCCCACGCGGGTAGCCCAACATGCCTTGTAGACGGAGATTTTGGCCAATGCGAGGACGTCAGACCAGCGGGGGTACCCCCATTTCCATGGAATCAATGCCCCGATCCCCCTTCTTGACTTACGGCTCGCACAACTCTCTTTGGGTTCCAAACCTCGTCCGTCTCTAAACCCTATTACCCCACCTCCGATACTGACAGCCCGAGGGCGCTAGCTTTGTGTTGGGTTGGGAATTCCTATTGGTTCTCTTTTAGCTTTTAGAGAACCGATGGAAACTCCCTTTGAGCTGTGGGGCGTGTGCCAAACGATTACCTCCTTAATACGCTTGGGCCATAGGCCAGGTTGCTTTCTCGGATCGAAGTCGGGATTAGCGCTGTGGGAAAGATGACTCTCTATTAGCGATTAGCGCTGCGGGAAAGATGAAACTCTTTCCCAAGTCAAAGTACTAGGGGACATCAACCTGCCTTAGATGGTCCTTATTCGCTTTATTAGATAAGGGCTGCGAAACTAGAAGACCGAAAAAGTACTATCAATCATTACTCCACCGAAGCCCTAAGCTGCTCCCAAACCAGAAGCTTCTAGCACGAGTGCACTCTAGGAGACAATGATCAAGAGACTCAGTAGCTGCATCACACTGACCACAGGTTGAGTCCACAGCTACTCCGCGCCTCAGAAGGTTAGCCCTAGTTGGTAGGCTATTTTTCAAAGCTCTCCAAACGAAGTGCTTGACTTTTGGAGGAATAGATAAGGACCAAACACCACGCCAATGAATGTTGTCACACTCCTCATGAGAAGAACCTCCTGATGAGTTGGGATCCGATTGGTTCATAAGTCAGTGGTATGCACTCCGGACTGTATACGAACCATTACGTGAGAACTTCCACACCAATCTGTCAGGCGGCTTCCTTGGACTAAGGTAGATTTGCTTCACTTGTGATGCTTCAAAGGGAAGAAGAATCTGGTCAATAAGAGCAACATTCCTGCCATAGCCATCCGGATTCATTAAGCTGCTCACAGTCGCTTTCGAGTCCAGGATCTTCGGAGGAGACCATACCCGAAAGAAAGCCATTTTGATTGGGAAGCCATCCATCCCTCCATATCAGAACCGAGTTACCGTTCCCTATGCGCCAAAAGAGACCTTTTTGAAGAACCTCTCGTGCCTTACAGATGCTCCTCCAGGTATAGCTAGGGTTGTGTCCAATGGGTGCCTGCAAAAAGATGTTCTAGGGTAAGACCTCGCTTTGAGAACTCGTGCTAGCAAAGAATCTTCGTTAGTCACTAAGCGCCAACATTGCGAGATAGAAATTCTTCTGCTTATTTCACAAAAACTGGCATCTAGCTCAACGGTATCTAAAAAAGAAAAGAGCTGGTACTATCCTCTTTTCTCTTGGGCTTTTGCCTTTGACCAGGAGGGAATGGAATCCAACTCTAAACCAAAGCAAACTGGATATGTGCTAATAACTCATTCTAGGGTTGACCTATCTAATCAATACACCGTTAAGAGTCTAACACTATCTGATAATGAGTCTGATAGAGTAGATTCAGGACAGAGTGGAAACACAGCCCTTATAGAGAAGGGCTGAAACACCGACCCTAAGAGTGCCGGGGAGGATAAGCAAGCAAAGCGATAAAGGAACAAGCGAAGCGATTAATGCAATAAGCAACCTCTTTTCCGAAGCAAAGGTGCTAGTAGCCTACAAGCGAAAGGCACTCAGTGTGCTTATGCTATATATAGTCTAAAGTGAGCGTAGCGAACGAGAAAGGTAAACTAGGCTGTTAGCATGACGTTAGGAATGCCCAGTAGGAGAAAGAGTAGCAGCAGGAGCAGCGGATTCGCCTAAGAAAAAAGGGAGCAATCGCCAAACCTTTGATTCCCCGGGGTCTTCTCCTTGCCCGGGGTATTCTCCTTGATTGCGGGAGCTACTGTTTGTGGTTTCGGGCAAATCAACCTCCGCTACTGTATGTGAGAGAGAGTGGGGAACAAAGGGTAGTTCTTCTTCCAATCCTGTTCGACTTCATACTCTAATTCCCTATTCTCTTTCTTGGGGTCTAGTTTTCAACTTCGCCTCAAAGCGGGGAGTGCCCATTTGCTAGTCCAATTCTTTAGCGGGAAGTCCCAAGAGAAAGAGAGATGGAATTCTTTATCCTATACTATTTACTCTTATTCTTTCACTCTTCTTCTTTATCCTCTACTTTATCCTCTACTATTCTTCTTTTTTAATTTAAAGAAATAGTCAAAATAATTGTATCGAATCCATTTGATATTTTGGAACGAAAACGACCAACTAACACTTTGACTTTACTTTTTTTTTTGATAGGAAAAGCTAAAATGAATCAAAATAAGACAAGAGTACATCGTTGAGAACCGCAGGCTCCAGCCATGACGGACAAAGCATAGTAATAAGGATAATAAGTTGTTTCAGCATCGGAATCGACCTCTGAATTTATTTACCTAGTAGCGACACGAACAGTCCTTCCCTTATCGAGAGAAGTCGGGTTCCTTCTCTTCTCTCTACCCACCCATAGCTCGTTTCCAGGAAGTGCCCTACTCAGCAAACTCTAAAACCTTTCGCGGGGGGATAGCAAAGTACTTCGGGCCCTGAGCGCGAACGAACAGCTCCTTCATCTCTGAGGTTGATTTCTCAATCACTTTTTTAAAGCTAGGCCCTCCTCTCCCGTCCGGTCCACTGTATTCCTATTATCTTTCCCCCGAATCTATCTATCCTCCGCCCGGCTACAGAGCAAGATAGCTACCATCGCACTTTCGTGAGCGTATGAGTATGATCAAGCGATGGGATATAAAACTAGGTCGATTTTTGAGGGCTATGGATAGGGTTGGAAAATCATTTTCTTACATATTGAAGTTGCTTTCCTTCTCCCTTCTATACCAGACCTGAGTGTTAGACTAGGGCTAGAGTGACTCCCTGGAATTAGAAGAGTGTAACACTATATAGAGGACGTTGCCATACGCATAGGTTCTATCCAGTCTTTTCTTTCGCCAACCATTTCTTTAGTCTTTCCTCTTGGAATGGAGTCCCTTGTTACAGGGAGTGCTTAGGAGTCTGTGGAATGGCCCTATCAAGTACTCACTTAAAAAGGAAGAGAAGCACTGATTAGAACTGAAACTGCAACTTGATTGAAAAGCGTGCTGAAAACTAGATAGCTGACAGAAAGAAAGAAATTTTTTACTTACAATGAAACTGGATCAAGAGTTGCCAAGAGAAAAACCGCTTGCAAAGGAACTGGAGGAACGTAGCCTGGGGTGGGGGCAAGGCTTGCTAATATTCCCTTTTTAGGGGCGGAATTACACTACTACCACGAGACTTGATAGAAGATGAGATGGGAATTCAGACTTTTTTAGATTTAGACTAGCCAGGGAAAGTGACTCGTCAAGCCGGGTTACAAAGCGAGTCAGTTAGGGCCGAAATCTTTTTAATAAGATCTTTCCTATTGGTAAAAGGCACTGGATCCCCCATTACTGGGAAGGGAACAAAACTATTACCACCTATGGATCATACCTATTTGCTCTATCGATAGAAAGTCTTGCTCGGCTGGGAACTAGCACTTTTCAGGAGCAGGGGAACTCCAATTGGAAGGCTTTTAAACCGGATTGATTTCATTTGTCCTTTGATAATACCTTCAAGTGAAAAGGACTGCTGGAGAGAATGTTACCAGGTCTAGTACTGGGACAAGGAGTTTGAACTTTCTCGCAATGAGAAGGAATTAAGGAAGCTGCAATGGATGGAAAAGAGCTCGAACTCGCTCCCAGGGAAGGGAGAGCCAAAGCAACTGCAGGGAAAAAAAAGACTCCTAAAGTAGAAAGATGCTATGAATATTCTTAAGAAAGGCAGGAAGTCACTCTCCCTAGGTTGAGTCTCACACTTACTCAGGTAATCCGAGCTCCCCATAAGGCTAGCCTGACAGACTGCCTTACCTTCTGGGCCCGTACCAATCAAAGTCTGTGTATTCACCTTACTAGAAGCTTACGTAAGATAAGGGCTATTTATGTGCAATGCTCGAGAAAAGCACAAAATCCCTAACCTGGAAAGGAAAGAGGAGATCGAAGTCAAAGGGAAGGAAAGCACCAAAGCGAAACACCCACTTCAAGGAAAGGCAAGTCAATCTCTCCCCTCGGGTCTCTCCCTTTAAAGACGTTACTGAGTCAACAAGACTTTGTGTTCTCTCCATCTCAGAAGGTCAGAAGGCCAGTTGATTCCCATTCCCTTGCTTGGGTGCGGGAGAATCAGATCATTGACAACCACCTTTTTGTTTTGGTTGAAAAGATATTTTAGCCTAGAGACAACCATTGAAATCGTGCAACTCGCTAAACCCCCTTTTCGTAGAAACCCGATTTCTTTCTTTAATTAAAAAGAAAACTTGAAAATAGACTATTCACTCGTGGTGGACGAAGGGCTAGTAGAAGCCTATATGGAAGAACTCAAGGACTCAGCTCTTCTCTTGTCACGAATCCTGCTCTCGCCTAATCACTTGAGATGCTGGACTTAGCTTGAAGCATGGCTTGCCGTTTCGGGGCTCGATGCTACTCTTTGGAACATCGACTTTCAAGCATCTCGTAGTTGAGCGGTACTGCCATCAACAGTTCCAACATGAACAAGGACTGACTGCTGAACATGGATAGAACGAGAGTCGAACTCGCATGTCTCTCTTTTCCGGAAAGAAAGAAATCAACCTATCTTCCTTGACCATAAAGCATATCTTTTTACACCAATTACTGGAACATGGATCCCCTTCGACACAGGATGCTGCCTTCCATTCTTTCTTCGTTCTTTCTTTTGGGATGTTATTTGATCAGGAATGGGACTGAGAGAGCTAGAGCCCTGATTCCGTCTTCATTGACCGAGTAACTGGACAAAGAACAAAGGAACGGGACAAGGAGAAGCTTGATGCTAGTCTACTAAAAACGGAACCCATCAAGCGAACGAGTCGCTAAGGCTTCCACAGAACGAGGCTTATAGCAAAAGGAAAGACGATTATATCCAATCAAAACCTCGCAAAATATCTAATCAAGGGTCCATCCAGTTAGCCAATGGAGGAGTGGGAAACTCAAAAAGTCGTGGCAGGAAGCAGCACACCAGGAGGTGCAGGACGAACTCCTTCTTTTAAATATTCCAATCGAGCTGCCGAATCAGTACGGCAGGTTAAGTCCAGCAATTGGTAAACCAGCAAAATAGACACACCCACAAATCATGATTTTATTCAATCAATCTCATGTAGGAGAGCCTATACCAGAAAGTCAAATGTGATAATTCAGGCGAAAGAAAGGTCGATCTTTCTTTTATACCCGCCCGTGAACCCTTCTCTCTCTTTCTTTGTTGCACAAAACAGTTGCCTTTTCTTTTAAAAAGAGTTGTCCTCTGTCTGTATCAGTATCAGTCGTCTCTATGGCAATCTTTCTTTAAGCAGAAAGCGTGTTCAAGCTCTCTGATTAAGGTACTAGGGGCTCACTAAACTATCGAGAAATGGCTTTGGGCCTAGGATCTCTTGAAAGTGCTTTTGCTTTCCTTTTAACTAAGCCTTCTCGCTCTACTGGAAACTATCCTCTATCAGAAAGTCTCGTAATCAACTGGATTTTTTTTTACTTGATCAATCGGAAAGAAGAAGGCAGAGGTAAACTCCCCAACTCGATCAGTGGGTGCTCATTGGTCTTCTTGAAACTCCCCAACTGCCGCAGCTTTCGATTTTGGGAACCTCGAGCATCCAGTATATGACAAAAAGGAGTATTCCCTAATGGAGTAGTCAACTCATAGGAACAAGCATGTAAGCGAAGCAAGCAAAAGGGTCTTTCCATTTTTCTGTTTTCTTTGAGGAGAAAGAGAGGGAAGGAGCGGGCTCTTGTTAGCTTGGGCTCAGTTAGATTTACTTGAAGGAAAGGGAAGATATTACCGCTGAGCGACTCAGAAAGCTTTTTCAGGTCACAGGCGTAAAGACCAACCATGCTTAGGAGATTCTACGGAGGATACTATTACCTAGGTTGTGTTCGATCTCAATCAAACGAGACGCGCCCCGGGTGGGCTTTGTGATGTTTATCAGATAAAAATATGGCGCGAGACAAACAGAGATAATAAAATAATGTACCAGCATGCTTTCCGCCCTCCAAGTGAGGTTTTCTATGGGGCACTACGCGTCACGAGCTTGACTGATTGGTGCTTTTTTTCTACCGTGTCTTTTCTTTTTTTTTAGGGCTATCTGGATAGATAAAATGCCTTTGCTTTGGTCCATGTCTTTGAACTTAGGCCGTAGAGAAGTTAGCTGCAGTCATCAGGCTGATTCTGGCAATGCGCATTGATTCCTTCCATTCGAGCTAAAGAGTTCTAAAAGCAGGAACCTTAGCCTCTCTCTATTTTCCCGATTGCATCTTGGATTTCTGACTACGCTAGGGCAGAAATCAAGGCTTTTCACACTCTTTCGAAAAAGAACTTGCTTTATTACTTGGATTGGCACTACTTACTGGACTGGCTTGGAAAGCAGTTTCAATAGTTGCGCTTTCCCCGTGAACTGGCACGAAACCTGGCTATAGTGGCTTCTTTTATTACAAGGTCTTTTCTTTTCCGATTGAGTTGCCTTAGTCAAGAGAGATATTGGCTGTCTTCTTCCAGAATCTTACCAAAGACCAGCCATTTTTCCAGTTTTCGATTTTGCCCTTTCCCCTCTTTGTTATTTACTTTTGATTATTCCATGGTGGTTGCCTCTCTATAGAGTAGAAGTCTAAAATTGACTTTTGAAGAGATACAATAACCTATGATATGAAAAGGGATTGACTTTCTTCCCTGCCTCTATATGAATTCTTCCTAGCCGCAAGGGACAGAGCCTTCCAGTGTTTATGTTTATACCTGCGATCAAGTTCTATAACTTGCTTCCAATGCGAGGCCTGCTTATTTCCCAAGGCAACCCCTGAATCTCTTACAACCAGAGTTTCTTTTTCCTTTTTCAGTTTTTAAGGGAAAGTAGGACACGTTACATTCAAGCGAGTGCTCCAGTGAGTTCCTTATTAGAGTCGAGTCTTGTCCAACCATTGGAAGTTCTCCTTCAGACATTAGGAGTTATAGTTTTCTTAATCGAGGTGGAGTAGCTTTCGATGTCGTACCAGCCTCAAAAAATTCTATCCATTCAGCCGAACCAATTGCAGTACTCAGATCTGAGCGCATAGATCTCTCTCTGGGTCTATCTAATAGCATATCTGGAAGTGATAGGATATCTTATGATGACATCTTTTTTGGTATATCTGTTGGCGCTCTAGCTCTATAAAAAAGGAGCTGTAGTTCTAGTGAATGCTTATTGATTTTGAATGCCCATCCCTTCCCCTGTTAGCGCTTTCGACTTGGAGCGGCTCACCCCCCCCCTTTTTTTTTTTCGAAAAGTCTCAACGTCCTCGTTGAGAGTCGCTCTTCGAGACGTCAAGTAGTCTCTGACTTGGTCTTCTAATCGTAAGTTTCAGCCCGTTCCCAGCTTGCCTCGCTCTCAGGTTGGCCCTTCTACTTGACTAAATAGTATTCCACTCGCGCAGTGGGTGTATGGGCTAGGTTTGGTTGATCTTTTGGAGTTAAAAACAAGAAGGTCGTCGCTCCCTTCATAGGCCTTGCTGCTTTATCTAAGTGGGTTTGGGCTAGGTCGTTGCGATCCTGCCACCTAAAGTAGTCTGATGCGCAAGCCCCCTCTTTTCTCAATGGTGTGGGGCGTCAGAGGCTGTTGCTCCGTGGCCAACTCGAAGGGGCTTAAGTTCGACGCAGAGCTTTTTGGTTGTTAAGTTATAGCAGCACTGAGCAACATCCAACAGCTTCAGTCCTTCTGGTTTGCACTAAAGGTTTAGCGTAGCCCTCGAGGAGTCCGTTTATTCGCTCCGTCTGAGCTTTCAAAGATATACCGACCATGGGTATTTTACCATCAGATAGCGACAGTCGTTTTCTAACATTATCGACCTTTAAATATCGGGTTTTCATCAATTTCACATAACATAAAAAAGCTCTTTTATTTTCATAATCAGAAACAACTGGATTTCCGACCTCTTGCATTGCATTACCATAACCAAAATAAAAATGAATTAAAACAAAAGAGAGATTGCTCTTGTAATTCGGAATGAACCTTTCTTGGTGGAGGAAAGGAATAGCGATGGATTCCTATGAAACATCCAGGAACAATCAGATTCAATCGGACGACGAATTCTTACGTGGTCCAAGTAAATCAAAGATTCGCTTCCACGATTTCATCTATATCGAATCTTAATATCTATATCGAATCTTAATATCAGAATAGCTTATATAGTCATGAAAAAATTCAGGTGCACTGACTTTTTTTTGATTGATTTCTCTTTCGGATCTGATTGGAAAAATGTAGAAGTAGGAAGACTTTGTTTGGCGGCGATTTTTTATGGTATCTAGAATAAAATGTCCCAGGACATAAAATATGATAAATGAAACATGAGGAAGAGTATACCCTGTAGTGACCATAGCTGTTTCCCTAATCGACTACTTATCATCATATCATAATATAATTAGCATTCCACTTAAAAAAAAAAAACTACTCGACAGGCGCTTTTTTTCATATCTATATCCTCTTCTGAAAAATGAAAACTAAGACAGGAGTTTCGTGGAAAATAGAAACGCCCTTTTATTTCTATTTATCGGATTTGAACCGATGACTTACGCCTATTTCTTAGGGCGTTTCAAGAGCGTGACTCTACCGCTTAGTTAAAAGGGCCCATTTTTGATTCAATTGATGAATTAGCCTACTAGAGTTCACTGCATTTATAAAGATCGATTTTATTATAAAAAAGAGAGTATATCATTCGTGTCTCCGTTACAACACGGAGAAACTAAATAGTTCCACTGAAATCCAATGAGAAAAAATCATATAAGAATTTGGAGGCTGTACGCCTAATTTTCCTGGGATTGTAGTTCAATCGGTCAGAGCACCGCCCTGTCAAGGCGGAAGCTGCGGGTTCGAGCCCCGTCAGTCCCGACCTAGGATCCGATCCGATGAATCGATCAATTCATCTCTCCATTTTCTGTGAAGAGGGGAGACAAAGAGTCAAATCGAATTCCCCGCAGGAGGATCCTTCTTTCGTTTCGCATTTCTCATCGGACAAATCAAGTCAAGGAATCCAAATGAAAATAACTAGTACCGATTGGTGGGGGAAAGACATATGTAGGTTGGTAAGGGGTATCAACATATTCAGGATTCAAAGAGATACCGTACTGGTCTGGCTTTTTTCGATTGTTCCTGATCTATCGAATAGAGTAGCCATTTCTTTTTTTTCCCGGGAGCACATAACATTTTTTTTAACATATACCATCAGCACCAAGCAAATCCGCCTTTTCCCGCAGGTCGAAGAGCTCCTAAAGCAATCGGTTCCAGAGAGTTTTTCTTAGCTCCCGATACGCCGAATGCGGAATCCTTAACAGGTGACGATGACCATTGCGGTAGCCACCGAAGTCCAAGATAAGGAAGATTAAGAGCCCGGGGAACATACCTTTAGGGTCCTTTATGAAATCATTAAATGGATCTTCAGGGACAGCAGAGGATGGTCTCTTCACGATAGAATCGTACCCAAATCGTCCTTTCTTTCTAACAATCATCCACCTCGAAAGAAAAAAGCGAACGCGAACCAGTTGATCCGCAGTTTCATCCCTCGTACTTAGAATCTTACGATGAAAAGAAGGAATACACTTAGGAATGCCAGAGCGGTTAAGTGACACCGGAAAAGGTAAAGGGAGGTGAATTGTCTTGTCACTATTCCTATAATACCTCTGAAGGGCCACACCGCAAGACTGACAAAGCGGTGCCGAGACACCCCAGATTCCGTTTGGTATCACAAACCCAACGGGCGAAAAGGTAAGTGGAAATACAACGTTCTTTAGTTAAAGTTAAGCAACCGAAGAGGCATAACTGAACCTTTGTTATCAGTCCAGCTATACACCCAGGGCTTCCCAAGTCCCTACGCTTATCTGAGGAAGAGCAGGCATGCATAGTCAATAAGAGATGCAGAGAATGCAAGCTGCAAGGAAGAATGCCCACTTTGATTTGAAGGGAAATCCGATCAATAGTCCAAATATCCCACGGACAGTTAACAGGAAAAAGAGGAAAGAGACAAGATCCCCTCATCTGCTTTCTTACCAACTGCCCATCTGGAAAACCGATATTCGAATTTCCAGCTCGGCTTACGCGATTGATGATTGTTAGAACTGTCTTTACCCGCTAGCTGCTCTACTCACATACCACCGACACAATCGTCAACTTGATTTCATCACTCAGTTCAAGAGTCCACAAGAGGCTAGGTCAGTTCAAAAAGTAGAAGTGGAAGTGAAAAAAAAAGATCACTACCTTTCTAGGGATGGAGTCGAAGATAAAGACTCTGGAGGTGAGTGAACTTATGGCTTCTTAGTCTCGTTTGGTATTGCTATGGCTAACTCAAGCTTTGTGTCTGGCGCGCTAGACTAACTTCACGCTATTGTGCTTTTTTTTTTTGGTCTCTCTAGCCCAAAGCTTTAGCACAGGGCCTCTTTCTATCATATTTGGTTGGAAAAACAACTGATTCTTTCTTTTCTGAACCGCCTTTCTAGATATCCCACGTTAGCATAAAATCAGTATATAGAGTATATAGGGGGAAAAACTTTTCTCTTTATGTGAAAACAAAAGTTCTTCGAGCTTCCCTTACGTCCAAAGGAGTCAGGAAATATCACCGCTCCGTGGGCTGATTTCGCTGCTTTCTTAAGCTATCGCTCGCTTTACGAGTGCAACCAAGTTCAAGAAACTGTTAATTAAGATACTATGCTGGTCTCTATCTAAGAGTCAATATCTGTGAGAAGCTTCCTTCTCATACACATCCGAAGCAAGGTTTGATCATCAGCATTAGAGACTTTTTCCGGTCCTTGAAAGAGCGTCATCAGTCTAGCTCGTCATGACTCGAGCATGGCCTTAGGCGGAATTGGTCCTGGCCGGAAGAACGAATGATACCGGCAAGCACAGAGCAGTCGTCCAAAGGGGTTACGTAGAGTTGTCTAACCCCCGGTCAATCCTTGGAGCTTTCTCCATGCCCGACAAAGAAAACTTGGGGCGAATCGGGGTGATGTAATCCACTGCTCGTTTAACTAATGTAAAGATGTAATTCCACGCAAATATGGCTGCCCGGAGAATCCGTAAATCTGAGGAAGATTAGGTGGGGAAGGTCATAGTGAAAGCAGCAAGCTGGAAAGTATCCGCCCCTCTTTGATTGTGCACAGCCCCTGCCACGAGACACCTAATCGAAGAAGCGCCTTCCTATGCAATAAATGGGGCTACTTTTATAGCACCCTGTGGCGCGAGCCTTGTCTTTGTGCGTGCCGCGCTGTGCCACATCCTTCTTGGTAGAGTGACGCCATTCTTTTCTTCCTTCGCTGCTTGAAGACGCTATAGCTGCGCCGGCTGGGCCGCTTCTTTTGCTGTCCTGTGCCCCACCCAAGCCCGTATAGAGATAGGCGGTGTGCCCGCCAATGGCGATTAAAGATTTATGCCTTCGAAGACTAACTATTGATTAACCGACAAAGCTCAGACTTTTTAGAGTAACGATTAGGGGTTGACTAAGTGCTATTTGGAGGTTCCCCGTCTGCTCTGTCCAAAGCCCGCTTCCGATAAAGCCACTCGCCGAGCGCCTAAAACGGACCAATGGACTTCGCCCAAAGCCTTGAGAGCCGAGGTGCGAGTAGATTCGCCCTCACTCAAAACTACAGCTTTAATACCCTAATGAAACTCACCTATTTTTGCAACTATTCAGGGGATTTCCTAAGGGCTTGGTCTAGTCTCAATCAGGGGCGCTACCAATCCCCTTTTTTTGAGGTTCCAGTGGGTCGGTCAAAAAAGGGCTTTCTGACCAAGCCTGACAAATCCCTAGCGATCAGTCTCTCGTCCAGCGTGCCTTGCCGCTACAAGCCTTTAGGGAACAAGCCTTGCCGTGCCAAGCCTAAGGTAAGGGTCGAGATTAGGGCACATTTAAAGGAAAAGCCGCTAGAGCGCGTTTTCGTTTTCAGGCCCCGCTCTAACCATCGATGCCGTGGGATTTCCGCTTACGAGAAGCCCCTAGCGCAAAATCCCTCAAAGGGGGAAGTCAAAGGAAGATAGATCATCTGATCTTTCAGCGGTCCCCGGCCGTCCATGTCCCCGCGTCTCAGCATCTAGAATAATAGCTAGGCATCAGTTTGAATTCGAGATCAAGACCCAGAAGAGGCAAAGGTTGCAGCAGGAGGGAGAGACGGTCTTTTTAGAATAGGAATCGGCAAAAGTAAGATGCAGGTCTTTCATTCCTTTTTCATTGAAGGCCTTACCCATAGGATAGGAATCCCGGAGCCCATAATAGTCATCGTAGGCCGTAGGCCCAGAACTGACGTTCAGAGGACGGAAGACTTTTTAGGTTTAGGAAAAGAAAGACAAAGAAAGACGAAGAACGTCATTCCTTTTCCCTGAATTTACCTGCCCCAAAGCAGGAAGAAAGGTTAAGATCAGAGAAAGCAACAGCCTCTGATTTAGCTACATCAGTAGAACCGGCCTTGACTTTCTTTCCATTTTCTTCATTCCTGCTGATGGTTGAAAAGGGCTTTCCACTTCCCGTAGTTCTATCAAAGTCAGCCTTGAAGCTGATTTTCCCGCTGCGAGGGCCCTCCCTTTTATCTCCAATCTAGCTAAAGAAGAGCTTCTTTGAAAGAAAGGAGTTCCCCGCTAGAGCACGGAAACCTAGAGAATAGCTAGCCGATTCGCCAACATCGAAACCAATCAGACTTGGCCCCGCGGTTTCTATATCAATATCAAGCTGATTCACTGACATTGGCAACATAACTTTCAGATCATCTAGGAATTTATCTTGATTTGCCGTGCTTAGTCTACAAAGATTGAATTTAGGAAAGACGGCTAGAGTGCCCAGTGCCCCGTCCGAGACAGAGGACTGATTTCTTTTTCCGAGGATTCTATTCAATAAAAAAGGAACTGAGCTCCTTAAAAAGGAATAGCTGTAACTAAATTACTGATTTTGAACCCGATCTGCTAACCTTGATGACAACCCAGTGGAGGGAACTTTCACGAGAAATCAAACTAGAAATGGATATGGATTCCCCGCTCCCAGCCCTAAGAAGCTAATAAGGTAAACCCTCAAACTCCCCGAGGGGATTAGGTTTCATCCTCCTTTCTTGAAAGAGTCGGTGGCAGGTGTAGCTTTCTTCTTGACTTCAAAGTCAAAATGCGCTCCCGCTGCCAGAAGATTGGAATAAGCAATTTGCCTACTTCTAGTTCTAGAATCCTAATCTATTCTAAATGCAAGCGCGATCAACTATACGATGATACCACCAGACGCGCATTCCTTGGGATCATAAGGAAGACTCTCCCTGTGCGTGCTACTGCTCTAAGGCTTTCAATAATGAATTGGATGGCATGCTTTCGACGTGCTGTGATGAGAGGTGCCTTAGCCTAAATCCCGTCCTTTTGAGTTGTAGGAAATGTCCCTTTGCTTTGTGCAAGTGATTCAACTTGGATCTTATTTTTGGAATAAGAAGAAAGAACTGGGCAAAGGCCCTTTTTTGGGTATGGCCACAAGGTAGCGAGTGCAAAGCAAAGAGGCCGTAATGCTAATTAAAGAGCCTTTTCCTTGCATGGCCTCATCGCAAAAAGTATCTTTCCCGCGCTATCAAGATCAGGAGATAGGCTTTGCGCCAGAAAGAATATATCGCCTAGTCTAACTCTTAAGTCGGAACTAGAGGCAATGAATATTGGAAGGAGTAATTTGCTTTCTTCAGCAGCATCGAGGTATGTTCTTTTCCTAAATGTTGATGGAATGGATGGAATTCCATTGAATAGAAGGAGTAAAATACGTAATAAAAAAGCACTTCAGGTCTTCAGGCGCGCGTAAGGAAGAAACCATCCATTATGGAAGAGAGCTACTTTCGGTGATTGATGCATATCGAGGGAGTTAAAAAGATATCAGTTCAAGTAAAGATCTCCTCTTTTTAAAACCCGCCCCGGATGACTAGATCACTGTCGACTTGAGTCGTTAAGCTACAGATTTGGCCTCCATCCTTTAAAGAGCTTGCCCTGCTTACCCGCGGCACCGAACTCTGGAAAGGTGCGGAAGAGCTTGTTGTTTGAGGACATGACATGGCTGACGGACAGATTAGGAACCAACGGAGTAGCGTCCCTTGATCTTTTTAGGGTGATGATAAATCCCCTACTTGCTTGGGAATTCCCACCGGCCCCTTTTCAAGGCTTGCAAGCACCCTTCTGACATCCTTTAAAAACTCAACGAGAAGAGGAAGCCCGGAATGCTTCTGATTTCAGTATTGGAGATTGGCATGGTAGTTTCTACTAAGTTCTCTCATTTGGCTTTAATGCTCTCTTAATAGCGACGGATGATTATCCTCCCGATTTTATTATTATAATGATAGGTTGAAAATCCTTCTTGCTATAAGTCCATATTCATTGCATTGGTCCATACCTCTCTCATTCTAAAAGTAGCTGTCTCCATCCCTTCTATGAGCAGGGCTTTGAACCTCGGATGCAACTAAAAAACTACGGAGTGATTCTGTAAAGGAAAGGGGCTGGGAGTGACTACTATTACTAAGGGACCAAAAAGCCTTTCTCGTCTGTCATGGAGAACCTTCCCGGGCTCTAGCTCTACCATAGACTTAGAAGAAGCGGGACTAGAGGACAAAGCATCGAGAAGAAAAGCCTTCAGAGCCAAGACCTACTCCTAAATCAGCAGAACTACGGATGAAGCAATAACTCTCATCCTACAGACATCAAAGAAATCGCTGTCTAAAGCCAATGATTTGCTAACTCCTCTCGGCGGGAAGAGCGGACCCGGTGCGGTGACCAAAGCCCAACCCGGGATCTCCTTTACCTAATGTTTTGAAGGCATACGAATCTTGCTTTATACCCCAATCCACACACAACTTCTCCATTCTGGAAAAGGAGCTGAAGAGGAACTTCCCGCCCACTAGTGGTACAATTCAAATTCATTCAAATGTTCTGCAAGGGAGGCAGGCATAGCACTCGAAGATGAAGCAGGTGTCAAAAGCTCTTTCGACAAATCATAAAAAGAATAATTAGCAGCAGCGGCTAAAGCCTCATCCGTACCTTTAGAAGAGTAACCCTTTTCCGAATCTAAAGATACAGACGAAGACCCTTTTTCTTCGGATCCAGGGCAATGGATGGGTTTGAGTGGGGACAGGCTATGTATGATACCGATTATGGGCGGTTCAGGGTGGGGGTCAAAAAAGAGGGTAACATTTTTTATTTCACCGTTATAGCCATTTCTGCCTTTGATGACATGGCCAGGACTGCCGATGGTCAAAAAGGGGAATCGACCCACCTTCAAATGCATTTCGCAAAAAGATCAACTTGTAACATTTCCAGGTCTTCCTGCTCCTTCAAATGAAAGTGATATTGGTGCTCGCTCCGGTGCTTATAGCTTCGTGGATCTAAATCACCATCTCGAGATGGAAGATATGCTGTTGGCGTGCTATTCTCTTATAGTAACTAGCGGTTATCCTAAGCGAATTGTAAATACTACACTAGTGTGGGCGGATCAATGACTACTGGACTCGATGACCTCCTCGACATTAGACAGAAAAATGATATGCTAAATGCACTAATCTTTCTGGTTGAGTACACGGTACTGCCCTTCTAAGTTGAGCTGGCCCGGGAAAATCTATCGCTTAGCGTTGCGTTAACCTATAGTCGTCCTACCTATCCCCTAGCCTGATTATAGCTATTTGACTCTCAACTCTCATGGAAATCCATGTATCTATTAGTGCTTGACCTATTTGGATAACTCCCACTCAAAGAAAGATATGTCTTATCCTTCTGCTTGCCTAACTAGCCTAAGAGACTGCCACGAAGGCGAATGCGGTTTTATGCTGGGAATGAAAGTCTCCTACAATGCCAATATCCAGAAGTGGACTCTGAGCCAATAGTAGCAATGGCCCTATCAACTGCTCTTACAATGGCTACTGGGACAATGCCAAGAGGGGAAACTACCTTTATCACTGGCTTGTGCTTCCCTAAGGTCCATATCCAATGCTTGAAGCCCACTTGCTTACCGGATTACCTACGAGTGTAAACTATGCCCGCATCATACCATACCTCTTCTATGGGACTGTCTTACCGCCTATGAAACCTAGTCGCTTGCAGCCCTTCCTGTAGGTGCCTTGGCCTCCTGCTTCAATATCAATAGGACTAGGAGTAGGAGGGAATGGAACTAGATCGCTAGAAACTGGTACTGCAATTGAAAGGCTTTCAAACTCACTTTTGGAAATAGGGGGAAGCATATTCTTTATTGGAAGGCGAAGGCTAATTGTAAAAAATCCGACACTGAAAAAAGGACTCCAACTAGATAGCATAGCTTACCACTCTAAGGTAGAGGGAAAGGGCCCTATCTACTACTACAATGGATGGTTGGGAACCTCCACTCGCAGGAAGAAGCATTTCTGGGGGCTATCTATTTCAATGGTAGCCCTATCCAATCTTGCAAGAGGAAGAGAGAGAAGGACTGGTCGGGACGGATGGAAAGATTTTTCACTGGCCCAAGAGACTACTTGAAAGGGAATGAAAGACGCAACTACAGGGAGAATCCCCACCACTAGGAGCAATGGAACTCAAGAGGTTTAGCAACTAACCCTTAACACTCCCACAGGGAATCAATCTCTATGTTAGCCATCCCAGGGAAAGAGTTAGCCATCTCTACAGGAAAAAACAATATGAGCTATTAGAGAGAATACTCAATCAATGGCAATAGCAGGAATAGTTCTATATAGAAACTCCATCTAGAAAGGGAATAGCAGAAAGAGAACTGCATGCTTAATCTCAAACCGAAAGGAATGGCTTAGGCTTAGCAAGGGCAAAGTACTTCCGAGAAGGGACGTTCGACCTGAAGCTGAGGCTCAATCTGTTTGATCCCTTTCCCCACCTTCCTTTGGTTAGAGATTCTTGGTCGTAGGAGCGGACGTTCCAGCTAAAAGCCCTGAATGATTCAATCCCTTTCCCAAAAACAGGGGTTATATGAACAAGCCCCGTGGATCTACTTGAGGTAGAAGCTGAAGCAAAGTGCTGAGGCTGAGAAAAACCAAATTGACTTTGATGTCTTACTAATAGAAAAGTGATAAGAAAGAGGTAACGAAAACTCATCTTTGATGACATGTTAAAATGTCACAACACCCTTTGTGTGAAAAGTCCTACGGGAATTGAACATCACATAAAGAGGGAATCCTGTGATTGTTCGATTAGGAAACCCCGCCTCTTGAATCACCAGCGTCCTTGGTGGTGGCCTAATACGCGCGGAAGAGACGAGGTTGCTATACACAAGGCTTAAGGTCATTTACAGAGATCTCACACGTAGACTGTGTTTCGCAGACCTTGCAAATGGAACTGAAAGTGCTCCAAGGCAACCCGGCAGACAAAGGACGCGAACTAATCCAGATTACGAAGAAAAATCATCTCTCAAAGCAGAATTGGATTACGACACGCGACTTTACTCAAACAAGATGAAACTGAATCCATCAGGTAAGAGGAGAAAGTCCGAGATAGTCAGTTGCCCGGGAGATCTATTTGATTGGGAAGTGATTAGCGGATATAAAGAGATAAAAGGTGCAATCCACAAATCGCATGTGTTAAGTATGGAGAGTCGATTCATTTCACCCATGCTTCGATCACTTCTCGACGCGGTATAATCAGTCCCCGCTTTGGTTCTTCCTCTCTAGGCTTTCCCGGGAAAGCAAAAGCACATCACGAACTCAGAAGGATCAGCAGAATCAGATTGATGCTGAGGATTCTCATGCGCATGATTCATTACATAATGAAGTTTCGGAGATGGCCTCTGGTGGTGCGGGCAGGTTGCAACAGGCTAATGCCGAGTCTCATCATTCCCGTGATACAATAGTTTCTGCTGGGTAGCTTTTATGGCTAGCTCTTGGTCAGCTGTGAAGAAGAAATGCTTTTCTTTAGCGACAGGATCATTAGGATCATCCTTGCCTTCATTCAATCAAGACAGATGAAGATATGATGTAATCTAACTACCTTTAATTAAATTAGAAAACGACTTTGCAAAGTATGAAAGAAGAAAGCAGAAAGAGATAACTACAAAAAATCCTTGTATGTAGGGGTATCAATAAGTAGATTCGGGATGGTTGAGAAGAGACAGTTTTTCACAGAGCTCATTATCTCTATCCCACTTAAAAAAGTATGTGTTAAGCAAAGTGTTGCCTGAAAACATAAAGAGGAAAAGAGACTCGGATGAAAGGTTATCACAAGGGGTTAAACTTGTTCTGGAAGTCTATTTGTTAAACTTAGGGCTTATGGGCATACTTGGGAAGAGCTAGCCCGTGAAAGGATGGTTAAGCGACATCTAATTTCTGCTATGGATGATTTTTGATATTCTTACTAATGGAACTGAAAGTACGTGGGTTTTAGTAGCCTTTCTAACGGGTCCTCGAACCAAAGATCAGTCCAATAATACCACTCACTGGTAAATAGCGCAATACTTCTTCGCGAATCCCACTCATCCCCCACCCAAAATTGTTAGTACAGCGTGAACTACTTGAGCGAATACCTCGCTTTGTTGCCCGTTTTCGACCAAGCTGTTGTACATATTTGTTAATAACGTCAATCGGTCCTCATTTGGATTCTCGTTAAGCAAGCGCCGAATGACCATTGGAAAGGGGGCGGAATGGGTAGGTGGGGTAAGACCATACTCCCGATAAAGACTATCAAGGCGTTCGCTCAATTTCTCTATGATATCGTTTTCTACAGTCTCACGTATTTGAACCTGGTAATTCTCTGGAGTTAAGCTCCGGAGTCGTCGGGAAAGTTTCCAGGTCGAAACGATCCAAATACTTGCGGGTATTATATAAGTAGTCGCAAGCGAAAGCAGATACTGAATTACCATGTTTTGGTCCATTTCTTCTCTTTCTTGATACATTCTGCTCTGCCCGCTTTTACTCACTTTTTTATGGTAAGCAGGACTGGTGAAGTCTTGTTTTACGCCAGACTTCTTTGGCGGTGTATAGAGAGTTGGTTGTTGACCAACAAAGCATGGGAGTGGAGCTCGCCTTAGCGAGCGAAACACGCGACATAACATAAAGGACGAAAGGCTGAGATTATGAAAGCGGAGATCCTGGATAGCAGTCCTAAAGGATCTACAAGGAGAGATCTATATATATATATATATAGAATTAGGTTTCCACTTTCACTATCTCGGAGCCAACCCTAGCTGGCTACATGGTAGATAGACCCCAGATGACCTACATCAGTTATTACACTAACATAGACCACCTGAATTATCCGAACGGTAACGAGAAGGATTCTCATCAGCGTTCGAATCCTACCATGGCTTGACGTACTGAGACGCCATTAGTCTTATACCGGATAGTCCTGGTACCGGGGTGTACATCACCTGGACTTATAGTCAGTCCGGGAGCAACAACACCAGACCAGGCCCTGGGCTGAGTGAGCCCAGAGGACTGAACTAAGAAAGAACGCCCGTCAAAACCTCCAGTGATTGACTATAAACGATTATGTCATCGAGGTTTTCCACTACAAACTGGTAAGGGTTTGAGTTACCCATTTAAGTGGAGAACAAGACCTGAATTAGGATGATATTCATAGATCAGTTACTCTTTGTGTACGTTATGGAGTCTCCACTCCATGTTGAAAGCTCTTTCAAATAGCATGAGCGTTGAAAGTCTTCAATTAGACTAGAGCGTTAGATTCTTTTTTTTTTACTTCTTTCAAAGGGGAATGAAGAAAAGAAGAAAGGAGGAACCAGCTCTCTCTTATGTATGCAATTTAGTTATTAGGGATTGGGGATCACATTCTTCAGAGAAAAGAAATTTCCTTACCTACTGTCCTTTCACTTCTAGCATTGAATGGGAGAAGGAGGAGCGTTAAGCCACTCAATTGCTTGTGAAATTGAGGTGAAGGATCGATAGCCTATGAAAGCAGATAAGAGGCTAGCCCCATGGACGAGGGAAAGGCGAAAACCCTATTAAGCTAGGATGAATCATCTAAGTTCACTATGGCCGGTTGGAGACACGGAATGGGGGAAGCGGGAAGGAATGAAATCAGCCAGCAAGTCGGTCTAACCAGTAACAGTAGAGATTGTTAAAAGCATGGATGAACCTTCTATTCTTTATTCCCCAATCACTTGACTTGAGCTGAGAGCAGAGCAAGCCCAATCGATCAGCGCAGGAGAAGAGCTCAGTGGAAAGGGGAGGGATTACCTTTCTCTAAGAAAAGATCGAAATGAGAGATTTCCTTTGCCTGTGGGATAGGGCTGGGCTTAGCCTCAAGGGATGGGCTTTTCGCAGTTGGAAAAAGATCAGTTTGAGCAGTCAGTTTCACTTTCTCTGCAGATCGCTCATCTGCGCATAGATGAGCTTCCTCCCTTGAAAGAAGGACGAGTGGAACGATAAGGCTTATACCGAGCGGGACTCTTGCATGACTGTAAGCATGCTTTACTGATATGGTCTCTTGTCATTCTATCCGGATCTTTATCTTTGTCTTGATCTTGCTTTCGCTACTAGATTGACTGAGTCTGCTGACTTGGACTAAAGCTACTACAAAGCCTTCTTTAGGTATGTATTGCAGTGAGCTACAATTGGGGATTTCCACAACCTATACAAGGTGCTGTTCGCCCCTATCTCGTGAAGGGGCAGCTATCCTGCTCTGTCTGAGAGAATTGGAATGGAATTGGTGTGCTTCGCTAGCTCTTTCTTTTGAGACGAATTCATTCCGAAGAAAGGAAGGCCGATCACTACATAGAGTGCCTCTCGCTCTCGGATCGGCAGGCAAGCGACTTTATTGAATTGAACAGCTAGCTCCTCACATGAGTAAAAGAATCTAACCTCAATCCCTAGTCGTACCAGGTGGCATGATGTTTTTTATAGACGCTCAGCCTATGTGCGATCACCATCAATCATGAGTTTGAGTGAGACAGTTCGATGTCTTAGTCGTGCCCTATGAGCTCCCTGTGGTGAACTCAGGCTTTCCTCAGAAGGAAGCTTTCCCCCAGCTTATATCATTCATACCCATATAAAGAAGGTAAGAAGGGCCCTCAGAGCTACTTTACTTAACTACTTTTTGCAATGATCGCGCTGAGATCTCCCGTTGGTCACCTCTCTTCCTACTCGATCTTCGTCGGGATCGAATGCTTTCCCGGAAAAGTCGAGGTTCAGTACATCTGCCAGTCATAGGGTTCTCAGCTCAATTCTCCCCCTATCCACCTTGAGTTGGTCTTCAGGGTTCCATTCTTGATGTACCTACTCTTTCAGTTCCTTCTGATCTATCTACTGTAGGTTCAATCCCCGGTCATTCTATCTTGAGGGAGGGGACGAGTCATCTTGCTCGATATCATGGGATCGCACTTTCATTAATGGGCTGCTTACTCCGAATTGGATATATAATTAGAAAAAGCAAAATGGAGGTGCGGTGACGCGAAGATCGGTACTTCTTTTCTTCCTTTCTTGGGGGTTGATCGATTGGGTCCAGTTAGTCATTTAAATATTATAATAGAATAATATTCGAATTTAGCCTTCTTCTTTCAAGGCGAGGCCACCTATCCTCTTTCTATTCAACTATTCTTGTCCCTGCTTCTATGTATATATGGGGTAAGCTCCAAGCTGCTATATAAGAGCATTCATTAGAATCGCCTCTAATGCGCATTAAGTGAGTAGTAAGTTTCATTCTTGTATGAGATCTCTCCTTCCAACAATTTTTCCGTCAGAGATGAAGGTTCCTGAGCTCTCTCTTTCAGGATGGAACCTTGGTTCAGTACAGGCTAGGGTCCTGTTTCTATTTTTTTTGGAAAATTCTTCCGCAGAGGTTGTTTTATACCTTTCGATTCGAACACATACATGCCAAGCTCCTTTTATTAAGAGGACTCCTAGTTAAAACTTCAATTTTATAGCATGGGTCCGACCTTTTCTTTTATTTATGCAATTCGTCATTCGGTTGGAGTAGCATGCAGAGGTAGGTGCATGGCTGAAGCTCTATCCGCCGCACCATAGGATGCCTTCCACCTAGTGAGAAAATGTTATACCACGGCTCAATCATAGGCAAAGGTCGACCAATCAGGCTTTTCAATTCCTGATCCCTAACGGTCCAGATCTTTCTTTCATAACCTGAGGGATGATTGGAAAGGGGATTCGAATCGAAGGGTTCAAGATACCGAAGTTTAGTAACTACAATGGGTTTTCATATCATCACTTGCTGTCCTTCTGTGGGGATTGCCGAGGCCTTGATTCCCAGTCTGGCTTTTTTCCACCTTTCTCATAAGTCATTAGAAGGGGAAGCATTCAAGTGGAACTCATCTCTCCCCCTTTCTCCTTTCAGCCTAATCTTCCCTTCAAATAGGGACTGAGGGGCTTACCCCTTCCAATCCACAATTCAATAGGTAGCCTATGTGACCCATAGGACCTCGCAGCCGCAGCTTTCAATCGTTCCCATCGTAGTGACTGGGTCTACATCAGCCGTGCCCGCACACGATAACCTGCACCCGCCAACCTCTGAAGTACATTAATAGAATTGATAGAATACTTCTGAGCTAGTTGGCACAGACCAACGGTGCTTCTACATCCTGTTAGGGCTCGCACCGAGATTGGAGATAAGTCCTTTTGAAGGTCATGACTCCAAAACCTCTTAGCGAACTCAAGAGTACCATTCTCAGATATTAAAGATTTAGATAAAGAGATGGTAACTCCCATTTGTTCTAACAGGAGTGTATACTGCTGAGCCACACGCGGATCACCGATGACAACATCATCACCGAGGATCGCGTAATCCCAAAACGGATCCTTCCGCTCGGGGTAAACTCGTTCTGCCGCCATCCACACTACATAGTGGTGGGACAAGGCAAACAGTGCCCAGGAGCCATAGTATCCCAGTGCTTGGCCAGCCAAGAACGAAACCTCTGTCGGCCTCCTAACTAACGGAGGTCCCAACAGATATGTATTCAGTCCAAGGGCACCATTGACAATCGATGACGCTAGTGTCGGACCCCACATCATAGACATGAGGTCGTGAATGACGCTCAGCGGCCACCTTATCTCGCTCACCCTTTTACCTGACCTCTGGTCTACGCTCCTTGTTGTTGTTAGTCGCCTCACGACACTAAGCTCGTCTCATTTGCTTCAGCAGGTCCGGGAACACTCCGGTTATACGTGAAAACACCCGATCCCATTCATTCCGACCTCGATCGAGTAGTGGAATCGATCTCCTACTCTTGAGTAGAAAGAAAGGCCACTGCAGCAAATTAGACTCCATTAACTAGAATCGCCTCCCTCTGAATCGTACAGGTCAACGAAACAGGCTTACTCGAACGATAGAGTCGACGTACGTACCTTCTTTCTGAAGCAGTGTGCCTACTGAGTGAGACAGAGACCTGACCGTCGTTTCATAAGAAGTGTGCTATGTCCTTCCCTCGGTCAATGTTGTCTCTACTGATTCCATCGAGCCAAGGCCCAAGTTCAACCTTCACCACGTGAGCGCTACAAGCTAGTCTCATCCTTATGCCCTATCCTTTATATCGATATGTTTATTGATACCTCCGGGTCCTTCTCTCCTTTTAAGGACATTAGAAAGAAGCGGAGATTGCGCTGGCTCCTTTCCCTAAAAAAGAAGTGACTAAGGCTAAGACTTCTTCCTTTCTAGGCTGTCTAGCCCTAGAAATCAGTCCACTAGAAAGGGATGCGTGAAAAAGAAGAGAATCTAGTGAAAGCAGAACCAGCGCTTAAGAAAGAGTAGGAAAAGTTGGCACGTCTTGAACTTGGCTACGAAACTAGGCTATTCTTCCCCTCTCGAAAGAAAATGCTTTCATATAAGATCTCCCCTGAGCCTGCTAACTCAACTCTTCTTTCTTAGCAATGATCTGTTATCTAGGTAGTTCGAATGGTTAAGCCACCTCAACCGTTACTCTACACCGGTCCTTACCCCCCGTCCCATAGTTGAAACTCAATAAACTTCCGTCCCTTCTATACGAAACTCACATCTGGTCACTAGATGAAAGGATGTATGGAATAGGAGTAGCAGGCCGAATTCGCTTCCGTTTCTTTCTCTTAAAGCCTTTAAGCAAGCGCTTCATCAAAGGTCTTCATTAGACTAGGCAATAGACTTCAGGAGAGATTGCTCCCCGCTTGAATCACTGAGAACAAACTTTCTACGATCCTTAAGTTAAGGGTCGGGTCAGTTGCAAATGCTAGTCATTCGCTCTTCCGACAAGAGCTCAAGGGTTTTTCTTATACGCCTACCTATATTAGTAGTAGGTGGGATCCCCTTCCACTTTCGATGTAGCTCATATGATTAAGGGACCTAACTCACAGTCCAGTCCTACGATAGCCGCTGCTTCAGCCAGGTCAGATTGCCGGAAAGTAAGGGTGTGGGGAGATGAACTGCTTAATGATGTAAAATGCGCAACGGTTGAGCGATGGAGGAGAGCAAAGCTACCTTGAGGTTGGTAGCTGATGAAAGCCTTTAGGTGGAAGTGTTCATAGCCTTAAGTTAAGGAAATATTACAAAATGAAAAAGGGTTAACCGAATAATGCGCTGAAAAGATGACAGAGCGAAGTTTGTCGTAGACAAAGGGTTGGTGTAACTAACTGAGCCGATAGGAAATTTCGGACTCTTTATAAGACAGTATACCTCGACGGTAAGAACTAGAGGAATGAAGTAGCTCGACTAGAGGAGATCCCTACTTAATTAAGCCTTTTTCTTTCCGAGGAAAATGGACAGCAAAGCACAGGGCTCATGCAAAAAAGCGACTGGGTTAGTTTGGCCTTTAAAGCTGACCGAAAGACGTTATACCTAACGAACTAGCGCAGCTGTGGGACTCTCGCTAGTATTGACCTCCAGGACTAGTACCGATGGTGGCTCCTCATCCGAGGAGTAATGCACCTGTAAAGGGAGGGCATTCCGTCCAGCATCCAATCAGCAGCTGGACTGGAAAATAGATAGAAGAATGATTATAGAGTTCCCATCTTTCCCGATTGGCTCTGCTTTTCTCGAATGCAGGTATGAAACCAGGAAACTCGCCTTAATTAGTAAATAAAGCGGAAACAAACCTGTGGGATAAGTCAGCAAATCACATCATATATCGGATATCGCATCGGAAAGAGAGATTGATTCTCCCTTCCGGGCAAGTCCTGAGGAACGTCGACTTGATAGTCTTTATCCCCACTGGGTAAGTGGGAATCTGATTCATTGATTTGATTGAACCTAGCGGGTAGCGCGCTACTTCAAAGCTTGCACCCGGTAACTCCTTCCACTTCTCCCAGGGACAGGGACTACGGCTTGACCTTCGGGGAAGAACTCCGTGGGACCCCCTCCTTTCCTTCTAGGGCGCCTAGTGAAGTGTATAGAGGTTGGGGGTTTTAGACCATATAGTGATAGAAGATGTATCACTGGAACTTGAGTTCAGACTATTTTCATCAAAAAAAAAAGAAGAGAGAAAGAGATCGAAATAAGGAAGCTAGCCTATTAGTTATTCTAGCCGAGGACAGGCTGTCCAAACAGAACTGTGACCATAAAGAAAGAAGTCGGAACTTGTACTAAGAAGCGTAGCATCACACCACCCTGTTCTTTTGGACTTAATCAATGAAATGACTGGGATTCTTACCCACGCTAAACCGATTTAATCGATGCTTAATCGGGGCCTGGCCTAAGGACTGCTATGCTTAGTCTTTCTAGCATAGAATGAAATGAGTCCGTGTCCGTCTACCCCGCACAAGAGAAAATGGCAAAGGCTGACTCTCCTTACGCAGATTCAATAGTCGTTTCTCTTTTTATATATGCTAATCTCTCTTTGTGATGAAATCGACTCTCGCTTCTCACCCGGCCCGAGTAGGCTAGCGAGCACAATTCTAAGAGAGGTTTGTCTCCTGAGGCCAACTCGTAGCGCCCCTGTCGCAGCAGTCTGGTGAATCCGCGAAAGACAAGATAGGTAAGCCGATTTTCCCTGCTTGGAATTAAGAAGGCACGTGCCCTCACGCAGAATATCCATACCTTTCTTTTAGTAGGGAATGAGATGCTTGACAAGAACGCACAATTCAGACATAACATAGAAGGTTGAACACAATGCCTTAAGTGTGGGAGGGAAGCACTCTCTTTTGTCTTTTTGCCCAAGATCTCCTTCGGGAAGGAACGAAACCTTGACTAACCTTTCCCTACCCGATCAAAGCACCCTTGAAAGAACATAAAAGTTTTGTTTGCATTGGGAGCCCCTATCATATTTCAATAACAGCAGTTAGTTGTAACAAGGTCTCCCGAAATGATTTCAAGAGGCACGTACCCAGCCGTGGATTCGAACCCAACTCTTCCAGGGCTTCTTCATCTTATAAGATTACGGCAACATCCTAGATAAGATCTACGAATCCGATAACGTAAGCGCTAGGTCATCAACGACAATTGTGGTATAGTCGCGGTTGTCGCTTCGCTCCCCGGGCATCGAGATCAAATCCAGAGCTCAAACCTAGATTGCGCGAGATCTTTAAACGAAGGAGCGAAAGCCACTCGACCAACGGGAGAGGAAATTCAACGATAGAACAAGAGCGAGCCAAAGAGAAAAAAGATCTCTTCAAAAAAAAAGATTCAAACCCGAAACTGGCTGGAGGAACGGATCCTTTCTTCGTCACAAGTGTGCTTGGAATCTAAGTTTTTTGAGCTCTAATGCCGGAAAGGGGATGGCTAATGTCCGGTACTGAGCCGATAGCTTGAGACCGATCCCAGCTCAACACTGCTAATCAGAAGAAAAAAGACGCCCTCCTCACTTGGAGCCGTAGCCGTAGTCTGGTTGGACTTCCTGACCCCTTATTTATTCGATTTAATATTCATTCGATTTGGAATAGCTCTTTTTCTCTGCTATGGGAACCCAACGGAACTGGCACTCTGTATGTGCTGCTATGATAGTAAGCTCTTCCTGCTCTCTTATGCCGTTACGCTTACTTGAGCTAGCTCTTATCGGTAAAGAAATTAGATTACCGGACGGAGAAAAGAAAACTAACTAACCTTAGATCTCGGGTCGGCTATCGGTAAAGGAAGCATAGGCCTCTAACTCGGTTCATTCCCTAAATGGTAATGGTAGGTAGGCCGGTACCCCTTCTTTGGTTCTTACAAGGTAGGCTCGTGCCCGAGTTCACTCGTGAAAGAAAGGTTCTAGCGGTAAAGTAAAGAAAATCCTCCCTTCTTGCTTCCTTAGGGTACGTCCCCTATTGCCTTTCATTCGGAAAAGGAATTTTCTGCACTGGCTTCGTTGCCCCGTGAGCTACTTACTTTCACTATTTCTTCCTTTGAGGAAGGGATGATAGAAGAACGAACAAAGGATTCAGGCACGACTCCAATGCTTGACGGATAGAAGCAATCTTCCCCACTCGGGACTGGACGACTTGAGCACTGAATCCTATTCATATAAGAAATTTTCCTTCTTCCTACAGTACTGGATCGTGATCCAATCCGGTTATTGGCATGGCAAGTATAAAATTCCGTTTATAGAAGAAGCTGCTAATCTTTCTCCTTCACCTGACCACAGAACTAATCAATCAACCTTGACCTGGACTTCCCATCTTCCCCACTTGATTCAGCTTGAAAGCGGAAAAGAAGCGACTTGAACACATCCTTCAGCGGGAAGCCCGATGGAATGCTTTCACGCCCTAAGAAGGAGTCCCGCAAAGAGAAGAGGTTGCTTCGCTTCCTAAGAATCATTCCTATTCCTAAACCTAAACTTGCTCACTACCCTTACTGAGACGGCTAACAACCGTCTTAAAGTGAGATTTGAATTCCTTCGACTGAGAAAGTTTATCTTTCGGCTGAGCCTTTGGTCGAGTCCCTATTCTATAGGATATAGTTTCAAGAGCCCTTGCTATATAGACACTTTGTTGCAAACAATCCCATCTGTCTATTAGTGATAGCTCCATCCTAAACTTCGATTGAATGAAGTCCTTCTGAACTGGAATCATGAATTGGATTCGAACCAATATCTCTGTGCGACTTTCCCTTTAGTCGATCATGATGGGAAGATCCCGCTGCCCAGGATCTCGGCACCCCTCCCACCTTTCGGCGAGATATTAGCCTTCACTTTATTAGCAACATTCCCAAGACCTAACGAGAGATCTCTCTCTCCCTCTCTTTTTGGGCATAGCTTACTGCTTTGTTTTGTTTTAGTTTCCATTCCCTTAGCATGTCGGGAATACGGGGGACGCTCCCTTGGGTGGGGGCTTAAGGCCCTGACATAATTCCTTTAGTTTAATTCGGGTGTCTTTGACTCGACTCTTCCCCCTCAATGAAAGAAAAAAGACCCAAGACCAACAGAAGAAGGTCTATCCCCTCGATCCACTTTTCCAGCCAGGATAGCGTCTAATGAAAGTGGAAAAATCGTCTGCTAAAGCTGATGTCCGAAAATCGTCTTCTGTTTAAGCTGGACGTGTATCCTTCCTCCGAAAAATCAAAAGGAGTTAGAATGCCTATTTTTATTATCTATTTCCCACGTGAAAGCTTTAAAGCAAGGTTCGGTTCGAAAGAAAGTCAGAATCAGAAAGAGAGGCTTTGGCTCAGCCATAATGAGATCAATCACGAATCTTCGCTACAGAATCTTCCTAAGTCGTAGCTTGGAAGTCAACCAGAAATGGAACGTATGGCCCAGATGATCCCGGAGGAGGCTAGAGCTACAATCCTCCACTTGGAGATTGGCTTTCTCGGGGAATCTTTCAGGCCCACGATTGATTAATTAATCGATGGGACAAGAATCACAGGAATTCATTCCCAGGAGTCTCGTGTGAAGCAGATGCCAAAACAAAGGCTCCAAGATCAGTTATTTCAAGGGCATAACATAATCATCCGTTGAGCCGGGGAATGGATCTTTATACTTCAATAGGTGGAGGCTCGGCTCAAGCTTCAGAAGAGGAGTTCACTACTAAAGAAGTGCAAATTGGGCTCACCTGATATTGTCCTTTTTGATACACCTTCCGGGACGGTATTGAGAGTTGTATACCCAAATCTTGCCTACTAACGTTATTCTAGCTGAACCAGGCTCTCAGCTATACCCGCCACAGCCGCCCTTGATAGCTTCGATGACCTGCCTTTCCCAGACAATCAGACTTGGGAATTGACTACTATGGATCAACCAATTGGTTGTGACAGAACGGAGAAGGGGAATTTGTCTTCACTTGATCTTCCTGGGAGCCGTGCCGTGAGACTACCTAACCGGTACCAATTGGGATCTCCTTTTCTAGGGACAAAGAAAGAAAGCGTCTCGTGGTCTCACCAACCTCATGCTCAACGCGTTGCTCAGACAAGCTGATAGCGAACGATTTTTGGCAGTTCAGAAGCTCCGAGGAACCGGGCACCAGCTCTCGATTCTTCCTTTAGCCGTGGACCGTAGAAGCGATGTGCTCAAGAGTGGGGGAAGGTTAGAAATGTAGTTTCTTCCATGGTATTCAGTAGTTCCCTCATTTTTTATCTAAAAAAATCCTTTGGTTTCGAGAACTGATTGAGATGCTCGGAAGAAAAAACAAAAGACAAAGCAGGAAAAAAATAAGATAGATGGGAAGTCGAATAGAGCTTAGCGGTTAGAGGGTTACATCCTAATTCCAAGCACTAGAGAAAAAGATGAAGTGATTCTTGGTTCAGTCGAAGACTTTCCACTTTTCATGGAATTAGTAGATACTGGATGACTCGATGGCGATACCCATCCTTTCGATCGTTTCATGCGGAATGATCAGTTGTTGGAGAGAGACCGGTTCCGGTATCAGTAGCTCAAACGAGCATTCAAGGGGAAGTGGCTTGTTTGGTGGTTCGAATCCAATTCGTGAGATGACAGCTGGTCATGGCTATAATAAACGCAACGCAAGGGTTCCTCCAGCCGAAATCCAATCCCAGACCTGTCTGACCGCTTTTCTAAACTAAAACAGTACTCCCAGGTAAGGACAGGTGTCATAGCGCAATCCTCACTGATGTGGTGTCCAGTCACAACCTACAGAATAATAAGATTATCCTTTTACTTACTATTGATTTTGAACTTCGCATAGATCGATCATCTCGTTCTACTTTATGTCTTACCTAGGGATAAAAACCTCGGTGGTCTCATTTAACCTGTGTGCTCACGTGACAATAAGAGCATCGGTAAAGGAGAGAAAGTCCTCCCCTCCTATTGAAGCTAAACAAGGAGGGGGGTTGTCCTTTAGTTGGTGAGCGAAAAGAGTATATTCGGGCTCTCACTTCACACTAAGACAACCAGGAACCCTATTTAAAAACTTGCTCTACACACGAACCTCGCAAGACGAGAGTCGGCTCGAAGTTCTATTTTCCTTTCCCCAGGCTGGGTCCGCTTAAGAAGTGGAAGTGAAAGTGGAAGGGATCTAAGGTTGTTCTTCTGGGGATGGAATCGGAAATTCCCATTCAGAGCGTTACCTGTGACTTTGCATAGCTTTTTTAAAAAAAGAAACGCTCCCGGCGGCAACCCCTATTGCTTTTTGAAGAGAATCCGTAAGACCTCAGAGTCGGGTTCCACGTCTTGATTAAGGGGAATAGTGGAAAGAAAGAATTTGAAGAGAGTATGCACATTGCTTAAGATATATAGCGAAATGTAAATATCCCGATTTATTTACCGATTGGAGGAGAGGGAATGGGTTGTGAAATTGAATCAATAGCAAGAATAGAATAGTAAAGCACGCACAGATGCTAGAAATGAAGCCAGCCAATGTCCCTTACAAGAAGATCACTAGTAGAAGAAGAGACCCACACCCACGGCCAGAGAATAGGCGAATAGGGGCTGCACATGAATAGGGCTTGGACAAATAGGGTTTGCACAATTCAATTTCTAAGAGAATGCCATCAGTAGTCAAAGCAAAGGAGGAATGATCTACGAATGCCGGGAAAGATTTTGAAAAAGCGTGATCTCAATATGTGATTGGTCTCATCAGGGATTGCATTACGACAAATAGACTAAGATACCTTTCCAAACTGCACAATTCTTTCTTTAAAAAAAAAAAGGCTTTTTCAGAGACTAGAATAGATAGAGACGGCCAAATTACTTAGGAAGTAGGCTGTCGTGATCAGTAGATTCTATCTTTATTTTTATTAGAAATTCCATTTTTTTTTTTTTTCAATGTCCTGATCGAAGACCGTCTTCTATATATGCAATATATGCGAGACGTTATTTTGTCTTACATCCCGGTTTCCTTCATATGAGGACATTTAAATCGAATAACTTGTTAGCGTGATTTGGGCCTCAATCATCTTTCCACGAAGATTGACATCGTGTTACTTGTTAAAAACCGCGTCTTTTTGGCATAGCTAGGATGAGATTGAAAGCGGTATTATGCTGATGCCCCAGTTTCACTGCCCAAGCCTTATCCATCATCCTCCCCTTTTGACAAAATTGCGGAAAGTCTCGGGTTGGGTTAAGTCTATCTTCTTCTTTGCTTATCCTATTACTTTACTGAGCTAAGCTTGTAAGCCCAATTTTGTATTCCATCTTGGTATATCGACCTTTCAGTCGCCCCCCTGAAGCAAGGTTCTAATTTCATAAATGAACAAGTCACTTTCTACCCCTTGTTTCCTTTTGGTAGTGGGAAGTGATTGGAGTAGCAAACCAGGAAGGTTTTTTCTAATTGAATACATGGGTTCTCCGGTGGGATTGGCTTTGGTGTTCCGTGACTGTCTTAAGGCTGCCGACTCAAATTGAGTGCCAGTGCAGCTCGCAAAGTGCTCTGTTAGGCGGGAATGCAAAAAGCAAGTGGCAATAGAGATCCTTAGGTGTACTAGGAGATAGGCTTTTATCAAAATTCTACGAAGCCAAGCCCCTAACTCGAGTCTTTAAAGCCAGTAGGTCAACTAGACTTTGATTTGTGGAAATCTCCGAATCCCCTTGCCCGAGTTGGTAGAAACTTTGGCCAGTTGTCGGCCAAAGAACCAAGGCCTGAAAAAAAGGATCCTCTCACCGGACTCTATTGGGGTCTGTCTATGTGCTATGTGGGAACCTCTGGGGATCGAAAATGCGTCCGGCAAACCTTACGTACCATAGCCTGAGTTTGTATCGATGCCCTGCGCTTGATCGGTCACGCAACAACTATACAACTAACAATATATAAATAGGACCCTTTCTTCCTAAGACTATAAAGGACCCCTCCATAAACATTATTAATATGCAAAAAAAAGCACAGGGTGGTCGTAGATCAGCTCTCCCGTAGGGGAGAGGAAGGGAAGAAGGGAAGCGACTAGTCGCTTCTGGCGAAGCTTCTAGCACTAGATAATAGGCATTCTTGTATGATTGTATGGGTATGGTAGGAAGACTCCTTTTTAGGCCGACCAAGGAGCGATAGCGAAGCCAAGCCGTATAAAGGCGAGCAGCCCTTATAGCAATAGCAAACGGCCTACTTATAGCCCTTTCCCATTTATCGGGGACTTCAACGGGCCTTACAAGCTCATAAAATGGCAATGATTATCCTCAGACAGTGGAAATGATGGACCAGAAGCCAATAACTATAGTTATTAGTTGCCGTTTTTCGAGAGAGGGTTGTTGGCTAAGGAAGAGATTACTGGAGTGACAAAGCTATTGAATATCATCTTCGACAGAGGGTCGATGTAATCGAGCTCGACTGAAAGGTCGAGTTTACGAGCGAACAACAAAAAGGAGGTCAATGAGCACTAACAGCGGGAGCTGCTGTCGGTATTGGAAAGGTGTTTAGTTCTTTGATCCATTCCCTTGCGCTTGAACTAAGGGGATTGATGTCACTAGGCTTAATGGAATTGGTTCCAAAGGCTATCTAGAGTCGAGTAAGTCCTAAAGGATATCGCATAGCAAGCCTCCGTGGAGATCCTATTTCTGAGGGAATGATTTTAGCACAAGAAAGTAATACAGAAGACATCTTAGGAAGGGCAAATGATGGGCAATGTAGCAGTATTTTGCCTTTCTTACTGCTGCCATTTTTTCAGAAGTGGGACTCTTTCTCGAAGGAGATGGGGGGCGTCGAGCTAGTGGCATAGATTGAGTATGAATCTTCTAGGACGAAATCCCACTTTCTTGATGTAGTTCCTCCGACTTGAATCCAGATTGCTGCCCGCCTTTAGCGAACAAATGGGACTATGGTCATGATGGAATAGAACCTCTTCCTCCTCCTACCAACTCTGCACTCTGTTCACGGTTAGCTGGGAATTTCACTCTGATTTCATAGATTGGCGAATGTGAAAAAGAGACTGTAATTCCGTCTTTATCACTCATCCTTCTATAGAAAGATTGATCCCTAGTCTGAGAGCTAGGAGCGAACGGTCACCTTACTCAGCCCCCAGGCTCGCAGAGCGAAGCCTTCAAGTCCTAGGTCCTATTCCTTTCTTGCGAGATGTTTTGAATAGCTATCCTTTCGTACCCAAGCTAACTATCTCTCTCCTGCGCTAGTTAATCATATCCCTTCCTCTAGTGAAAGCGGAATCACAACTGTCGAAGCGAGTGCAAACAAGTGCAATGAAAGGCATATCATCTCCTATCTCTACGATGGAAGAATACGCAGCTATTGACTCAGCTGTGAGGGAGGGGAGGTGAAGTATCTCAACCTTCGGTCTCCCGAACGAGGCTGGGGTCATTTCATCGAGGGAAAAGCGCCAAAGCCTAAGACTGCAGAGGAAATTCAGTATAGTACTCCAGGGAAAGGAATCGATCTCTCTTTCGTTTAAGACTAGTTAGAGCAAGCATAAGGGTTAGCGGAATCGTAAACCAAATCAGTTTGCCTGTGATATCAAGAATAGGGAAGGAGAAATGCCCATCTTTCTCTATAGTACGAAGCCTCCGATCCATATTGCAATAGCTCTTATCGATCTTTCTTCGGGCGCTGACCACGACATTTCTTTGGGTCTCTCATTTTGCTCTCCTTTTGTTCCTATTTCTCTACCTGTACTTCTTTCTCCTGTATCTTGGCTAGCAACACTTAAAGCTTCTCTTAGTTCTTCCCTATCTAATCTAGCTACAAGCTGGTTTAATGCTTGAATGAGTTCCGGCATTTTTGAAGCCCACCATATGGCACACCCGACGTATAAACAAGGAAACAGTAGGTTCATGAGTTCTGTGAAAAAATGTGCCTGTCAAGTTGTACTCCCAGAGCTTTCTCCTATATTACCAATCCGCCTTTCTCTCATTCGAACTCCCGGTCTTGGTCTTCCTTCTTTAATGATATGCCCTTTCTCCGGCGATTTTAGCAATTGGTGTCTCGCCGTCCTTTGGGCTTTTTCAATCACATCATAGAAACTATTGGTCCCGATCAAGGTCTTGACAATCTTTACCGCTTTTAGTCCTTTCCCTCGTGTGAGGGGATTTTTCATCACCTCCAGTTCCATCTGTCTCTCAAAAAAGCTTTTACTAGAACTTTCGATAATGATAAAGGGATTATTCAACAAACTACTGATTCTGCTTATGGCCACACGGGTTGGCGGCATAGTCGTACAAAAGTTAGGCAGGTTCCACGGTCCTTGCTCGTCTTTCAATTGATTGTAACTGTAACCCCCTTTCCTTGCATTAAAGGAAAATTGGAACTTGTGTGCATAAAAAGGTATCATGGTGCTATGTTTCTTTCTTTGACCTAAAGCCGATTTCGGGGGTAGTTTGCCCCCCTTACACATCTGCTCAAGTAGGATTCGAACCTACGACCGGTCAGAAAATATCCGACCTGCTCTCCCACTGAGCTACTGGGATGGCTTAAGGCATCGAAAAATGTTTGAATGAGCAACATTTTCCCTTACCTGAAAATTGGACATATGGGGATTGGTGGCCATCTGTCGATTCCACTTGTGAGACTTGGTAAGAGGGCTATTGGAGTCTAATCTCTCCCATGATTCTATCAGCTAAAGAGCATTTTATTGCCAAGCTTGCTGAAGCAGCTGGCATCCCGAAAGCAAAGAGATATTCGAGTCAATCGAGTTCTCGAACCTCTTCTTCAAACAAAGTAATCACTCTACCTTGCAACCTTTAGCGTTACGTCTTACAGGACTTCGCTTGCTCCTCCGGACTCAGAAGGTACCACTTGCCTAACAGCTGAAAAGGCGAATGCCGATACTCAAGCTGCTAATGCCAGTAGTCGTACTAACAGCTTGAAGTCTGAAAGCAGAAACGACAAAAGCTACAGGAAGAGGTTCTCACTACTGGTCTTATCCGAAGGCGAAAGCAAGAACCACAGTCCGTTTCATTCGAGCTTCTTGAAAGGGAAAAAAATGTTGCTGCGTTTGCAGCCCTAAGCTGACGGGACTCTACTACAAAAGCAGCTAAAGCTAATGCCGACAATCGTACTACTATAGAGCGAAAACCCTGTAAGATATGGCTGAAAGGCCAACTATCCGGAACTATCCTCTTCTATATACCCTGCATTCGAATAGAACCAGCGCTATGGCTTAGCCGATCTCTGCTACAGTTGTCTTATGCGCTTGGAAAAGACGGACTGGCAAGAGGAGTTAAATGGTGAATCGGGAAGCTAAGCCTTACACACAGGAGGCGTTCGCGAGTACTCTCTTTTCTTTTGAGATTAAGTCGGGCCCTTGTATCCCCAAATGGATCTCCACTCCTAGTCTTTCACATCTAGCATGATTCGTTTCTGCTTGGCTTACTCTTTCTTACTCTTTTATCCTCCTTCTCTATCAGGGCCATTACACTTCGATTCTATATAATGGGTCTGGGAACAGGATATGGTACAGAAGGTCGGTCTCCTTTTCCAATGCCCTAGCATGCTGGCCGACCCTACTCTACTCAGAGCAAGACAGCAGACAAAGCCCCCTTTAGGAACTGGGAACCGGGTGGGCTAGGTGGGTGTCTAATCCGCGTAGAAGCTCCTGGTCGAGTGTCTTAGATTAGAACTCTTTCTGCGATTTGTCCTGTTTGTGGCTCGATCTCCTGTCGTGTTTTATTTAGATAGCAATACTCTCTTTATCTTTAGGCCCACTCCAAGGCACAAAAGGGCATACTCCTACATCTGCGTATTCGAAGCCTGATTGAACCGCGGGTAGCTTGTATGATGCCAAAGTGAAGAAAAGAAGCGTCAGGCTCGACTGTTAGCGCTTCTCCCTACTTCAAAGTATAAGTAAGTGAAATCCCCATAAATGGAATGAAAGCACACCATTCCAAAAGGGGCCTTGTTGTGTCCTAAACAGGCGAAGCTTGGTATCCATAAAAGGATAGGCTTTAAGGCCCGATCAAACTTAGTTAGGCAGAATTCCATGCTTTACGCCCGTCTGCAACGAGCCCTTGCGTTAAGTTGGAGTCGGACTTTACCCCTTTTCGTGCAACTATCAAAGTTAGAGCGCATGCCCCGGGCACCCTAATTCAATTTAATCAACTGGTCTCTCTCTTGTCATCAGCTCTGATCTGCTCAAATGGAAACGAGACAAACTTTTTTGATATGTCAATGCCTCTGTCTGTCCCTGTTAGGTTGAAAATCTTAAACTGCTGCATAGGGCTTTCCATTTCTGTAGAGCTAGGCAGAAAAGCTGAAATCTCTATACTCTCCATATTCTATATTCTCTGAACGACCTTTCCTGTCACATATATTGGCTTTTCCAAACCCAAATGGAATTCATTGCCCTATCAGAGTGAAACTCGACTCGCCCTATATCTATATAACTCATTTTGTGAAACAAAAGAATTACTGAGTCAGAGAACCATCGTTACGGACTTTTCAACAGATAGCCCATTTCTTCTTGACTTCGTCCAGGAGAGAGGCATACTTTAAGCAACCCCACCATACGCTTCAGCTTTCTAAGCCTGAGTGCCCCAAAACACACCCCTTCTTGATAGGATTGGATTTCTACTAACATCTTGGGAAGGGGAATATTAAATATGGTTCTTTTTTTCTTTCTCTCTCAGCCCCGTTGAGCCCTTCTTTGGCAAATCATAGTGGGCAGGACAAGAAGCTAGATAGGCCCACCCAAAACAAAAGAAAAGACAAAAGAGCAAGCCTGTTGCAGCTCCCGACTCTAGCGCTTTAAGCATTCCGATATAGCTTTCTATCTTCCGGGGGTCAATCCTCTTTGGTTTGGCCCTTTCAGTCGATAAGCTCCCACTTCCCCTTCTGTAAAAAGGCTAGGAAGCCCTTTTCCTAGGCCTCGAGACACAGGTACACGATCTCAAGCCTTTGATGAGCGTACGTTCTTGGAAGCGCTTAAGGTACCCCACTTGCTTGATCTTAATCCCAAGAAGCTTTTCAAAGCGAGCAAACCCAGAAAGCCGAAGGGTGAGAGGCTCTCTCCAAAATGCCTTGAGCTCGAGCTAACAGGATTGGATTTCAATAAAAAGAAGTGCCAAACGGGGTGGGGATGGGGGAGTCTAGAGAAGCTTGCTCATATTGTTTTACAAAAAATTTATTGGTAATTGCGCCTATAACTCAGATTTATAAAAAAAAGGGAAATGAAAAAGTCAAAGTAAGGCACGTGACTGCATTCCTAAATTATATCTCTGGTTCCTTCACTGCTTCCCGAAACTGACCTGCTTACACTGCACTGCTTCTTCCAACAATACTGGAAGTGGGGCTGCCCTATATCTATATGGTCAAGCCAAGCAAAAAGGGAGTTCCCTGTTTGTATCCTATAGTCTCAAGAGTCTCTTTCATCTTCGATAGGAGAGAGAAAAGCATTAGCCAGTACCAGTACCTGAATAAGCAGCAGTTGTTTCGTGGAATCTCGAATTCTCAACGGTAATCCCCCTCTATTTTCATCTCGACATGAAAAGTCAGAGGGACTGAAAGACTCATAAGGTTATAGTGCGGGATCCGTTCAATTTGAATAGTTAAAAAATCGAATCTAATTCAAATAAAGACAAAAGGGAATCCACGGTGACAGAGAAAGATGAAGCAAAGAAAGCACATAGCGTGGCACCCCGTAACAATGGAATTGAGCTTGGCCCTGTCTCGGCTAAGCAGTTGAATCCTCTGCATGACGAAGTCACCTCTGGATGTCGGTATCGAGGAAAGACAGAAAGATGGGTTAATCAACAGTTCCCAACAGAGATAGATTTTGTGAATCTACAGACAGATATGGTTTTTTGAACTGAGCCTGTTCCCACTCGTATACCATTAGGTAAAGAGGGTTTCTTTGGCTTCTGCACTTAAAATCAAAGTCCCTTCTTTCTCTTAGGGGAAGCCCAAAGCTAGCTATCTCTTCCTTGCTCGACTTCCCGACTTGCCTTCAGGAATCAATTAGCTCGATGAATGACAGGGTTGCCTTGTGTTGGGACGGTAGGCAAGTTTCGGTACTCAGTTCCAGGCGGTTTGTTTTCCAGTAAGGTACTCAATCAAGCCCAAGCCGTTCAAGCAAGCGGATCGTAGAAAAACCACTTCTCTTGTGTGTCCCCCTGAATAGGCACCAGTCTCGGGGAAAGCGGCAGGGGCTTCGGCTGTTGGAAACCCGGACACTGCTCCTGCGCAATCAGAGAAAGAAGAAAGGTAATCCATCTCGACATTCTGAAGGCTAACTCCTAAAGCAATCACGGTAAGTTCACTTCGGGAATCAATACAATATGACCTTTTCACTCTTTTTCTCTATTAGTGTACCCCCGTAGTCTCCCGAAGGTGTATTAAGGGTAGTAGCTTTACCCGGACCGCAATTTCTGATGTGAGAAAGGAATAGCGTCTTGTCCGACCTTTTTCATCTAAGGGGTAAATAAGCTCTTAGGACCGAGGGCAGCGATTACATCCCGGTAGTCAGCAACAGCGGTTCAGTGTCAAATGAAAGCTAAGCGGGAAGGCTACTTCACTTCAGACAATCAGGCGGAAGCTGCGGTGTCGGGTTCCTTCCTTTCGCCAATAGACTAGACCAGCTACTACTACTACGAAAAGTAAGAGCTCAAACTCCTAAGCACCACTACTACTACTCCTATAAAAAAAGAGTTGCTTGCTTATTCTCCACATTTCATTCGCTTTCCTTTCACATCGGTCTTACAAGGCCCTTTCCTTTTTCGGTGAGTTGCAAGAGAAGAGGGGTTTTTTATGAGGATAGGTAAGGAAAAATGACTTTGGTTTAAATTCGGGATCGGTCATCGAGGGGGTAGTGGATGAAGATGGCGACTACTAGGAGATGACAACTAATGGAGATAGCTTTCTTCTTTCTGCTGACTAATCACGCGGACTCAGAGCTAAACAACTATGACTCGTATGATTTGCTAACACAACGGATAGTTTCGAAATCTTTCTCGCCGGGTTCTGGCGCTGTCCCCCAAGTTCGCCCGCTGAATCTGCTGCTCGCTGAACAAGATCCCTTCTCAGCAATCAGTTCCAGTCCCTTGTCTTTCATCATTATGCATTCAACGCTTTCGAATGAGTCGGTTCAAGCAACTCATAAACCCAATATAAAAGTTTCACCCAGGTATACATATCCTTACCTCATCTCTGGTTCAGGACCAACCATGCACTCACAGCCACTACTTCTCTTCTTGGAGCCGGACACGGTTCGTGCTACGTGGCCAGCCTGAGGGGATGCAGGGATCATTTTTTTATTTATGCGCGCCCACAAGGTGAAACTTTGAAAAGCACCACTTTGATCTTGATCTCAAACTCTTTTTGCTCTCTTCTTCAATGCTTTTCAGGTTTCCTGCTCACTGGAGAAATCTTCAATGTGAGGGAAAGAGGGCAGTAGTCAAGTCAATCAAACAAATTAAAGGAACATGGCACTCGCTGGAATCCCTACTTCCACATCTTTTATGGGTGATTCTTTCTCAGTGGTTTCCTATTCCTATTGGGGGGGGTACCTTTACCAGTTAATAGATAGATTGTCCCTGGTTCTATCAAAGCAGCTTCTTCAAGCCTGGTCTTTGGTCTATTTGTACTCTGAATTGGGGAAGATAAAAGAATGTTAGGAGTGTGCATCTTATATTCGATCGAACTACGATCTACGAGTACGACTTAAGTACTCACTAAGAAGGGTGTCAAGGGACTTTGCAGCAAAAAAATAAGAAGCCCTATTGGTGTGCCCCACTCGGGGAAAGCACGAAATAAAGAGTAGTATAAAGTGACTTATTAGGATTTTTTATAAGGGCAGTGAGATTGATTCTTCTTGCGATAATAAATTCCGGAAACCCAGACACTATGATGACCGCAGGGGAAGGAACCTCTAACCACGGGAATTTTGAAACGTCATCTCCTGCAGTGAGACAGCAGGATGATTTTCGGGGAGAGCCCCAATCTCCCAGAGCGGGGGAGGCAACCGGCTAAGCTCGCTCCTTCCAAGGGCTCCTCAGGACATTCTCCTTTCTGGATCTTACTGACATATGTGGGCCGAGGTTCTGCTTTTGCCTATAGGTTTACTTCGATCACATCATCTTGAACTTCTGATCGTATGTCGTACAGCTTTTCTGGTGCTTTGGGTGTAAGTCCTCTAATGTCAGCTCTCTGGAAGGCCAATCGAATCTCTGCTTGATTGGCCGTAACTGCATGATCGATCTCAAGAAGATTCCCATGTAGATCTATGAAACTACAGCCGAACCAAATGCTTGATTCTTCATTTTACAGGTCGTTCGGCACTCCATCTCCATACCAGCTAGCAGTCTCGTTTAGGGAGTCCCCTTCTTTACTGAGTAGGGTTCCCGGGTGCCTATGCGAATCCAAAGGCAGGGTGCTACTGTTCCAGTAGTGGAGTGGCTTGAATCAAATCGTTTGTCTAGAGAGGGTTACGCGATAACCAAAGCGGACTGTACTAAAGACTCCAGAGCTGTATAGGCAACTGGCCTTAGAGTAGTGTATCGAACTACAGGACAGGAGCGACCCATAATCATTGACGAAGAGGAAGGGGATCAAACATATTGAGGAGAAGCTTTCACAAAGGCCAATAGCCGATAGCTGATGTCACTAGCCTGAACTTCTTTATCTACTTGAAAGCTGATGGGAGTACGGCTTTCTTCAAGGAAGTGTCACGATGGGAACCCTTGGACTCGCCCTAGTCGAGTGCATTTGAATCTTATCCATTGAAGGAGACAGACTTCCAGACTGAAACCTGCCAACCGGAGGTTTGGAACACTAGAGGATTCCCTTTTCCAAGGCCATCAAAAGTGAAACTTTTTTTTCTTAAATAACTTGAAATTGGCTTTACTTGGTACACCGATTCTAGGTCAACTTAACTTGGTACTTTTTCCGGGTAACCATAGACAAAGGAAGGGACGAAAGAGCTAAGCGAACGGGAAGGCACTCAAGCCCATAGAGAAGAAAATAGAATCAAATGGTCGAAGTACTTATTGCCAATGTAACCTAAGCAACATTGTAGTTTCCCAGCCGGATCTAGGTATCGTTTCGCTTGTGCTTCTTTCAAGGGAAGCATTTCGCTCCACTTCCGCTTTTTTACCTTACCTATTCCTATTTTATGGTCAGATCAAGCATTTCCTAAATCTATCTGTGCTCCCCCTTATATATAGATAGTTAGGCTCAAATAAAAAGGTGAATCTTTATCGGCCTATTATTAACTCTAGTCCATCTCTGAACCTTCGAATCTCTTTGCCCCACTAAGCATCTTTTTAGTCAAGCTTCCCTTCCACAAAGAAAGAAAGACCGCCTTCCTTCCTTCTTTTCAAGATGTTTACTTAGCCCCCTTCCTGGTCCTTTCGAACCAGATATTTCAAAACCTGGCTCACAGCTAGATAGAGAGAAAGGGGTAAGATTGAATGAATCGGATTCAATTCTTCTCTTCTCTGTGCTGTCGATGAAGCGCTAGCTTACTGAGCCTAGCTACAGGCTGTCGATGAAGCAAAGCGACCTAGCTACAGATACACCCAAATACATATAGAAAACCAACTCTTTTGTGAGTCGGAAATCCATACTTTTTTTAAGATTCCAGAACTGATAACAAGACCTACTTCAGACATCGAAACAATGAAACTGACAGCAACAACAACAAAGAACGCCGCTCTAACAGCAACTGCAGCCAAGGTCAATTGCTCGCCTTCCGGGATCAATCTTAGGAGGTGCAATGTTAGAGCTGCTCGGAGCGACCCATTCCATTACGTATCTCCTAAACTGAAACTGGGGGTTAGGAAGACTTAGTCGAGCCATCACCCATTGAAAGTTCTGAAAGCAGAACCCATTGAAAGTGATATTCTCATTAGCAGAGAGAAAAGTGGGAAGATTGAATCTTGGTATCGCACACACCTCAAAGAGGTGAGACTTAAAGAGGTGGTGCTGCATCCAACCCGGCACCAAGCATGAACAAAAACAAGAGAATTTATTTACAAAACTGTAAAGAAGACTCCAGACTCAATTGCATCGATCAAATCCTCAACTTCAAATACAATGCGAGCTGGGACGGGGTTGCCTTAGCAACTATGGTGTACATATGCCAGGAATCACACCATAGCCGGAGTCGATCGAGTGAGGATAAACCTACCTACCTTGGGGCAGGGCCAGATCTTGATGCATGTACCGTACTGCTATCCAAACGAAGATGAATTATCTACCGACCGGCTATATTACGCAATCGATAGAGGTGATATGCGAGATGTGATGCCACTGGTTGCAAAAGGAAGGGCCAAGCTAGGCAACAAAAGAGATTCCCTTCCGATGCGTACTCAGGAAGATAGGGTACTCATTGCCGAGCTAGGGAAACTCAAGAGATGCCTGTCGCATGCGTGCTTGATATTTGAGATGCGCTTCCCGCAGGTACAAGATTCTTTCCTTACAGGCTGCTCTATCAAAGGACTATCTAAAAAGCCGGAGAGAATGATTGAATTGAAGCCATGTCTCCCGAGAGAAGGTGTCCCCAAAAAGTACATATAGCGAAAACCTCAATAGTCAAGTTCAAGTATTTCAAGTGGAGTATATAGCTCAATAGGTTCATCTTCCTAATAAGAGAATAGACTAACAAACGATCTACTTGAGATAGTAGAGGGGAGCCCCCAAAGGCTCGGAGACCGGTGGGACTCGGGAAAGTCATGGATACGTTTGGGTACACTAAGGTAAGTCAAGAGTAGAATATTACCATAATCTTTCTGTCTTTCTTGTGAATCTGTTGATCCTGGATTACAAGTCATTGTGGTCACTTTCTGGGGCCCTAATCTATGGTCTTTCTTTCTAACTGTCGCATTTCCGCTGTTAGTTAAGGAACTGAGTACCTGGAATGCTTAAACCTTTTATTTTGTGCTTTGGATAAAACCTTATCTTCTCCGTCTTTAAGGAAGAAAACCATAGTCAGTAGTTGGACTGCTGCCCAAAGGTGCTTTAAGCCATCCTTACTTGAGAAAGAAGGTTTTTTGGCTCTCCCTAACCTATCTATAGAGTCAGGCAGACTGCCAGTGAGAACCATCACCTGAACGAAGAGATCCCGCTATCGATGAACAAAGGGCTAGGAAACGGCATACGAGTTAGCGTCTACGGTTAGCTACTAGAAATCCTTTAACAAGCAAGTAGTGCTTAACGCCCTTAGTTTTGGCTATCTTTAGGTGGAGATGAAAGGTTCTAAGCAAGCAAGATCAAGGGAAAAGACAATCCAGTGATACTGAATCAAGTAAAGAAGCTCAATCTCACTCGACCAAAGGAAGAAGAGCGACTGTTCCAGTTGATGCACGTTTAGAAATCGAACCCGTGTCCCTAAACTAAATGAGGGAAAGACCAACCCAATTAATCCCGTTCGCTCCCCCATTGATCATATACGAAATGACTTTAGCCTCTATTAGTCAAGCTCGTCACCTGCAAGATAAGGTGGGAAATCCTCTTCTCTCGTTGACAGGGTTTTGTTAGCAGGTGGAGGAATATGTTCAACATAGACCCTACTCCCACTCCAAGAACCAGAGATGGTCTTTGATAATGATAAGAAAGAGAAAGTGATTATTATCCGACAAAAATAAGAGGTAAGAAGCAAGGACCGACAGCAGTCTTCTCTTCCTTAGACCCACCATCTATCTCGGTGAAAGAAAGGGAATTTTGAATATTAGCTCTTCCGGAGCACTCTCTTAGCCTAGCTATCTACTAGGGAATCTTATCTAAAGCCTACGATATTTGACTTCTCTCTTTTCCTTGAGATGCTTCCAGTGCGCTTCAAGGGTTCTCGAGTCCGGGAAAGAAAGGGGAAGGACAGAGAGGATACCATCTAAGAAGGACAGAGAGGCGGTCGACCCCTTAGTACGGAACATGTGACAGAGGGCTTGTTCTTTATCCAAAACCCAGTGGGAGAGGCAAGGGCTTGAAACGGTCTTTCAAGCGGTTCTGTCGGTAGAGGCGGGGAAGACCTTTTCAAGAAGGTAAGCTTTGGCTTTCTCAGCGCAAGGCTTTTCTTCCTTTGGTGAGAGGCAAGCAAAAATGGATTGTATAAAGGCGGGCATTCTATCTCACATATCGCGCATCTGTCTGAATGATGAACCGGTGGCATCTGACGACCGACCACATGCAACTCTTGCCTGGGCCAAGAAAGCTACCCACCTAACATCTCTTTCTCCCCAAGCAGAGCATCAACTATGAAAAACATGCTCAGGTCCAGAAGACACAGATTTAGGAGTTGACTATTCTACTTATAAGGTTCT
>JAOQMQ010000192.1:83552-99416 GCA_027563845.1 Erythroxylum subrotundum
TTACTGGGTATGCCTTATATACTGCTTTTGGGCAACCTTCTCAACAACTAAGAGATCCATTCGAGGAACACGGGGACCCTCCGCCGGCAGGGTACGATCAAGACACCATCTCCCATCTGTATATCCAGCGCCTGAGCAATCAAAGCATAGACCAGGCTTTGTTATCTCTATTGGACCTGAATCATCCGCCTAAAATCGAAGATTTCTCGTCCGACGTCATGTAAATTATCAAAAGTATGATAGATCCATCAAAGCAGTTCAATTGACTTTCTAGTAGAGCTAGCTTGACCATCTTCTATGGCGAATGGGGTATGAGCCAAGGACCGGCCTGGTAAGTAAAAAGGAAGCAAGGAATAAGAAAGCCGCTTCCAGTGTCAAAGGACAAGAAGCAGAAAGTTTTGGGGTACATCCGATAAAAAGCTCACCATCAAGATCATGACCAAACCAAAAGGATGGCATCCACCTTTGACCTGTACCATACATACCTACTTAAAAAAGAGTATGATCACCAAAGAAGAAGGCCGGTTGATGAATTAAGGTCCACTTGGCCAAGCTCAGTGAAGAGGACGTCTGGCTCCTCTCGAGCGCACGAGAATGATCTGATCCGATTTAGGTCTAGGACCCAACTCCGAACCCTTTGCCCGGCTCGGAAAGACCTTCACCTTCCGGTCAACTATATAAGCTTTCCAACCGACGCCGAGATCTTTTCCCCGATGCGGTAGATAAGTGGCTAGGTTCGCGATAGGAGGACTGGCCCTGAACTTGGCATGGGATAGCGAAGCCGCTCCTTCACTCTGGCAGACCAGCTTGCCGCATGCTACCCTCAACCACAGCTATCCATCTTTAAATCGATCCATCCAGCGGAGCGACTGAAGTCGCTCGCCTGTCTTCCCTAGATTCATGTCATGAAGCTCAGGAATAACCGATAAATAGCACGGAGCATGTCTTTCGACTAGCGAGATATTTCCTATCTGAAAAATCTTGTTCTGGCGTAGCCTATTTGTTCTGCATCGCCAAACTCTTCTATCAACTATGTAGACCTCCCGTCTTTCATTATTGGGTTTTCACATGGTTTTATAAGCGGGCGGGATGCATAAGCACTCGTAACTGCTGATGATATTACTCACTGCCGACGAATTCCAGAGATCGCATTATAAAAACGACGGGCATGCATGGATAAGAGGAGTAGTTGACGGATAGTTTCTAAAATGCTCTACTTACAGGCGAAAAGACAGAGTGAGTCACAGGATTTCTCACCTTAGTTAGTTAGGTTTCACCCGAGTGACGGAATGGCACCAAACGAAATGGAGAAGGGGATCTTTTAGTTAAGCAAGCACTGATAGGCGAGTAGTCTTTCGCCATTTTTCGAAAGAGATGAGATGAGGTGAAGAAGATCAAGAATAAGTGTATAGCTCAGGTTGATTCATTCGCAGGAAAATTTCAAAGCAACTGTTTAGCCGGCTTGGGACAGGCTTGCTTGAGCGGATATGCGAACAGCAGATATGATCACAGTAGTATGATTCCTAAGAGGAGAAAGGAAGCAAAAGTGAATTCTATCTTTCAACCCTTGCATACACCTTTTTGAGGTAGTCGTGGTAGTTCCATCTATCTTATCTGAATCACGGGTAGGAAATTCAGTTCCAGCATCATCCTATTAAGATTAAGAAAAAGGCTTTGTCTCTTCCCTCAAGAGCTAAATAAAAAAAATCGACTACGGATCTTAGCAGCATCGCTTATTCCTCCAACGGCTTTTTCTTAAATAGAAAGAGCATCGGAGTCGTTCACAAGAATTGACTATTCTATTTCGAAAGCTAGAAAGCGAGAAAGAGAAGTCCTTTAATTAAGCAAAAGTGATCAACGAAGACCTAAAAGCAGTTATATAAAGCACGGCTACCATTTCCTTTGCTACCGGCTGATTTCAGTCCCATCTACTCTCAAACTGGCTGTGTCCTTGCAAGGTTAGGAGTGACCTCTTTTCTTGAAGAGCTTTCCCCTTCCCCCGGTGATGTAACTAGCTAGCAGTCTGCAAAAATCATATTTTCCCTCGGCTCTTTCCCTGTCCCTGCCCGCTCCCTAATAGGATAACTGGGATGTGAGACCCTAACTGCTGTACTAGCTGATGCCTTGCTAAGGTACCTGAGGGCTGGAGCTGAAATGCTTGTAAAAAAGTCAAGTGCTCTAGCTATAAATTATTCTACCTCCACTAGGCCAAAAGGAGGAAGACCCTTTGATTTTCTAGGACTGATTTCCCCCGTCCTGAACCAACGTTCAATCCAGAAAGACGTTTTCGTAACAACTCTTGGAACAAGAGCAAGAGATCTCATACTTTTTTCTATAACTCACAGCCAATGCAATGCGCATCCTTTTCTAGGATGCGCATTTCCCCTTCCCTAAACGAAAGAGAGATCGATTCCTTTCCCAACCCGAAATATAAATATGGAGAACTCCACTTAATTTCCTCTAGGCTTTGGCGGTCTTTTTCATGCTCGGACCTGAGACTCTTGAAGAATCCTTTCTATTCTTCGGTTATGTATGGAAAGATAAAGATAGAAAGAAAATGACCAGTATTCACTATATCTTGTTAGATATAGGTGCTTTTCTCCTAGTGCTCAAGGCTCTTGATTTTTTTTTTTTAGGCGTATATGATACCTAGGCTCCCGTGGGGGGAAATGTCAGAAAAAGGACCTCCTTGACCTTTAGCCCAAGTTTGATATTTGGTTATTCAAAAAAATAGCCTTTTCCCTTGGGGGGGGAGGATGGATTGATAGTGTGGACGATTTAAAAGATATACTTGTAATAAGAGATCATGTTCGGACATGTAGGGTTTGTATACTTGGTGGAACCTGGCATATCTTAAAAAAAACCCTTTGCATGGGCTCCCCGCGCATTTGTATGGTCTAGAGAAGCTTACTTGTCTTATAAAAAGGATTTTTCTGTCTTTGTTTTCATTGCTTATTCTTTTGTCTGGAAAAAGATGCTTATCCCAGTGAGTTTGACGGGCCTACTGGCCCAGAAGCTTCTCAAAAATGGACTTTTCTAGTTAGAGACAAAGGTCTTGGGGCTAACGTGTGATCCGCTCAAGGACCTACTTGGTTTAGGTAAAGATCTCATGCGTTCCCCGACTTGAGAGGTCATTTTTGTATGCACATTTCAAAAATGGTCGGAAGAACGGGTTTAATTATATAAAATATATATATATATACCTACCGGCTGGCTGGTTTTTTTGTCAAAAAAGACAAAACGGGATTGGATTGCATTTCCACTCATAAGGAAGGAAGAGATACCTTTGACAGGGTGATCTTTTTGGTTTAAATGGAATGGTGTTCAAACTCCCGAAATGCAGTCTAGACAGCGGGCCTTCCCCTTTCTGACTGGACTGACTCGGGGAAGGGTCAATCTCCTCCTACGCATGCTGAACAGCCACTCATTCGTCCTGACTAAATAGTCGAATCTATTTCTCAGCGATGATTTTCTCCGATAATAACCCCTTCCCAACCAGCCCGAAAAATCCATTTTGTAAGATCGGCTAATTCAATCTGGTCCGAAGTTGTCGCGTTTTCTTTATCGAAAAAAACTCATTTTTATTAGGGGGTCTTGGTTGGCCCCCCTCTTTTCAACTATTATAGCTGGCGTCGACCCCCGAAGCGATACGAACGGACACGAAGAAAAAACGCAGGCAACGGAAATGCAAAAGAGAAGAGCAAAGATTCCAGACCCAGAGCATGTTATTAACTCAATCACAAATCTGTTGAATGAAGGTATACTCTCAGCCACTAGTTAGAAGGAAATCCCTTGACTTTGCTTATGCCCTTATGCAGTAAAGAAAGCAAGTGAGGCGAGCTAAGATTCCATTCTTTGTAACGTAACAGGATTCGATGTTGCACCCTCTTCAACTATTCACGGGATCCAGGGTTTTTCGAGAAAAGGTCCCATCCTTCAATATCATGATTGGGTCGACTCGACCAACATGAGTGAATAGAAAATCGAAAACGTACATAGCTGTTCCAGCTGAAATACTTGGAATAATTCTACCACTTCTACTAGGAGTAGCCTTTTTAGTGCTAGCTGAACGTAAAGTAATGGCTTTTGTGCAACGTCGAAAGGGTCCTGATGTAGTGGGATCGTTCGGATTGTTACAACCTCTAGCAGATGGTTCGAAATTGATTCTAAAAGAACCTATTTCACCAAGTAGTGCTAATTTCCCCCTTTTTAGAATGGCTCCAGTGGCTACATTTATGTTAAGTCTGGTCGCTCGGGCCGTTGTACCTTTTGATTATGGTATGGTATTGTCAGATCCGAACATAGGGCTACTTTATTTGTTTGCCATATCTTCGCTAGGTGTTTATGGAATTATTATAGCGGGTTGGTCTAGTAATTAGGGGGCGGCCGTTCGGTCGCCTATGATACTAGGACCAACAGGTCAAAAATGGGTTTGTGCCGCAGGTGTTGAACGATCTACTCTACACAGGTGTGGGCTTACAAGGGCTAGGGCTCATAAACCCTTGATTTCATTCATCAATAGGGTCCTGGTCGGTCACTTTTCCGGGCCGGGATCGATAAGTAAAAAAAAAAGAGATGTTTCTCTTCGCACCATTGATAGACTACTTAAGATTCAATTCAAAAGGCCCCTTGCGAATCCGTAAATCTGAAGAGCATGCCGCAACAAAAGGATGGTCCCCTATGCATTTCATTCTTTCCGGAAGGAAAAAAAGAAGTACCCCCCATCATGGTGAACCTCTCCTTGTGATCGGGATGAGGTAAATGCCTCCCAACCGGGGGGCAGATCGAATCGGAGTTTCCTTAGGTAGCCACCGACCTACAGTTATCCTTAAACGTCCGTGCTTGGTGGAGAAGAAGCGAACAAAGGTACGCTCGCTTGCTGTCTTGTTCTCTGCCGCGAACTGGGATCGCTCGCCAGCTAGGTCAGATTGGAGCAACATTTTTTGAGAACATATTACCCATCTTCGGGGACAAGGGGCGTAACGACCTCTCGATCTTCTTACTGCAGCCCAGGAAAAAAAACGTCCGTCTAGGCGTTCCCTCTTGCGTTGCTCCGATCCCCCCTACGCCTAGGACGTTGTCTGGGCCAAGAGCCTTAGTTAGTTGCTGTTTTCATTTGGTTGTTTTTTTCTCGTTGTTGATACCGGCAAGACTCAGCCAGATGATGTCTACTGGTTGGTAATGAGAGGACTCTTAGTATCTGCATACCAAAAAAGGGACGCTGATTAAAAAACAATCATTTGATTTGATTTCTTTCTCTCCCTTAGCAGCAGAAAAGGAGTCTATCTATCTGCCTAGCTTTGGTAGATTTCCCCCAACGCAATCCACAGAAATTCCACGAATCCCTTGGTGGATAAGTCCGACGACTCAGCAGCAGTGCGGAATGGAGTTTCTCGTCCGGTGGATCTGATCTATAGTTAGGGGGCAATACATACCAAAAGGTTCGAAGAAGGAACGCACATAAGAGTAATTCAATCTAGAAAACCATTATATGAAGAAGTCGTTTTGTCCACCTTAAGACACATTGATGCATCACTTCTGGGACTATCAGCTCAGGGTCCTGAAGTCAAAAGTGGACACTCTGACCGAAATCCTCCTGAGTCTGGAACAGCGATTCGAAATGTTCGGAATGAAGCTGTCAATCATAAACCATAACACTACCAAGAAGAACCTCCTAAAGCAAAGGCCCTTCACGAGGATCGAAACTCTCACGCTTACTATCTATCGAAGCCTCTATAGATTGGTGCGGGACTCGTTTGCTAGTCTTACGGGCCCACTTTGGCTCTTACAGCTTTGCCTGCATGCGTATTTTCCTGAGATTGCCCCTGAGGGTTCCTCCTGAGGTCGATTCGGTAATGGTTACCGTTACATCAACGATCAGCCTCCTCAGAAGAGTTTTGCTACCTGTTTGGACTTTTTTTCTTCAATCTGGGCACCCTACCAACCAGACGGATTCCAGCCTTTCAAGGACCTTGCTCGAGGCCCGGGTTATCTTAGAAGCTTCTCCCGGCAGACAAGATCGCTCAGAAATAAGATTCTCAGGCCTGGGGGACTTTCTTAGTTTGTAGAGATATACACTTCGGTCTGCAATACCTCGATGAAAGCCAATCAGGATGTGAACAAATGGCATGTCATGAAGAGGTTGAAAGGCTTGTACGCCCTGGTAGGTGCTCGATCTAACAATAAAGGACGGCTACCTGCCTAGAAGTTGTTCGCGGTGCCTCAAACCGGAAGTCCAAAGCTCTTAAACCCTCTGTCAAGGCCAGTGAAGTTCAGTGGTTCTAGATTCCTGCCTGCCGGGAAAGGATTCTCTCTGCTGCCAAACTCTATTCTATCAAAAGCGTGTGAACTAAACTATCTATCGAAATCTTAATACCCTTGCTTCCCATTCCATCACCTCTACTTCGAGTTTAGTTGCTATCGTTCTTGAATCTCTCGGCCAAGCCGCTTCTTCTATCTCCGTTTACCATTTCCTTCAGGAAGGACAGTTGTTGATGAAAGAGACTCTTTCCCCGACGAATCCATTCAAGGAGATGCAAGGGTTTCACTCGTCAATGATCCCGTCACCCTGGGCTCTTTCAGCCTTTTTTTTTCTGCAATAGCTCTTCCCCACCCAATAGAGATGGAAGGCAAGAGAGAAGGTCAAATATCCTCTCTCAGAGATGGATGTCTTTTGCAACGGAAAGCGACCGTCAAAGGTTCGTCCCGGACCGGAGTCCTAGGCTTATCAGAAGGCTTCATCCTCGCATGCTGGCTGCTACGCTTGAACAAGCAATTGAGTTCATTTCCATTCATAGTAGCTCCTTAGCTGCCTATGGGAGATTGGTTTTACGTCAGCAGGCACAACAGCCGGCGAGATGAGCTTCAAACGGCTTTCCCAAGCTCGCTACAGACAGATGGGGAAATCACCATATATAAGTAAAGGCTGGCTGTGACAAAGACATATCTGCTAGAACGAGTGCTTTAAGAGTGCGGGCATACATTCTATCCCCAAGGCTACACTCCAGGTTGAGGAGTGACTCGGGAATAAGGGTATAGCAAGATAACCCCGGCCAATTAGGAATGACGGTATGATATTAGAGCTTGAATCAGAAGCTGACATCGAGTCTCTCTTTGATTCATCCAGAAAGATTCAAGAACAGATCTAGCAGATAGGATACTACTCCATCCTCTTCGTTTTATTCCTGCGAAAGCGGACATACTGACATTTCTATTCCTTTGCTCAATGCTTGTTCATTAGCCTTAGCGAATCAATCTCTGGAAAAAAAGTGCTCGAGCAGATATCCTTTCCCGGTCGGCTATTCCGTTATGGGCTTTCTTTATTCGGCTAAGAGACTTTTGCCTTCTCTCCTACCAAAGCGAGGATTTTTATCAGTTGATGTAATAGCCCCGTCTGCATTGACGAGAATAGTTTAAGCACAATAGGTAGAGCGAGAATCGAACTAACTTGTGTACCATTTGGGGATAAAGACCGATGCCGTTCCTACCTTTTAGGTAGTCGCATGATCAATCGATTTAATACAATATATCGCTTCGGAAATCCGTGATAAGCTGTGCCATGTGCTTTCAGTTCTTCGTACGCTTAGAAAGGAGAATACCTTCTTCTGGTCGAATAAGAGAGACTTTTGCTTCCAAACAAACATCCCTTTTTAAGACGGGCATGGTCCAATCATGTATTGGACGGAAGAGTAGTTTCAAAGCATCCAGGCCGTAAGCCAAGCATTTCATTCTTACCCCAGCTAGAAGAATCGTGAGATTAGAATGAGTTCTTGCAAAGACTTGAGCTTAAAAAAGCACTTAGCAGAGGGAAGCATCCATAGCTGTGGCGGGAACCACAGACTCCGATTCCATGATGGAAGCACTAACATAATCACCACTTGGAGTATCAACGATCTCCATAGCCCCATTTTCCTGAGACTGATCGACAGAAATAGGAGTAGTAGAAGCAGAAGAAAGAATGTTATTTCCCGGGTCTGGAGGTTTGTTCTCTTCTGGAACAGGACTGATGGCAAGAACATTAGTACCAGACGTAATACATGTATCTTGGGCAAGAAATTGCTTAGGAGGAGTAACATGGGCAAAGGCTTGTTGAAGGGCTAAGGCCATATTTTGAACCAATATAGGGTCTTCTGATGGTTTTTCATTGGGCTGAGCAACAGTAACTATTGTGGAATACGCTTTCATTCCTAGGGAATATGCTATTAAAAAACTAAAGTAGCAGCATTCCGCTTTGCAACAAGTAAGTAATTCTGCTATTCTTGAGAGCTTATAAGGTAAGAAAATCGATTGAAGGCATCCGAGAAATGAGAGGAAAAATCCCAGCCCCAGCAATGTTCCACATCATGCAAAACTCTCGGAATTTGTTTTTAAGGAAAAAAAGGGCTGACTCTTCCTCTATAATTACTCTTGCTAATTGACTCCGAGAGACTCTTTTTGTTTCGATGTGCCTTGATCTTCTAATATAATAGGCACCAAAGGAAGAAGCAGGCTAAGTGGCGCCTACAGGCGTGCGAAAAGTGCCTTCCCTTAGTCCGCATACTGCAACCATTGCACTCTAGATTTTTGGTACCAGAAAAGCTCTTCCTGCTGCAGAATATTATTATACTCAGTGATTAGATCCTGCTCCAAAGAAGCCAAAAAGTTAGAATGCCGATGGGCAAGGAAATTCTGCACTCCCTCTAATCTAGCTAGAATTCTCCGCTTCTTCTGGAAGATGTTGCCAAAAACATCTCTGTTAAAAGTCAAGGCAGCATCTTTCACATTAGCAAGGGCATCAGAAAGAGACGAATGGGAAATTTGCCAAGCTGATTCCACAACACCCGTAAACCCCTCATGCAACGTCCATGCATCCTGAAAATGAAAAGCCCTCAAAGAAACAGGAGGGACATAGCCGTAAAGCCTGAGTAAAATAGGATTGTGATCCGATTGAGTCCGAGGTAAATGATGGAGAGAGGTCTCGGGGAAAAGAAGTCGCCAATCAGAGTTACATAAAGCTCTATCTAAACGGACATAAGTGGAGAAGACACCATTTTGCTTCTTTCGAGAAGTATACGGGCCGCCTTTAAAGCCAAGATCAAGAAGCTCACAACTATCCATGCTCAAATGAAACTGACAAGCCCTGCTCAAGGAGCAACTACCACCTTTCTTCTCAGACGTACAAGCATAGTCATTAAAGTCCCGGCTAGCTATTTTCCAATGTGGTTTTGCCCAATTCGTTGCTTTGGGGCCCTCTTTTCAATCTAAGCCAAGCTCCGGACCCATAGGGTGAAGAAAGACCAGGGAGTTACATAGCAAGCAAATGGAAGTTGTGGTCGTTAATAGATAGAGGTTGCTTTAGTTCTCCCGGGAAATGGTATCCGAGGATTAAACCATACACTCCTCAGTCGTTCATTCGGGTGGCTGGAATAAGGGGGAAGAGGGTTTAGATCACTTGAATCCCCGATTCATGCTCCTGGTAAGAAGAGAGAAAATCTCTTTGCTGCGCACCACTGATTTTCTCCTAGCAAATTACCCTTTTTCTCTTTGAGTTTGGGCTTTGCCAGGAGCAAATCCAGCAATCACCGAGTTAAAGACGAAGAAGGCGGAGAGAGTGTTCGGGGAAAAGGAAAGAATCTCAACAGGCTTCTTTCTTCTAGAGGACAAAGCTACTCCTGGCGAACCAAACTCCTCTTCGTGGGAGGAGGATTCGTTCGAATTGGAGGTCCTTGAGGACTCCTCGTATGGGACAGGGCCATCAAGAAGAGAGGGCACGCCGGTGAATCAGCCGCAGCCGGCGGCTAATCCAGTAGCTCCCGCTAATCCATACCCCGGACCAGAGGCAGGATCCTCAGTCGGGTCTAACACTATTAGGGGGGATAATGACATAGGGGGGAGCAGTAGGGGCTCGGGTTGGACTTCGGTCGATCTTGATGAATTCTCAAAGCCCGAAGAGAACGATCAAAGAAACACCCAAAACCCCCCCCGTCTTCGATGCTGGGATCACGGATGAGGAAAGGTCCTTGACTTTGCTTGAAAACGGCTTGAAGCGGGAAAGAAAGTCTACTATGAATAAGAGCTCTTCCTAACAAATCGAAAGCTAGAGCTATTCTATTAGCACTGGGCTATCCGTACACTATTGCTTACGCTAGCTAGCTGGTCATTTCTTTCGTTCCAGTAGCTCTAGTTGGATTGAATCCCGATAGTGTCATCATATAACGTATAATAAGAGCACGCCTACTTTTCTTCTTTCACTTTGCTCTGCTAATCCATTGACTTCCCTGGAACTAGCTTTCATCGGTTCATTTCTTCTCTTGGAGGCGCAAAGTTCATCATTCAGTCTGGTGGTATCGTTTATAAGAGAAAGGAGCTATTATCGAGCCTTCTTCTTCATCTGCACCTGCAAAAAGCGGATAGGGAAAGATCACTAAGTCGAAATCTCGTACAGAAAGATCGTAAGTAACATAGCGCAAAAGCACGCGGCGGAGATCCGCAAAGGTAACCGGATGCCTGGGGCTTAGGACAAGGAGCGTCCGGAGTCTCTTAAGAAAGGAAAACTAAAAATCATCATCATGACTATCCGTCAACGCGTATCTCCTCTGTTACGTCAATATCTCTTTTCTCTTCTCATCATTTTTACCTTGATTAGTGTGTGCTATTTTGTTTGTCTTTCTTTCGGTTACATGGATCTTTTTTGTTCAATGTTGGGTACAACAGCTTTCTCACTAAGTGGGAGAGCGATCTCGCTTTTTTTGCTAAAGCTGGGATGCTCCGCTGGGCTTTCCTTGGCCATTGGATTTGCTGTGAAAGCTCTTCTCACTTCGGGGATCGAACTAAATATGATGAATCCTTCGGATGACTCATCGTCTGCGCCTTCCGCTTTGGAACAACGAACTAATGAGCTCATTCAAGAGAATTTTAAAGAGAGAAAAGGAGATCTCGGAGATGGACAAAAGGTTTCTGAAGTTCGTCAAGGAGTGGAACAAGACTTAAACATAGACAAAAAATCAGAAAAATTTGAATTAATCAAGCAACTTGAAAAAGAGGTTAAGGCTAAAAACGAGCCTTCCCCGGCGACAAATTGCGCATTCAATGAAGTTAAAGAGCATGCAGGGAAAATCCAAGATGGAAAAGGTGGGGGTAAACCCACCGATTGTTCGATTCAAGAAAAGGGAAAGGCCAATGAATAACAACAGCTTTAGCAGAAGGAAGGAGTATTCCACGGGGATAAGGGACCCCCCCGAGGGAAAAGGCAGCAAGGGTCAAAGACATGTTTCCATGTCGATTGGTCGGTTAGGAGACAGGAGCTTGGAGCTTAGAGACGAGCCTTAGGCCGGACAGAGGTCGAAGGGAAGCCACGAAAAGGAGAGCTTTTACTAATTTCTTCCATTGTTCCTTGATTAGATAACGCAACTTAGCGTTCTGATCGAGCGAACCCCGGACGTAGCCTTTTCAGCGAACCGGGTCACCAAAGTCACGGGTCGAATAAAAGGTAGTTCGCTGGGTATATGTCTCTATGTCCTTTGCCCAGAGGTGCAGGTTCGAATCCAGCTCGTGACATGCATTGATGTCCTTAAGAATTTCCCTTTTTCCGTCTGCGCTTTCATCTGTCTGTGCTTGAAAAGATTCCTAGAAGCCTGCACGTAGTAAGGCCAGAAAAAGGAATAAAGTAGGACAGTCTGCGTCTCTCTATCTTCCCATTCCTTGTAAGAAGTCCTAGGAGCCAAGGCAGTAAGGAAGCCAGTCTTTTGTCTTGTCTTTTAGTAAGTCTTTCCCTTCCTTGTACCTACTAACCCTACCCATATGCTCACCAGACATCGCCCCCTGCTTTTACTTTGCTGCATTTTCCACTTGTATGAAATTCCTATCTCTCAAGAGTCAAAGGGCTACGAACCTCGCTAATCCAACAACACTTCTTTGTGATTAGCTTATGAAAGCAGAAAAAGGAGTTCCCGCATACCGTACTCTAAGAGCTCCCTAGTCTCACTCTTTGTAGGTAAACCCTACTCCTAGTAGTGCACTCAGTCCTTTCAGAGAAGACATCGGGCAAGGAAGACTTCCTTATTTAACTTATTTCTATACGATAAGTTTCCACATTTGCTGATTCCACTTGAGCAAAAACATCTTATTCAACCGGTAATACCGCATCTATTTCTATGTAATATAGCTGTCTTGTCTTTAACTGCTCTACGATCTTCCTACTTTCGAGGTTATGGGCTTTGATTAAGGATTAACTCCATCTCTGTGGCTATGGCAAGATAGCATCAGTCTCAACCATTGGAGCTAGGGGCTTCCTTCCTTACAGCCTAAAGTAAAGTAGCTCCTGACATCCTCTCTTGGAGCTGATCTACGAGGATCTACTCTAGTTCTTGACCTTTTAACGGATACTCGACTGAAGAATGGACCACGAACGGAGCCTTATGGAGTCTTAGTCTTCTTTTCGATTCAGCTTTTTCTGGTCTTTGTCTTGTGTCTTGTAGCTTTTCTTCGTCAATCCTGCTTTTTTGGGTAACGCCTTCAAGTAATGGGTTCGGTTGAGGGGACGAGGCCATCTGTTCTATTTGGCAGCGGGTAGTTCTCTAGTTCTGGTAGCCAGAGATCTCTCAGTCTTTGCTGATCTAAATCAAGTAGTTGGGGTTGACTAGCTCAAGGGAGAGACCCAACCGTGAACAGCTTTTATAGCCATTAAACATAATTTTCAATGGCTTATAGAGGCTTAGGAATAGCTAAAAAAGAAAAGGCTTACGACTGCCTGGAAGAATGAAACTGACTCTGCTATTAGGTATTAACCACTTTATTCCACTTGATAGGCTCTAACTTCACTGCAATTCGCCTATTTATTTGAAGTTTCAGGAAAAGTCCCCATTGATGACCATCGCTTATAGGGAATACTTATTTAATTGCTCAATCCAATTTGAGAGTGTGGCCCTCTACCAATAAAAGAAAAGTCTAGGAGGGTAGATCTGGTATATCTTAGTGTATGGTTTGGTCAGCAAATGATCTTTTCTCTGTTAAGCCATCTCTCCTGTAGAGCCCTGCTGTTATAGCTTCTCTAATCTCTCTAATCAAATATATATCCCTTGAACTAACTCTAGGAAGATCTACTTCACTTCAAGGAGGTTTGGGTCAGTTCGTGCCTAGTCCGCTTGGTTAGGTCCTTTCTTTTTCGTCAACCGCCAGTCGAGTTAATTTAATTTCTTCTTTCGGTGTGTGCCTAACACCACACGTCCTAAATACGATGATGGTCACTTCACTCGAGCTAATCAGTCTGTCTTGCTTTGTCAGCAGCTTTCTAATATCATATAGGAAGAAGCGTTCCTTTTCTCGCTTCAAAGGACCAAGGGAGGACAATTCAGGAGAGGAAGGAGTAGTAGGAGGAGTCAGTCTTCTTTGAAGATCGAGGAAGAAATCGGATCGGACAATTATGCCATTCGGAAGAAGTCTTCTACAGAGAGAAAGCCTGTATCGAGTAAGTGGAGAGGAAAGATCTCCAGAGATTCTTATCTTTTTCCATTCCAGTGGCTCGACCAGTAACCAATGGCGAAAACTCAAAAATCAATGGTTTCCCGGTAGAACCCCATTTCGCCCAAGCTGTTTCGGAACCGGAAAAAAGAAACGGTTTTTCGCACAGCTTGCTCATAGTGCAGGTCCCACTTTTATATTGTATTTGGCCGAAGAAGCATCGGATAGGTTGGAGTTCTTACCTTCTTGGGGCTCCATGGAACAAGATCTGCTTTTATTATATGGGCAATACCGATCTACTTTAGTAGATCATATGGATGTAGAAAAAGCTTCTGATTTTGATGAATTGGAAACATCTCTTTTCCATTTCTATTTACCTAGTTCATATCTTTCTTTCGTGTGTTCCGGGGAGTAATTCGATCTCTTCAATCTCGGGATACCACCTAAATAACTGCGGCCAGAAAGTAAAATAGGTCGGGAAGAAAGAGTCTGAGGTTGGATTGGAATACATCTTGGTTGGTTCACCCTCTTTGCAGGGTGATGACACCAGTAGCTGTGGAGCATCTCTTCGAGCAGGAAGATGGGGTTGGTAAAAATCTCTTATCTTGCACAATAAATTTCTATCGTAAATCGTTTTCCAGGTTATTGCCACAGTGATAGCATTGGACTTTGATCAGATACCAATCTATGAGTCAATTCGTCTTGTGAAGTTGCACATTAGCAGTTTCATGGGTGTCTCTAGACGTTTTCAAATGATTGGCACAATACATGGATGCCATGTATATGACGATTATGCTCACCATCCTACAGAAGTTCATGCAGCTCTTCAAGCAGCACGCCAAATCTTCCCATCTAAGGCTCTTCTGGTGGTATTCCAGCCCCATACATACAGGTATCGAATCAGATATCCTTAGCATTTTAAATAGCTGTTGTCATGATTACACTATGCCAGACTCAAATTTCTGCAACTTTGCAGTCGTTTAGCAGCACTAATGGATGGGTTTGCCACTGCACTTGGTAATGCGGACCAAGTAGTTGTTACAGAGGTAAAAATGTCTTGTCCAAACTCTTTGTAGTAGGCCATTAATAGTTGACGTATAATGCCAGGTCTATGCTGCAAGAGAAAGAAATGTTTGGAATGTTAGTGGAAGGGATTTAGCTTCTTCAATAATTGGTCCACCAACGGAATACATTCCTTCTCTGGTAATACTGGAAACTTCATAGTATCAAATAGAGTCTCTGGACTTGTCTGCCAAGTGTCTCATCTATTAAACTTGGCATGTTTGTTTTTTTTTTTTTTGTTTGATGGGCTGGTATTTTCCATCAAATTTCTATCATTTTTGGATTTAAACATGATTCTTGTTTGTGGAAAAAGAAAGTTCGTGTTCAGTTTTCCTTTTTGGGGGGAGGTGGTTGACAAATTAGTGCTTCAGATACTCAAGGACCCTGATCGAGAAATTGTTGTTTTAGCCATTGGAGCGGGTAATCAATCTTCTATTGCGTATTTTTCGGAAACACTGGATCTTTTCAACATATTTAGGATATCTTTCTGAATGCGTTAACTTGCATGGATGAATGGTAAGGTGATGTTACCACGGTGGGCCCTAAGTTGCTCCATGGATTGCGAAATGGATTCAAGTAGAGATTGAGCTTGATCCTTCCCTTGCTTTGTCCAAAGCCCTCATTCAGCTCCCAATGCCAAAGCCAGTGCAAGAGATGCTGTCTAGTTTTACTGGAAGATGTCGACAATTGCACTTCCCATCAAGGTCCAGAACATCGTACCAACGGAAGAAAGACACCCAACCTATGCTCAATCTAGCTGATTCTGATCGCTTATGATTGAATGAATGTCGTTGAATCAGGATGTCTTCACATACACCAGCCATGACAAATGAATTTGTAGCCAGATGGACGGACAGGTATCTAAATGGAGCAGCACATAATCAACGTTGCCGGATCAATCTTTCTGTTGTCGAAAGTGGATAGAGGGGTAGGAGTAACAAAAATTGTAAAGTATAGGGTCCAAATCTCAAATGACGTAAGTGAAGAAGGTGGTCTCAGTCTATCTTAGTATTCTGCACCTACCTATAATTTCGTATAGAAATCTAATCTATCTTAGATCAAATCTTCTCTTCTTTCCCTCCTTGGTAAAGATCACAGCTTCTTCCGCGAAAGGAGGTTAGCCTTTTGAAGTGGGCAGGTGTATGTAAGGATCGGGATCTCTAATCGAAATTCTCATTCTTAGATACCGTCTGTGATCCATGTCCTTCCTTTCAGGGTAAGGTGCTTTCAAGTTTTGAATTCTCGTTTTTAGTCGGTTGGTTGTCGGCGGACGTAGGTGGGAATAGTGAAAGAAAGAGAAGGAAAAGAAGCGGGGTAGAGGAATTGGTCAACTCATCAGGCTCATGACCTGAAGATTGCAGGTTC
>JAOQMQ010000192.1:100116-110965 GCA_027563845.1 Erythroxylum subrotundum
CCAGTTCCCCTCGGGAAAAAGGGAAACCTAGCTATTCTTCTTGTTCTTAAGAAAGGTTGCGGTAAGGGTGGGCGTAAATCGGCCATTCCTCAATCAGAACCTTTTTCACTCTCGTCTTGGTCATATTAAAGGCAGGCAGAGCTCAAGCGGGGGAATTGGCCAATGCTAAGTCTGGTTATAGCGAAAGGGGGCTCTTCTCTTTTTCAATAAGGGAGAGCAGTCAAGCTAAACTAAAGCATTATGATCAGACGGACAACTTAGAAAGAGGAATTTTTCTTTAATTGAGAAAGGCCCTCTCGGGAAGAAATTTTGAAGCATGACGACACGACCATTATTCCAACAAGTAAATTGGACTCAAAGTCCTCTAGCTCAATGAATGAGCAGAAAGAGAGCATGTCATTCAACCATTTCCTTCCATACCGGAGTTCTTCCCAATTTTGTTTAAGCTCTACTCCAGTGAATATCTTAAATGGGCTTGAATAGGCGTACCCAACGCAGAGGAGTTGGATAAGTAAGGATCCTCATGCCTTATCCCACCTTCAGAATGATCCGTATGTCTGTTACCACTCTCTGCTTGCGGATGATCTAAGGACTGGGCTTTCAAGACGATCGATGATGTGGCTTGGAAGACACGAATATACCCCATCCATTACCACTACCTTAACCTTACATCAGCTCTGCTTGTACCCGAAGACTCTGCTGCATAAGATCTTCATGGTTCATAGGGCAAGAAAGGTTTCAAGTTTTGGATAGCGAGCAAAGGCATATCTCGACTAGCTGATTTCTTCAAAATATCCCAAGCTACCTTATCATCCTGAGCCAGTTTCCGTCGATGGAGGAAACCTTTTTGAAAAAGATTCCCTTGTGAGTGAGCCTATGCCCTCTGCTATATGCTCTGATATGTCCTCTGATGTGAAGTGAGTCTGGGATTCTATTTCTTTAATAGAGCTAGTCTTTTTCTTTCTTATAGAATACTATCACTTGCTTTCTTCAAATATCTCCTAGTTTAGGTTTTCTCCCCCTTTTTAATAGGCTTTGGTGGACTGCTTTCTTCCTCCTTTCATGCCTTCTGCCTGTCATATTTCATATATATAAGAGCAAATAGTTTCAGGGCATATGGTAGATACCTTGGATAACAGGCCTAATGGAGCTATCAGTTCACTAAGGGTTATTCTGGATATAAGTATCATAAGTAAGGGGGGAGACTTGCCATAAGATTGAACTCGAAATATCTTAAGATAAGAGAACAACTTTTACGCCCAACAATCCCATGTCTTTCTTGGTTGGTAACCCCAACCGGCGATTTCCAACAAGTCTTTCTTCGTTTTTGGAGGAAGCAGACTTTTCACAATAGGAAAGAGAAATGACTATCAGGAACCAACAATTATTTGTAAATACAAATTTAATACTCTATGAAAATCCAACGCCTAGCGATATGGATTTTATCATGGATACGGATTTGCCTTCCTTCCCTTCTTCAGCTACTTCCACTAGTTCTTCAACAGCGTCCGACGCGCAAAGTGCTCCACCTAACTTGGACCCATTATTTAATAAAATTTGTGATGAATACAGCAGGTGTGTGCATGAAGCCGGGAGGGTCTTGCCCCCAGAATGGACCATGCCTGAGCTTGTTCGGACAATGCTTGGGGATGAAGCTATTCAGCACAGCTTTCTGACGGATGCCTACTATGATGTGATGTTATGTGGCATTCATAGTTGGGGATGCGAGGAGCTGCTTAATTTGCTGGATCTCATCAACTATGTATTTTAGTAGCTGCAGACCGATCATAGTTATGGTTGGGGTGAGCGGGGCCTCTGTTGCTGCTATGCTAGTGGGAGAGGGGAGTGTTGAGGCGGGAGGTGTAGTGATTCAATTGTGATACATAATCATTTGTTTTTGTTTATGCAATTTTACGTTCCTGAAACGGATCTTAAAAAATCTTTTTATTTCTCCTTTGAATTACTCAATTATATATGAATTTCATTTCGCACCGGAAACTATTCTAGGAGAAGTTCGAATCCGTTCCGTTCGGATATTGATCGGTCTTGGTTTGACATGGTTTACGCGTTACTGGTTCCCGGAAGAGTTAATATCTCTATTAGCTAAACCCTTTCTTACCCTGTCTCTGGACTCGTATTTTGTTTGTACACAATCAACGGAGGCCCCCCCGACATATGTTGCAACGTCTTCAATAGCATGCTCTTACTTCGTCTTTCCTTTAATAAGTCATCAAATTTGGTGCTTTTTGATCCCCAGTTGCTATGGGGAACAAAGGACGAAATACAATCGATTCCTCTATTTAAGTGGTTCTCGCTTCTCCTTGTTCCTGCTCCTAACTCCTCCCCGGGTAGTTCCCCAAGTTTGGCACTTTCCATACTTCGTGGGTGCAACATCAACAAATTCGCTCATGATCCAGTTACAACCTAAGATCTATGACTATATTATGTTAACTGTTCGTATTTCGTTCATTCCATCGGTATGCTCCCAGGTACCTTTAATTGTGATCTGTTTGCCAGAACCGAAGGGTCTTTCTGTGGAAACCTCCACGAACAATCGTCGTTTTTTGATGGTTTTTCCGCTTCTCACAGCTGCTCTTTTCACACCTACGGATATCTGGTGCCAAATCGTCGCCCGTTTCCTTATTTCTTTGATAATAGAGTTGGCTATCTTTGTGGCATCGATTGTACAAGTTCGTGAAAAGGGCTGGACGAGTGGAATGAGGGAGAGCGGCTCGATCGACAAAAAAGAAGAGTAGCCCCCTAGAACCTGGCAAAGTAACTATCAATGAATTCCCGAGCTATTTTCAACCAACATATGCGATTCATTCCGCTCCTAAGGTCAGGATGATTGGTGAGAGGCGAATGAATGGATTTTCACTCGTTGGTTCATTAGGAGAGATTCATTTATACAGGGGTTGCTACAACTGCTTTACACCAATCTTAGTTCCCTTGTTCCATTTCGAACGTATAACATGGATTGCTCCTCTATTCCGAAAACATGAAAAAATCCTCTACCGCCTGAAATGGGGATTTCAAATAAGGTTGGGCTTCAGCTCAGTAGCTCAGTGGTAGAGCGGTCGGTTGTTAACTGACTGGTCGTAGGTTCGAATCCTACTTGAGAATCTTTCCCTTCGCCGTCCTTGGTGAGTCCGGTTGTCTGTGCTACGTTATTCTTAGATCCAGCGAAATCATTGGTTTCAGAGTCCACTGTCTTTGTCTTTGTTGTCTAAATGAACACAAACCCGATTTTAAAAATTGTTTGTTTATACAATAATATAAAATCAAAGCCTCTTTTGTCAATCCGGGGCAATACGAGTGGCATAAACTCTTTATTATAAACGGGCTTTCGATACTGTTTGAAAGATCAGCTCTTGCGGAAGGAAGACTTGTTGGGGTGGGTTACAAGGGCTCGAAGGAGAAGCTTTGGCTTGATCAGTCAGCTCTGAACTCACTTGATTGAAAGTCCAAGATCGGCTGTGGAAGAGAAGAAAAGGAGTAAGCACATGTCCAAGTCGAATCTCCTGTCTTAGTAAGAGTGTTCATAGGCCCAGCAGGCATTTCACTCGGGAAGGAAGCCATTCAGCTGTAGTCAATAGAAGAGTTGTCTTATATCCCTCATCTCATTCCGAAGGAAAGGTCAGCTTGGCGAACTCTCGGGAAGGCTTTGAAGGGGGACTTTGGAATCGAACTCGATGTGCACCAGTAAAAGGGGCGCTTCTGCTAGGTGGGGTCAGTCCATATTCCGGAAAAAGACTGTCCAGTCGCTCGGAAATCTTGTCGATGAGCGCGTTTTCAACGGTATCCTAGACTTTATCTTGGTAATTATCGTGAGTTAAGTTTCGCATTCGCGACAGGCGCCAGGTTGAAACGATCCAAATACTAGCGGGCAGCATTAGAGTCGTAGCAAGCGAAAGGAGATAGTTTAGCGTTTCTGTATTCATACTTCGTTAATAATTTCTTCCTGTATTTCGTACGACCAGCGCGGTTGTTCCTATTTCATTTGATTTTTCTGAAAACAAGCACTAAGTTACTTACGGAATCTCAAATCTCTTCTCTCTCTGAATTGATATTTTGATCACCCTCGTTGTACTTACTCTTTCGCAGGATCACACTTCAGCACCAACTTGCCTCACTGCACACTTGATATATATCTATCTTTCTTCTTTATCAGCCGCATGCTATCGGCGCTATATGCACACCGCCAAAGCGAGATTCTCTTTCGAAAGTGAGATCACCATCGGCTTGTTGAAAGAGGTCCTAAAAGCAATTATTTATATACGATAGCACTCGCCATGGATGATACGATTACCTTTCTTGCTCGTCTCTTGATTGAAATTGAAATGGATTTGGCTGCCTCGCTTTGACTGTTCACCATATGTGTATCGTATCGACCCTATATCATACGTACAAGAAATTATCCCTTCTCCCCATATCACTCATTCACATGCCATATCATTGTTCGCCCTACCAATATTCTGATTTAAGACAGATCGCTTCCCTCAGTCAGTGGGAGGCCTAGTCGATGTAGGCCCTCAAACCAAACGGCGGGCAGCCCAGTCGAAGGAGTAGTTCACTTACCTGTTAGTACATAGACTATACTCATACCCATATTACTACGATACGGATGTGTTCACCCTATCTTGCTTTCACGGCGAACGACCTGGAACCAAAGAGCCAATACACCAACAACCAAGGAACGGGAGTGGAGTCAAGGTTACAAAGTTTCCATCATCAATCACCGCGAGTAGAAAGCCTTGGTCAAACCCCCCACTCGCTATCGGCGTTTGAATGGAACATATTTACAATTTTTACCAAGTGAGCTTGCTTGGGGGGGGGCGAAGCCAGATACTTGTACGGAGATGAGATTGATGCTCCGCTCGCCCTCTTATCGCCACTTTATCCTCTATACAACACCTACCCCTTCGCCGAAGCTTCTGGTTCTTTCTTTCAAGACCACTCTCTATGTTCGTATAAATAAGGGAATGTACCTCTTGCAGGGAGTCTTTGGTCCGCGAATGCCTATTAGATAGAGTAGAGCACCAGCTCATTCCCTTCGCTCCGCTCTCGCTAAGTCGGATTGGTTTGGAAGGCGAGTGGATTAATCCTCGGGTTGGTTGAATTGCTTTGGCTTGCCTTCCTGCCTAACTAAATCAAATCCATTCTTTGGCTTGCGTGCCTACCTAGCTCGAGTTCCACTATTCGAGTGCCTAAGGTGAGTTTCCAAGGGGTTGGTTTCAATTGGAGATATTCCTCTTTTTAGGCAAGTCAAGGCTTGGTTATCAAAACTTTAAAGAATTCGGGGCGTCAAGCCTCGATACTGAATTCAGTGTCCAATCTACCGTCAATCGATTTTCCTGCGCTTTCTATTTAAGCTAACCCCCAGGTGAAATCTGGAGATGGGCACCTATTATCATATGGATCTGGCATATCGTCTGGGTACGCTGGTTCATCAGGGGCTGGTTAATCTGCTGAATCTGGTCTGGTCGAATCCAGTACTGGCTCTTCCTTCGCTTGGCACGCTTTCTAATCATTCCTCCAGGGGATAAGAACCTTATCGATGCGATGTTGATTGAGAAATCAACCTCGGAGTTGAAAGGGTTGGTGTGGCCAGAAGTGAGAACTCCTTGAAGCCATTTATCCATCTCTATCAGTTCACTCCTCTTCTTCCAGAGGAGCCCCCATAGAGGAATTTGTTCACGTTCACATAAGGAAGCGAAGCTTAAACAAGACGAATTCTTCAAATGCGGTCCGAAGAAGGGAAGGAAGTGATTTGATTTCAGGAAGGCGCCCTTAACGTCATTCGATGGTGGGGCTGGTCGAGCAAGAGAAAGGAAAGAGGTTCGGGTGGGTGTCATTCATTCATCGAAGGGCGGGAGAGAGAGGCCGATCTCTAAAATGGGATTCGGAGGCGGGTGACTAGTGGTGCGGGGTTGGCCTTTCTTATATTCCCCTTATTACTCTTATTCTTTTTTAAAATAGGGCGAACGCGGGGTTTAACCGAGACACCCAACCCGGAAGATATGCTTTGGAACCTTTGTTTTGAGACACTACAGGGCCAAATTCAAAGTAAGATTCACCAATTAGTGTCGAGTTATTATGGAGACAATTTCATTCTTCCACAAGAACTGACCTTTTCAGAAATTTCCAACCTTATTCATCATAATTCTAGATCCTTGGATCAACTTCTTCTCATTTTTAGGAATCTTTCTGAATTAGGCGTGCAAAGTACAGAATTTCAGCAGGTTATTTCAATTATTCAACAATTTCTTTGATTTTTTGTAGGTCTGGTATGGAAGTTTTGATAGACAGAACTACATGGGCTTGATTCCGTGGTGGAACCGGATATGTAGGCAAGTCCAATACAATAAAAAAAGTTGGACACCAGCCCCACAGGTGTATGCATGAAGTATCAGTAAAGATGAAGTAAGCATGTCCGCAAAGACTACTCGCTCGCTTTAAAAGCAACTCCATTGAGTCCTGTCAGATCGTTAGTTACTTTCTTGAGGCCCTAAGTCTTGTTTTCCCGGGCAGAAATCAGAGTGAAATTCGATTATCCGGGCGCTGGTTAACTGGTTTTTTGGGGGAAGGGATTAGGTTACGACTCCAACAGGATAAAGTCAAACTCAACACGAATGAATTGAATCCCGACGCTTTCTGAAACTCCAGGAGACTAGCTGTTTCTATTTTCTACAACTAGAGGGGCTCTTTGATGGATTCTTTCTTTTGCCCTAGACCCTGCTGAATTGTGAAAGCGGATTGATTGCTCACTTTCCTTTCTTAACTTATCTAACTATAAAACACATCTCCAACCGGCTATAAAAAGTTTTTGGCTTCAATCCGCCTGGTCCGCCATGAAAGAGAACTGGCCTGGGAATTTTGAGAAGATGCTATCTAATAGTACTGGCAATTTTTAGGAAAACATAAAGCTGCTTTCCTTGTTCTACCAACTCCATTCAAAATGAATATGGAATCCATAGGCCAAGATGGCTAGACGGCCTTAAGGCAATATAGATTGCAAAAAGACTCTATTTTTTATAGGAACTTTCTTTATCCTATGATAAGAACACCTTCCCTTGCCAACTTAAAGATGGACTAGAACTCGAGGGAAGCCAACTACAACTCCAATTCAAACCCCCAGGCTATCAACTACTCCCACTGACTGGACTGGCGAAAAGGGATTGGTTGATAAAGAGTAAAGGCTTGAAAGGAAAGCGACTTTCACTGGCTCTACCTCTACCCCTGGCAGAAAATCAGACAGAAAGAAAGCCGATTGATACCTTATTGGCTACGAAAGCTGATTGCTACTAGCCCTTGTCTTGGAAAATCACTTGAACTAAAAGGGACTGCTTCAAAACGAACTTCCTCACTTACTTCATTGCCCGCAGAGAAAGCATATTCCAATCTTATTGGGCAAGTTAGGGATATAAAGTAAACAAGTGAAGTGAGAGCTCCCCTTTACTTTAACCGAAAACAAAACCAGGTATTCAATCACTGGACTACCTCAAAGAATCCATTCCATTTAGGAGAGGTTGGCCTAATAACAACTATTCCACCAACAGCTTATTCCATAGCAGCGGATGAAAGGAAAGCATTCAGCGGGACACATCTGCATGGGAGTGATTTTCCTTTGGTCATCTGATGTCTAAGCTTGAATTCGATGCCTACTCTTTCACCTTAACCCCTAATCTATAACATTTACGAAAGCCCCTAACGCCCTTCAAAAATAAACTCAACTTTTCTTATTTATTAAATAAAATTTTTATTAATTAAATTAATAGATAGAACCGTGGTTTTTATGTTTTGAAAGTCAGAGTGCGCTCCTGCGGTTGAAGATGATGAATAAAGGGCTGCTTCCCCTAGAACTCTAATAGGAAGTTTTGATGCCGTCCACTGCTTGCCTTCTCTGCGAGCCTTCTGTCATTTCAAGCGAGAAAGAAATTGGATTTTTTTTAGGCTGCGATTGGCCGACCGACGGGAAAGTCAAGTAGGAGTGGCGGTAAGGCTTGATTTTATAGAAGTGAAGTTAGGACATGCCAAGTATCTAGCTGAAAGTAGCCAACCAACCAGGCTTCAAAAGTCTGTTACCCGGTAATCCTCTATAGAGCCTTTTGTTCGCTAAATCGGATGTGAGTCTCTTAGGGTTCCCGTTCGAGAATTGAATGAAAACGAAATCAGCCTAGGGAATAGAGAATCCCGGGAGCCGAGAGTTTCTCGGAAAAGCAAGATGCATAAGTAAAGCTTTTAATAGGTTGTTCCTTGGAGTTGTGCAAGGCGCGTAGTCAAGTCTAGCAGAACGAGAAGCGTAGGTCTAGACCTCGGATAGAAAATCATTAGTGGATTCATTTCTCCGCGACGTCAGGAAGAAAGAAAGCAAGGTAGGAACGAAGGGATGAAGTAGTTCTTCCAACGGAAGAGGAGGTGAAGACTGGGGAGGTAAGAGCGTAACGCCTGGCCCTAGCGGACCCTTCACTTGAGTTCACCCGAGTTAGGGAAGGAAGATGCTCTATCGATGGGTGGAGTAAGGAGTTCAGAAGGAACCATCCGGAAAGAAGAAAGAGAGGACCGGTAATAGATACCGGGGCTTTGCGACTGTAACGATTTAAGGAGGAAAGAGCGTAAGAGTTCCATACCTGGAACATGAGTGCTAACATCTTTGTTAATTAGCACCCTTAGGGTGAGGTGAACACCTTATTCATTCTACTTTTTATATAAAAAGTATCACTTGGACAAGTGAAATACCTAGAACAAAGATGTAGCGAATTACTAAGTAAACGAACTACATAGATATCGTGAGAATCTAGAGTGAAAAGAGCGAAATAAATCATTCCTCACACACGTACATTTACTAAGAATAAAGTTAACTACTCCGGACTAGCTTCACTAAAGAGTTAGAACTAGAACCAGTAGAATAGAAATGAAAGAAAAAGAGAATGGCACAAAAAGATCTTAATCTAAAAAAAAAGGGGGGGGATATGGCGAAATTGGTAGACGCTACGGACTTAATTGGATTGAGCCTTGGTATGGAAACTTACTAAGTGATAACTTTCAAATTCAGGGAAACCCTGGAATAAAAAATGGGTAATCCTGAGCCAAATCCTGTTTTCCGAAAACAAACAAAAGTGTATAAAGACAGAAAAAGCGATAGGTCCAGAGACTCAATGGAAGTTGTTCTAACAAATGGAGTTGACTGCCTTGCATTAGTAAAGTAAAGGAATCCTTCCGCCAAAACTACAGAAAAGATAAAATAAAGGGTAACCCTATATACATATGTTATACATATGTACTGAATTCCTATCTGAAATGACAACCGACAACCCGAATCTCCTTTTTTGGATATTTATATGAAAAAAAAAAAAAATACAAATAATTGTTTGAACTCGATTCCAAGTTGAAGAAAGGATCGAATATGAATTGATCAAATCATTCACTCCACAGTCTGATAGATAACTGATTAATCGGACGAGAATAAAGATAGAGTCCCATTGTACATGTAAATATTGACAACAAGGAAATTGTTAGTAAGAATCAAATCCGTCGACTTTTGAAATCGTGAGGGTTCAAGTCCCTCTATCCCCAAAACAAAGAGGCCTCTTCGACTCTCTAATTATTTATTATATTCTCTCTTTTCGTTAACGGTTCAAAATGAGTTCTCTTTCTCCTGCACTCGATTCTTTCACAAACGTATCAGGACTGAATTTGATTTTTTCTTTTTACAAGTCTTGTGATAGATATGATACACATACAACTAAACATCTTTGAGCAAAATAATAAAGGAATCCCTATTGGAAATTGTAATAAATTGGTAATTGTAATAATTACCAATCAAAATTTGGACTCGGACTTAAACTTACGAAGTCCTATTTAAAAATAAATTCCAAGTCCTGGATAGGATTTTAGAAGACTTTCTGATCTTTTTTTAATTGACATAGACCCAAGACCTTTAGTAAATTATTAAAATGTAAATTTTTCAAATAAGGAAGATGATACATTGGAAATGGTCGGGATAGCTCAGCTGGTAGAGGAGAGGACTGAAAATCCTCGTGTCACCAGTTCCAATCTGGTTCCTGACACATGAAAAATGGGTTTATGAGTAACTATTTTATTCTACAACTTAATTAAATGATATAGATCGACATACATATTCAGTTATAGGAAATATACGAGATCATGATCCATACTTGTCCATTTCAGTGTCTGAAAATATAGCTTTTTTTTATGTTTATTATTTTTTCAGTAAATAATATATCTTATATAGTATGTAAAAGAAAAAAAATTAGATTATGTTTCCTCTTCTTTTTTATTTGTTCACAATCTATCTCCTCTCGATCAAACAGAATGTTAATACTGAGAAAGGTTCAATTAATTGGTCAAAAGACTGAAAAGTCTAGTCTAGAGAAGTTGCAGGGCGCGGAAATATCCAAAATGGATCTCAGATACAGTACAAATATCATCCGATCCTCCTTCATTTCTTTGTAGTTTCTTTCATATTTTTTCTATTTTTTTATTCTCTCCTATGTGATTTTATATAGATCATCTACGAGTTGTACGCGGTACAAAGTTCATGACGCAAAACTTGCAAAACTCATTTAGTTCATCCTATTCTATTATAATATTTGTTCAGCTCAGCCGAAATAGATATCTTCCAAATTGGAGAATCCAACGAAATCGAATGCTAACTACCATTGATTATTGAATTAATCGATCAACTTGCTATCGAACATGGATTTTGGACTAACAAATTTTCTTTGATCGGTGGTTGACAGTATACTTTGAATCGGAATCGGGGGCCTGATCGTTTCTACCAACTTTTTGCCCCAATTAATATGATTTTTATAATTCAAAATTCGAA
>JAOQMQ010000193.1:20249-38763 GCA_027563845.1 Erythroxylum subrotundum
ATTCAGCTGCTCTTCCACAACTCGACGCTGCTGCTGAATACTGAGACCTTTGATCAAGGTCGCCAGCTCCTCAAATCGTGCATCAGCATGGGTTTTCAAGGCCTCCTGACTCTGTTCCACCTCGTGGATCATCGCCTCCACTCGTCGTTCCAAATCCTGCGATCGAGTTTCCACCGCCGATTTCGTCATGGCCGAGAATCGGTAGCTTTGATACCAATGTTGCAAGTCGGACTCGGATTACCCAAATGATCAAAAAAGATCAAGCTTTCATTTCATTAACAAAGATGAAAGATAACAAATACAACGAATAGTGTTTATATCTGCAGAAAAATAGAAATAACGAATGAACAAATGAAAGAATGACACGTGTCCCTTCCTTGTAACTGAATAGAAATAGTGCTAATAGTGCTAAAATCCTCCCTCCGATGCCCCTCAACATGTAACAGTTAGTAAGCCTTCACATCATAAGGTAACCTTGGCAGATAAGTTTGGTCGGGTGAGTGGGTGTAAGTAAAACGGATTAGATAGTTTGATTGACTAATTAATTGATGTAAAGTTAGGGAAAACGTTAAATCTTTCAATCTATCATCCGTCCGGGGCTATCAGTCAAGGGAGAAAATATTAGATGAGTGGATCGATCTAGAGACATCGAGACCTTGGATCGATCGGAGACGGAGTACCAAATAGAAAAGGAAAAGGAAAAGGAAAAGGAAACATGAGAAAGGAGGATTTCATAAAAGATCTGAACGATACAGAAGAACACGTAGCAGAAGAAGAACTGCGTCGTTCTCATTTCCCTTCTTCTTTTGTCTTTGGAGTTGCCACTTCTGCCTATCAGGCAACCCCTTTCGCTCCTCTTCTTTTACATTTCATTTGCATCCATCAGTCATTTCTTTATATATCTCTGCAAAGCATCAAACCAAATACGAAGGAAAGTGCATTGCTCTTCTAGGTTTCTTCATTTATGGAGTTGCGTTAGTCATCTATGTTCATTCGCTTATGGATTTGCTTTCGTTGACTCTTCTCTTTTTTGCTTCCGGTGGTGTGCTGATCTGACATAATTGTTAGATTGAAGGAGGATGCGACGAGGGTGGAAGGGGTCCTACCATCTGGGATTCTTTTACTCATACTCCTGGTAATTAATTCTTATATATTGAATTTTTTGTTTTCTAATTTCACTAACTGCTCTGCTGCGATCCTCCTCCTTTCTTTTTATCCCAACTATTGTATTTCTTTTCCCTTCCTAGGAACTGTTATTGATGGAAGCAACGGTGACATAGCTGTGGATCATTATCATAGATACAAGGTCGCCCTTCGTCTCCTTTTCTGTTTGTTTCTGCTGTTATTATTTGGTTTTTTTTACTTACAAGAAACTAAAATAATTCTGGATTTGTTAGAATGGACTTACCTCTAATTTACATTACAATAGAAACAAATAGTGCATTATATAACATTTTACTATTGTGAAAACAGTCACTTTCCTTCTTCTCCAGATCGCAAGATTTTCAATTTTACTCCTGATGTGCAGGAAGACATTGAGCTCATGGCCACGTTAGGGTTTGACGCATATCGGTTTTCCTTGTCATGGTCTCGAATATTTCCAGGTGTGCGCCCCTTTAGGGAATGTAATTTGGATGACTTACTTGTATACTTATTCAGTGGATGGAAAAATTATTACATTTTATTTTTCAAAAAATAAAATTTATTACATTGTATCTTTGTTTTGAAGATGATTGTGGAAGTATGATCTGTTCAACTCACAATTTATTCATATAACTAAACCATTATTGAATGATTCAACCATCATCTGGAGGATTTAAACGTGAGAATCAGCATGCATTTGGAAGGTGACTTGTCAAAATGCTTGCCTTGTCTCATTCCCTTTCCTAGATTGTATACTTGTAAGAATGGTGGTATCTCAATCATCTCAATATGTAAAATTGTAAATGATAATTTCAGCCACTTATGATGCTATAATTATGCTGGAAGGTAAGATGCATTAGTGATGAATACTACTTTTTACCTCCCAAGGACAATTATGGAGTAATGTGCCTTTGTTTGGCTTTGATGCATAGAGAATCATTTTGCTTCTTTTCGATTGCACTGTAATATTTATGCACTACCGTTCTTAATGTATACGCATAATTGCTTTACATTCTGACAGATGGTTTAGGTACCAAAGTCAATGAGGAAGGGGTTGCTTTCTACAACAATGTTATTAATACTCTTCTGGAAAAGGGTATGAATTCTGTTTTGGTTGCTACTTGTCTACTCTCGCACAAAAGGGAGAATTAATCTTTATCTACATTTTTAGCTTTGTTGACTGGTTTATTTAGTATACATAAATATTAGAAGTTTATTCAGTAAATATTTAAAGGTTTATTCAATAGATATTTGAGAGTTTAGTTCTCTTCTTATCAAAAGAAGAAAAGAAAAACATCCATATCTATGCACTATACATGTAGAAAGATTAGGACAGAAGCAAATACTTGTCAGAGTGAATAATTTTGAAGGGATATTTTCCTCTAGAAAAGGAAATCCGCTTTATGAGCAACATAGCTGCATACGAACTCAACCCCAGAAATATTGGCTTGTACAACCATTTTGTCAAACGAAAGCTTAGGAGCCTTGTTTCTAAGCCCAAATTTACCATTGCTTACAAATTCAATGTTGACTCAAGTGATAGGGAAGTAATCGGCATCAAAACTTGCACCTGATTTCCTTATTTATACTTCCTCAGAGCTTCTACTCATCTGACATGGTTTCTGATAGTATGTTAACTTGGAGGTTTCATTTATTTTTATGTATAGTTCTACTCGTAGGCTGTTACTATGTTATGAATGTTGGAAGTTTCATTTAAACTTTATTTATAATTCGCTTCTATTCATAGGAAATGGCTTATGTTAATATGTTATGGATCGTTTTAACTTGGAGGTTTCATTTATTTCTTTATCTCCTGAACGGAAAAGGAGAACTTTCTTACTTGAACATACATTATGAGTAATTTCTTGTAGTACTTCAGCCATTTGGGTTGGAATGGCTTGGCAATAGGGCTAGCTCAAGTCCAAATCTTTTATAGGGTCTGTTAATATTGGTTTCTGTTAATATTGGGATCTGTTTTGTTTGGCAATTGTGTACTCTCTCATGGAAGGGAGAATTTATCTTTACCTACTCTTTGTAGGAATTCAGCCCTTCGTAACTTTGTTCCATTGGGATCTTCCATTACATCTTCAAGAGTCATTGGGAGGATGGTTAAATGAAGAAATTATGTGAGTGTTCTAAAAACATGAAATGTTAGTTAAATGTTGTTTGATGTGGTGTTTTGTCACCCTTGTTCTTTGCATTCATCATGGACAAGTGTAGGCTGATTTAGCTGTGCAGACTTGTCTTCCATAACGTGTGAAAGGAGTTAAAAAGAATTATAATTGTAACGTTTTTTCATTTCCTCTTGAATGTGATTCATGTGCACCAATTTCTGCAATGTACTTTATGTTGCTTGGAATTTGTTCACGTGTTGCCATTCCAGACTTTGTATCAATTGCTCAGTTGAGTTTACGTTGCTTTATCTCATGGATTTTTTCTTTTCTTCTTTTTTTTTTTCTGGTCAAACATCCAGAAAACACTTTACCATCTATGCAGATACTTGCTTTGCAAGGTTTGGTGATAGAGTAAAGAAATGGATTACAATTAATGAGCCTCTCCAGACAGCAATTAATGGATATGATACTGGGATATTTGCTCCTGGAAGGCGAGAGCAAGCATCAACAGAACCCTATATGGCTGCACATCATCAAATCTTAGCACATGCCATGGCAGTCTCTATATATCGAACCAAGTACCAGGTATTACTTTGATAGAACTCTAGCCTTATAAACTAGAGATAGTGTATATTGTTGAATATGTGAAAGGTACTATACTGCTATTACAAGGGTGATTCCACTAGACACCCCTCCCAGAGCTGAATTGCTCCTCAGAAAGAAGGAAATTCTTTCTGTCTACAATATCTCTCTTCTTTCTCCTCAATACCTCTTTCCTCTCGTCCTCTTTCCTCAAAACTACCTACTGAGGCCATTTTGTTACAACCCAGCCCTTGTGCCAATTCAGCCCCTAACTAGCTAACTCACTCACTCCTCTTTGCCCCCTCTTTCTTTCTTCTCGAGTATACTCTCCATATGCTAGGCTTATTTATGTTTCTGTTATTCTCTCCCCTTCCTAAAATACCCTCGACATTGGTCCTAACATTGCTCCCCTCTAGAAGAGCAGCCTTATCCTAAGGCTGCATTGAGGAAATTGACTGAGAAGAACAAATTCATCCTCCCATGTAGCATTCTCCATCGACTTGCCCTTCCATTTAACTAACCATTGTCGTGTGGAGTCCCCCGCCTTAGTAATTATTCGGCTAGCTAGAACATTTTCAAGTTCGACGACATCATCCAACTCCACTTCCATTCCGTCAGGCAAGGTTGTCTCGACAATGTAGTTCCCCATAGCCCTCTTTAGTTGAGACACATGGAACACCAGATGGACTCTAGAATGGAGGGGTAGTTTGAGCTTATATGAGACTGCTCCATATTTTTCCAAAATTTGAAAAGGCCCAAAGTATCTTGCCGCTAGCTTTTGATTAATACGTCGAGCTACCGTTAGTTGTTTTTGGGGACGGAGCTTAAGAAAAACCCATTCTCCCACCTGGAAAGACAATTGAGTTCGTTTTCTATTAGTATATTTTTTCATCTAGTCTTGTGCCCTATTTAGATTGTATTTAAGCTGGTGCAATGCCTCATCTCTATCCATTAACTCTCTAGCCACTGCCTCCACTTTAATTTCTCCTTGTAAATACCGAACCAAGGTTGGGGGTTTCCTACCGTAAACTCCTTCAAAGGGAGTTGAACCCGTAGACACATGGAAAGTGGTATTATACCACAGTTCTGCCCATGAAATCCAATAGGACCAATGCATAGGTTGTTCAGAAGCAAAACACCTCAAATAAGTTTCCAAACACCTGTTGAGAACTTATGTTTGTCCATTCGTTTCCGGAGGATAAGAGGAGCTCATTTTAAGCATAGTACCTTGCAGACGAAACAACTCCTTCCAGAAATAACTAACAAACAAAGGATAACGATCACTTATGATCGATTGTGGCACTCCATGTAGGCGTACTACTACTTTAAAAAATACCTCAGCCACACTTTTAGCAGTATAAGGGCGCTTCAATGGAATAAAATGGCCATATTTAGATAGTCTATCCACCACAACCAACATTGCTTCATACCCTTTAGATCTAGGAAGTCTCATGATGAAGTCCATTGAAATGTTTTCCCAATTGTTGTTGGGAATCGACAAAGGTTGCAGCAGATCCCTAGGAGATGTGGCAACATATTTCTTCCTTTGACATGTATCACAAGACTTGACAAAGGCTTGAATGGACTTCTTCATACCAATCCAATAAAGATTGCTCGTGATTCTCCTATAGGTGCGTAGATACCCTGAATGGCCTCCGATAGGGGAAGAATGAAACTCGTTTAGGAGTAATGGAATAAAAGTGGATTGAGCTGAAATCACCAACCTTCCTTTATACAAAAGAACACCTTGGTGCCATAAAAACCTGGTTCTAGAGGTTGGATCCCGCTGCAGATCCCTTATAATGCCACTCAAAATACGATCTTGGTGCACCTCCCGTTGGAGGATTCGGCCATCAGCCCATAATGGGTAAGAGATGATGCTTTTCAACTCTCCTTCTTCATACACTCGTGACAACGCATCAACAACTTTCTGGTCCCGATTTGTAAATGACTTCAAAATGATAACCCAAAAGTTTAGCCATCAAGCATTATTGATCCGGAGTAGACACCCTCTGTTGCAATAAATGGCGAAGGCTTTTCTGGTTTGAATAGACCACAAATGATCTGCCCAACAAATAGTGGCGCCAATGATGCACAGCCAACACCAATGCCATTAGTTCCTTCTCATAAGTAGACTTAGAAAGATTTCCCTCTGAAAAAGCCTTACTGAAGTATGCTATCAGTCTCCTATTCTGCATCAAAACCGCACCTACCCCTTGGCCGAAGCATCATATTTGACCTCAAAAGATTGGGAAAAATCTAGTAGGGCTAATACCGAAGTAGTCAAAGCCTTTTTAATGCCTCAAAGGACTCTAAAGCTGTTGAGTTCCAATGAAACCCCTATTTCTTTGTTAGTTCGGTGAGTGGTTTTGCTATTTTACCATAGTTCATAATGAACTTTCGATAATATCCGGTCAACCCAAGGAATCCCCTCACCCCTTAACATTTCGAGGAATAGGCTAGTTCACAACACTTGAAACCTTGGCTGGATCAACAGCTACCCCTTTTCCGAAAATAACATGACCCAAATATTCCACTGTTCGCATTCCAAAACTACATTTTTTCTTGTTAACCACAAACTGATGCCTTTTTAAGACCTCCAAGACACTTGCTAAGTGCAAAAGATGAGAATTCTAATCGACACTATATACCAGAATGTTTTCAAAAAAAAAACAAAACAAACCTCCTAAGGAAGGGTCTGAAAATGTTATTCATTGCGGACCGAAATGTAGCTGGTGCGTTGGTCAATCCAAACGGCATTACTAGGAATTCATAGTGGCCATCATGTGTTCTGAAAGCCGTTTTGTGGGTGTCCTCATTCTTGACCCCAATTTGGTGATACCCAGATTTGAGGTCTAATTTAGAGAAGAAACCAGCACCGTGCAACTCATCTAAGAGTTCATCCACCACCGGAATAGGATACTTGTCTGGTACTGTGGCCCTATTTAGGGCTCTATAATTGACACACATTTGCCATGAAGCATCTTTCTTCTTGACTAAAATTATCGGACTGGAATAAGCATTGGAACTAGGATGAATGATGCCTATTTGGAACATTTGTTGAACCTATTTTTCATTCTCATCTTTATGATGGTGTGGGTATCTATACGATCTCACATTAATAGGACCTTGTCCTTGTTGTAAAACAATAGAATGAGAGTGGTTTCTTTGGGGAGGTAACTCTTGAACCTCTTGGAACACCTCCAGAAATTGGTCCAACACCAAGTTTAGCTCCTGCTCTTCTTTTCTGTTAAATTGAGTTTGTTGCTCCCTTATTATAGCCATTCCTTCAACTGATAGGAAATTACCACTTAAGATTGCTAAAATACTGTGAAGGATACTGAATCCTCAGCGTACACACTTCCTCTTCTCTGTATTGCCTTTGTTTTTGCATTGCCACACAACTCCACCTTTTGTCTTTCATGTTGGAATTGCATGGTCATCTCCTTCCAATCTATGATGACCTTTGCCAATGTCTGTAACCAAGCAACCCCTAAAATCACATCCATTCCTCCTAAATCTAGAACATAAGCATCAATCTTCCAGTCCAACTCACCCAACCAAATGGGAACCCCTATACACCTTTCTTTCGTAGTCACCTTACCCCTATACACCTTTCTTTCGTAGTCACCTTATGGCCATCACCCAATATGATTCCCAAGGTCTTATTCAACTCTATCGTTAACCCAAGGCCACTAGCTAACTCTGGTGAAATAAAATTGTGGCTTGCCCCACTATCCACCAAAATCACAATAGGAACCCCGTGTAATTTCCCTTCTGGTCTCATGGTCTTAGTTTCAGATACCATTGCTTCATTAACTCCAAACACTCTCATGGTTTTGCATTCTAAAGCTACATCGCCCTCCTCGTCAATTTCTGCCTATATAGCTATTATTTCTCCATCATATTCAATTTTTCATTGTCATCTAGAACCAATAACCTTAATTGTCTCTCTGCACATTGATGTAGTGAATGGAATCTCTCCCCACATCGGAAACAAAGGCCTTTGGCCTTTCTATCCATGAGTTCTTGGTAGGAAATGTGACGCAACCCCCTGTTTTTCTCTGTCGACACTCTCCTTTCTCCCTCAAGCCTCCTTATCGGTGCTGCCATGGGTGGTGCGGCAGCTATGCTCTATGCATGGGAGTGAGTCCATGCACAATGTCGAGAACCTAAGTTCTCGATGCCTCCATGCTCTCCGTTCACCTCTTCTTCCACCGCCCTTGCGATTTTTATCATCTGGTACCTGTTCACCGGCCCAAACGTGCGCACCCTCCTCCGTATATCCAATCGCAATCCACTCATGAAATATCTCATAAATTGTTCTTCCGGTAAACGACCCACTTGCGACGATATGAACTCGAAGGCCTTGATGTATCCTTCAACTGTGTCAGTTTGCTGCAAATCTGAGAGCTCTTCGAATGGGTTCTCAAACCGCCTCCCTCCATATCTATCAATTAAGGCTCTCTTAAAATTTTCCCAATCCAATTCCACCTCCGTCTCTCTCAGAAGGTTAAACCAATGAATGGTTGATCCTTCCATACTTAAGAGAGCCAATTTGATTTTTACCTGTTCTAAGGTATTATGAACCTCAAAATATACTTCCGCTCTAGTAATCCACCCCACAGGGTCAGACCCATCAAACATGGGCAGTTCAACCTTACGTACCGACATCCTATATTCCTCCATAGTATCAGAGGAATGCTCCATCGGAGTGGATTGTTGAGGGGGTTGATTATTCCTTTCACCAGCCATAGTTTGCCCCCTTCCTGAGGTATCACTCCCCTATCCTTTTTCTGGTGTCTTACGTACCATCTTGCTCATTTACAGCAGCAAAGCTCGCTGGATTTCCCCCATTGCCATTCTCATGGACGATTGAATATCCTCGACTCCAGCCTCCAGATTCTCCATACAAGATTCCAACAAATCTACCCTATCAGACATCTTTGGTGGCATCAAGGTTGTTGATCTTTCTAAATTCTTAGTTCCCCAAAATAAAACTGATTCTCCCTTCCTATATTCGGCAGCTCGGACCAATGATAGAACTCTAGCCTTATAAACTAGAGATAGTGTATATTATTGAATATATGAAAGGTACTAATCTGCTATTACAAGGGTGATTACACTGGACACCCCTCCCAAAGCTGATTTGCTCCTCAGAAAGAAGGAAATTCTTTCTGTCTACAATATCTCTCTTCTTTCTCCTCAATGCCTCTTTCCTCTCCTCCTCTTTCCTCAAAACTACCTACTGAGGCCATTCTGTTACAACCTAGCCCTTATGCCAATTCAGCCCCTAACTAACTCACTCACTCCTCTTTGTCCCCTTTTTCTTTCTTCTCGAGTATACTCTCCATATCATAGGCTTATTTATGTCTCTGTTATTCTCTCCCCTTCCTGAAATACCCTCCACATTGGTCCTAACATACTTCTAATTGTTTTGTAATAATTGCTTATTGTTGTAGGATGGTCCTATTATTATCTGGTTCTCTTTTTTGTCTCGTTCTAGTTTCACAAATGCTTACTATTTCAATATAGAATTTATTTTACACAGACTGTATGACCATTTGACACGTCATCCTGCATTTCAATTTTGCAAAACTCGAGCTTTAAGCTTCTTAGTTTTCTTTTCAAACAGAAGGAAGATGTTTCATTCATTGATGCATTACCTGGACTGAAGTCATTTAGTTCCTTCGGATGAGATTTTACAGTGGAAACAAATTTTAGATTGTAAAGGTGTCATAGACGGTGTTTGTGTTTTTCATTACTAGTAATGCCTAGTAGTTGAAACTGACAGTCCAAGTATTGCATTCCAACTTTTGATCAGTCAAAGGATAGCATCTCGTTTTGATGATGTTGTTGATATCTTATTCAGGATAAGCAAGGGGGGCAAATAGGCATTTCGGTAGACTGTGAATGGGCAGAGCCTAATACAAGTAAAGTCGAAGATAGAGCTGCTGCAGCAAGGCGCCTTGAATTTCAGCTTGGATGGTAGTTCTTACGCCCTTTCTTATGGATAATCGTTTTCCTTATTTAATCAATTTGCTATTGGCGGCTAAATGTCATCTGATGGACACAAACGCTGGTTAGTTGTCTGTTTGGGTGACCTATATAAAAAGAAAATCCCCATAGTAAGATGGCTAGCTATGAGATCATAGTTTGAACATCCACAAAATCGTGTCTTTGGCAACTCCACAGCAAAAACTAGCATTACATTCTACTGGAAGTCACACTGATGTCACTGAACAAACGTAATTCTTGCCTTACCTCAACTTTATATCAAATTGACGAGAACACAATGCACCTTGGAAGGCTTTATCTTTTTGAGCTTCTAGTAGACTAGGCAAACATGAGGCTGATTTCTAGGGTCAGCAGAAGTCAACGGGCCTTGAGCCCAGTTTTCTAGGCCCGGTCAGGCCTCTAAGCAAAACAACATCGTTTTGCACCTTTAGCTAGAAAAAAAGCTCAAGCCCAGCTGGGCCGGGGTTAGACTCAGGCCGCCTCTAGCCTGGTCGGGCTCGGGTCCACTACCTCAGGCCCAATCAGGCGAGGGTCGGCCCCAACAGTGAAGACCCAAGCTGGGCCCACTTTGGCCCATTGCCATCTCTACTGATTTCATAGACTCGTGTACACAAAAAGTCATGCTTCGTGCCAGTGTAGGACAAGAAAATATTTTACACATCATCACTATCATTGTGAAGTTGATCTTGTTCTATTGCTGTCTTGATGGTTAACTAGTATGCTTTATGTTAGGAGTAAATACTTGTAATATGATTCTTCCAATTGGTCTATGCCTTGGGCATTTACCTTTTATGTTTTTTGAAGGTAGGTTCTTGCACCCGATATATTATGGTGATTACCCTGAAGTCATGCGTGAAATCCTAGGGGATCGACTCCCATTATTTTCCCAGGAAGAGAAGATTTTGCTTAGAAACTCAATCGATTTTATTGGTCTCAATCACTATACTTCGAGGTTTGTTGCCTATGCTGCAGATAGTCTTGAAGATAGCTGTTTCTATAAAACACAAGCGATGGAAAGACTGAGTACGTATTCATAATTTGTAGCTTGCTCTATGCTTCCGCTTCTGAAATTTCTCATTCTCTAAATGCTTTTGAGCAGCTAAATGGGAAGGGGGTGAGCCAATTGGTGAGAAGGTAGGCTTTCTCTTTCCTCTTTCTATGTGATTTACATGTTATATGCTATAATACTTTTTCAGTCCGATGAGAAAATGTCTATGGCCATGCATGCAGGCAGCTTCAGAGTGGCTCTATGTTTGTCCTTGGGGGCTTCGGAAGGTGCTCAACTATGTCTCCCGGAAGTACAATAACCCACCAATTTATGTTACTGAAAACGGTACATAGCTAAATTTATTTATTGGATTTTCCAAAATTTTCCTCATATTGTGTACTATTGCAATTGTTTGCAAATATAGTATCTTGAAGAGAAAATGATGGTTTTGTGAAGCTGGTCTAGATTTGTATCTTTTAAGTTAATGGATTTCAGCCGGTTGATGGGGTGTACATATACCAGAACCTTATGCTGTTATGTAGCATGTGAAGCTACTATTCTGGATGATAGTCAAGGGGAAAGATTATTGGCTAGTTTGCGGTTGATTCACTTTAGTTTTAGTTTGCGGATATATCAAAAGCTTTTCACACCACCATACTGCTATTCATAGTTTGGATGTGATTTTTATCTATTTGGCAGGGATGGATGATGAAGATATAGATATTCCACTTCATGAAGTTTTGGATGACAAGTTGAGGGTTGTTTACTTTAAAGGCTACCTTACTTCAGTTGCTCAAGCAATCAAGTAAGTTATTTGACGAACATTGTGTGGTACTTTGGCAGCATAATTTCTTTCTTATGTTGTTATTATGCTTCCTTTGAAAGATGGTCACATTTTTAGCAATTTCATCTGCTCAATTTTTGGTATATAAAAGTTGGACCCATAAAAAGATTGCTACTGCTGGTAGGATAGCTCATTAAGCTATTTCATCTGTGATGACGATGCATGATCTGTAAACTAACATGCTTAAATTCTGTGGACTCTGGTACGAACCTTAACAGCCCTATCCTAAAAGCAAGCTAATAAGGTAGGAATCCCACAGATATAAACTCCATATTGGAGTCCACGCTTCTGATATGTGACGCAAGTTCCATACCTAACAATTGGAACCATCGCAGACTCTCCCTTCGTATGAGCATTAAGTGATTTCCTTTTGTAATTGTCATGTGCAGTAATCAATTAATGGCTATACTTTTCGTGCATTAATGGCTATACTTTTCGTGCATTAACTTCCTTTGAAAAGTTTTTAATAATGCATGTATATGAAATTCAAGTTATATATATGCATTGGCAGGGATGGAGTGGATGTAAGGGGACATTTTGTTTGGACATTATTGGACAATTTTGAGTGGGCCCAAGGTTATACCAAACGATTTGGTTTGATTTATGTGGACTATAAGAATGGGCTTTCTCGGCATCCAAAGTCATCTGCATACTGGTTTTCGAGATTCTTGAAAAGTGGAGAAGGAGAAAAGGGCAATGAAGAATGATCGACTCGGTCTTCTTTTGTAACTTCTGTGCTATTAGACACCCAGTTAGATCTGCCATTATAAGCTGTGTTCTGCTGAGAATTTGTGTGAGCAAAAGTCATATATGCATATTTTTCTGTGTAGCACAATCTTGTAAAAGGTAACTACTAAAAAAATAAGGGTGATAAGTTGGAGTGACAGTTTCGAACAAAAGAAGGGGAAGTTATGTCTTTAATGATCTATTTTATACAGCATGTTCCACTAATGTAACTACGGCTTCACCCATAAACTTGAATATTTCATTGCACAAAGCAAGGACATGGCTTCATCCAAATCCAGTTTAAGTCGGGTCAAGTCAAATTAAAACCTGATCGCTCTGTCTTATGGCAGTGGCACAATAAAAAAAAGTAAAAACAATAAAAGAATGCATATTAACAAAAACATTTGTGAGTCTATTTTAGGGGCTGTTACGGGGATTGATAATCAAGGCTAGACTTGACTTATAAGACACGAATATTAGAAAGGACTTGTATTTGAAAAAAAGAGACGATGAGTTATACGTTATTTGTTACATGTCAAAAAGTGAGAAACAATTATTATGTCAGTTCCTCCAATCAGTCAAATTTTCTGATGAGTATGCATCAAATATAGGTCGTTGTGTGAATATTAAAGAGTGAAAAGTGTCAGGATTGAAAAGTCATGATTGTCATGTACTTTTGCAACGATTACTTCCTGTTGGAATACGTGGGTGTTTGCCGAAGGATGTGTCTATTACTTTGGATCAATTGGGAGAGTTTTTTAAGCAATTATGTTGAACGACACTTAAAGTTGAAGAGCTTGATAAATTGGAAAAAGATATAGCATTGATTCTATGTAAGCTTGAACTATTATTCCCCTATCGTTTTTTGATGTTATGGTTCATTTGGCAATTCACTTACCATATGAAGCAAAAATTTATGGACCGGTTCAATTTTGATGGATGTTTCCAATTGAAAGGTAATTCATATTAAATTCAACAAGTTTTTTCTATGTTATTTGTTTGTGACAATTCCTAAGTTCATAACTCATTATGTTAAGGTTTTTATGCTCTCTTAAGCATTCTGTACATAATAGAGCTCGACTAGAAGGGTCTATTGCAGAAGCTTATATAGCAAATGAATGCTTGACTTTTTGTTCAATGTACTTAACTGATGTGGAGACAAGATTTAATAGACCAGAACTTAACTTTGACTTTCATGACGACGATGGGTTATCTATTTTCTCCCAAAAAGTTAAGTCACTTGGTGTGGGTAAATATGTGGAGTTAACTAAAGACGAATTTGAAATCGTCCATTGGTAAATTTTGAACAATTGCGAGAAAGTCGATACATACATGGACTACGTATATTCCTTTTCATTCAAACAATCATATTACAATTTTCTTCATTCAGTATGAGATCTTACTATCGTGGTCTTTTTTAAATAGAGAGCACAAAGAGACAATTCGCAGCAAAGGGATTATTAATATTGACGAAAGACAGGCAGAAGTCTATATCATGGTTTAGAAATCGAGTAAGTTTCATATTGATTACATATTATGAAAATATGAGAATATGTCTCATCTTTATATTTATTTTCAATTTGTCGTACAAATGATACGGTTACATAACTGTAACGCTCAAGAAGCGACAACAGTATTATAAAGTTTGGCATGTGGGTCTCATATTTGTGGGAAGAAATACACAGGTTGCATTGTAATGGGGTAAGATTTCACATACAAGATCGAGATAGTCGAATTAGAAGTCAAAATTGTGGGGTTGTCATTGAAGGATGTCATGACGACGAAATCATTGACTTTTATGGTGTCATATGTGAAATAATAGAGTTGCACTACATCAAGTATAAGAAGGTTATTCTACTTAAATGCAAATGGTTTGATCTAACTGACATGAAAGTGAACGGGCATATTACTAGCATAAATGTTAGTAACACATGGTATGATAATGATCCTTTTGTCCTTGCAAGTCAAGTCAAACAAGTTTTCTATATCAACGATATTGTATTGAGTAGCGATTGGAAGGTTGATCAAAAGTTTCAACAAAGGAATGTCTTTGAATTTTGTGAAAGGGATATCGGTCAATTGGATGAGGATGTAGATGAAGTCTATCAAGAAATTGGACGAGAGTTTAATAACGAAGGCATTCCAGTAGAAGATGCAGATATATCATCATTCCATAAGAGAGATGTCGATCCCAACATAGTTCAACTAGATGAAGTCCAAGCTTATCTTATCTTACAAATAGATGAAGACTATACTCAGGATGACTTAAATGGCAATAACAATATTTTGCTCGAATATATTAATGATGAAGAAAATCTTGATCATAATGATTGAATGTAAATAAATTGTTTGTATTGTTTGAAATGTTGTGTTCATAATTGCCTTATGTTGATGATGTTTTACTTATGTTAATTTACGACGACTAGATGCATATTTTTAATGTTTCACTTATGTTTATGCAGAATGTTATGACGAATGTTTAGTATTTAACTCCTGATCTCCTTATATTCATGTGGATTATTAATGTTTGAGTTAAGATTATACGTTATCTTCATATTTCATTTTAGTTGTTCAATATAATGGCACCTAGTAGAAACAAGGAAAAAAGGGTGGCAACGACCGAAAAAGTTCCTCCCCCACAACAAACAACTCAATCCGACCCCATCATTCAACAACCAACAATTGCATCCTTGATGAAGACAGTCAACAACATCATTTATCAACGTCGTCTATTAGTGCTAAGAGATCTTCAGGTCTGTTATTGTTAACCAAACATATTTACATTAATGCTGAAATTACTCATTACATGTTTAGTGTATTTTCTTACTATGATTTTTTGTTTTCAGGTTTCAATACTAACATTAGAAAACGAGGTAGAGGTATCACAAAAGGAGCTGAGTTGCAACAGATGAATGTTGCAATGAATAATAAGTTGTTTGTGACCATTGACCCCACGCAACATTGCCCTCTGGATAAGATCCAATCTGTAAAATTGTCCAGTGAGTTAGGCGTCGTTGTGAGGAATGAATTACCTTGCCTTCAGCATGCCAGACAGTTGAAGGAAGACAACTTGCTCCAAAATGCTTTGGACAAAGTTTTGGTAATATTTCAATTCATTTGATTATATGTATTGCGATTTTACTTAACACAAACAGTAAGTTAACTTATACGTGTTCCTCTCAGATGAAGCTCAATATCGTTCATATCGACAAGCTTGAGGTTTCAAGCTGTGTTAATTCACTGTTGAAACAAACGGCGATGGATCATCGATATAGACTTCATAAATATTACCAGTCTTTCCCTTCCGACGAAGAGGCAAGGAGACATGTTCTAGAACGGGTGACTCTAGCAATTTGGAGTGAAATGTGTGATTATTGGGCCTCTGTGAAGGTTCAGGTTTGTTTTATTTCTCTTCATGTTTCCTTCCATTAATTTTGTTTATACATTTCATGACTACTATTCTTAATTTAGGAAAAGTGTGAGAAAGCTAAGGTGAACAGAGCAAAAATGAAGACTCCTCATAACACCAGCTCCAAATCATTTATTGTCGTCCAACAAGAATTTGTAAGTGTAACATTTTCAACTTATTCTTCTATTTCTTAATACAATAAATTCTATTATCTTCTAATTTTTTTAATTCATATAATAGAGCCAAACTCAACTCCAAGGACAAAAGTGTAATAGGATCACACTGTACAAGCTAACACACTACAAGGAAGATGAAGGTTGGACGTCTAAAGAGGTACAAAGTAATTATGTATGTACAAAAAAATTAATATTAAAGCTTTTTTATGTATTTCTAAGTAATAATTGTTTAGTTAACTCGATTTTGTACTTTAAATTGTAACACAAGATGCAGGAGTTGTTGTAGACATCATTGTCTCAGGGGAATTAGCCCAATATCGATGACATTTGTAACAATGTCCTTGGTACAAAGATCGAGGTATATCAAAGATCTTGGGTATGACCCTAAGCCTGTTGGTGCATCTTCGTCACGACCAACATATGTCACAACGCTTCAAGAGGAGACCCAGTCACTGAAGACTAAGTTATAATGTACATAAGAGAAGTTAAATCATAATGTAAAAGAAGTGAACAAGCTTAAAAAGATGGTCAAACAATTACTTGACTCAAACTATATCAGCAGTAGTGACGATGAGGAGTCTTAATTTGTTTATAAATTTTGTTCAAATTCTGTAATTAACCTGTAATTATTTTTTTTAAAATGCATTCCATTTTTAATATTTATTTTATTTCAATTTATTATTATTTAAATAATATGTCTCCAACATTAATTATAAAATGTATCTAATTTATATTTCAAATTGTCTTTAAAATTGTAATAAATTAAATTTAAAAAAATTAACAATTATAATAAAATTTAAATTTAAAAATAAATGTTTGTCACTAAAAAGTATTAGCTACCAAAACAAAATCGTCACAAAATGTTATTACCTACGTTTATAAGAATGTCTCTAAAAATATTTACCTGTAACAAACAATTAGAGCTAAAACTATTATGCTACAAAAACAAAATCGTCAGTAAAAATAATTACCTACGACTACGATTTAGTAAGTAAAAACATTTATCTACGAAACATATACGTCGCAAAATCCTACGTACGACGTTTTTGGTTCTCGTTGGTTATATGTTTTACCGACGAATATATTGTGTATCCAAAACCTTTTTGTGACGATTTCGAAAAACGTCGCGGATATTATTTTGCTACCCGGATTCAGCAACCATTATGGTGACGATTTTGTTTCGTCGCCAATTATTATTTTACACGATTTTTTAATATTTTGCGACGTTTGAATTCGTTGCCAATAACCTTATCTGTTGTAGTGTTTAGGAATAATTTGACTACTCAAAATATTTGTAGGTTGCTAAAGGCCTTGTATGAATTTAAACAATCGCTACGGGCATGGTTTGGGAGATCTAAAATAGTAATAATATCTATAGGGTATAGACAAAGCCAAGGGAATCATACATGTCATTAAACAGTCCCTTTCATGGGGAGCCACATTGTAACATCTCGTTCTCACACTAAAGGTTAAAACCTTAGATTTTCGTAATTGAGAAAATAGCAATGAGAAGTTAGGAAAATGCATTTCATGCATATGTCTAATGTTAGCATATACATATGTGAATTTGAATTTTTACACACATCAAAATGACTGTACATGCATTCATTGACAATTTCCGGGTATAATTGTTTATAAAAGTGATTATATTGAGAATTGTGGTTTTTATATGTGGAAAATTGATTTGGGGAGTGTATTTAATGAGTTAGAATTTTTGGTGAATTTTGGGAAAATTTTTGAAATTTTGGGTATTTTTGGACTAGAAAAATTGCTAAATGGCAAAACAATTGTTAAATGGTAGTAGAAATTACTGTCCAATGGCAATGAAAATTTTGAGAAATGACTTTGAGATTTAATGACAAGTTCCATTGAAAATTAGGAGTCAATTGGATTAGAAATTGAAGACAAAATGGACTAGTTTAATAAAAGGCCAAAAAGGGACCATGAGAAAGTGACATGTGGCAAATGACACACCACTTGTTTAAATCACAAAACTCACTAAGTGAAAGACCCACAGTATGGTCTTTCACTTATACATTCACGAAACACACCTCTCCTCTCCAACTTCTTCATTTCTTTATCTCCTTCATCCACGACATTCACTCTCACCCTCATCATGTTGCCTTTTGTTCAACTCTTGCACCTTGCTTCTTCAAGATTCATGGTTTTCTTCTTCTTGTTGCTAAAAGACCTAATCTATTCCTCCTTCAAACAATGATGATCGTGTATGTGGAGGAGCTAGGGTTTCTTGGTGATTTGAAGAAAATGAAGCTAATAAGTAAGTATAAGCATGAACTTTTCTTGATTTGTTGAAGGAAGCATATTTGATGATAGGTAGAAGTTAATGTCATGAAATGGTGTTTTGTATATGTATGTGTCGTGAATGATGAAGAGTATGTAAATTTCTTGCTTTTACTGATGAGTAATGATTTATAGAGATGTTTTAGAGGTTGAATGATTATGACCAGGAGTTTTGTATATGCTAGAACGTTGGTGAAGAAATGAACATATATA
>JAOQMQ010000193.1:48065-74471 GCA_027563845.1 Erythroxylum subrotundum
TATAATGTATTCGTTGATCGAATTTTGAGAGTTACACATTTGAGCCTAAATAGTTTGAGTGTTGAAGTGTATATCAATGAGAGGACTTATTATTTTGATATGGCATAGATTTCCTCTAACTCTATTATGCTAGATTAATTCAACTGTTACATGTAAACTGAGTTCATTGATTTTATGTGTTGATCGTGCTAAACTGAGTTCTAGTTATCATGCTTGAACTAATTGATATAGTCGGGGATCTGACTTGAATGCTGCATACTTAAGTATTTTTCTTCGCATTGCATGTTTTTGTTTTTCTGCACTTTATTTTTCAGGTTTTCTGTAGTTCTACTTTCTGTTCTTTTTCTTACTTGAGGACAAGCAAGAACTAAGTGGGGGGAATTTGATACACTCATATTTTCATATATATTTAGGACTTAATTCAGAGTCATTTACATTCATTTTATGTTCATCTATGGCTGGTTTATCATGTTTTAGCATTATTCGAGGTTTGTTGACGTAAAATGCATAAATGAAACAAATAAACTCGAATTGCACTGTTTTTGGGTTTCTGGCAGACTTGATCTTTAGCCATTTTGGGATTTTTATCTCAAGATTGGTTTAGCCAAAAATTTTGAATTTTCATACTTAAATTCTTGACTCATTGACGGATTTTTTTAGACCAATTGCAGATTTTTCTGAGCTGGAATTCAGGAGAAATAAATTCCCAAAATTTGCATCAGATTTTAGATCGCCAGAATGACCTATTGACAATGTTTTGATTATAACTTTTGACTCAGATGGAGAAATCCTGTGATTCAAGTCTCATATTGAAGCTAACTTAAAGATGAAGATACTGATAAAATTTGAGCCCCTAAATCGTCACCGTTTATTTTTTATGCACTGTCGAATTTGACCATCAAAAATTTATTCTAACCAGCCAAGGATCAACATTAGCCCCCACTTTTAATTATTTCAGCCCAAGTACAACTCACTCTCCACTCCAAAAACAGCCTCCACTACAAGATAAAAAGAGCCTCCATTCTCCTGCAATTATGCCAGCCTCCAACACCAACAAAAGATAGCCTCCAATACCAACAAAGTAGCTTCCATTTTATTCACGCTAGCAGCCTTCGTTAAAGCTTAAAAAAGAACCCCTCCATTCAATCCAAAAACTTGATTGTCGCAGCCTCCACACCTTCACAAAAACAGCTAGCCTTCACATCATCATTGACGCATGGACAACTTCATCCAGAAAATAACACGCTGCAACCCTCCATGAAAAAGTCTCCATTCACGCACACCAAAGTTTCTTTTTGATAAAAACTTCCACGCAACTGTTGTTTTTACTCCAACCTTGGACGTGGCCTCCATCCAAAAGCCATAGACGCAAGCCTTGATTTTTCTTCTCCAATTTTCAACACTCACACACAATAGCCAGCCTCCACTCACGCACAAAAGACAAAAAAGAAGCAGCTACATCCAACAACACAAGCCTCCTCCAATTAAAAACAAGAGAATTTTGCTTACCAACCCTTCATTCATCACTCACCAACACATCAGCCTTCAACCATCCTCTCCATAAGCGCAACAGCTCCATCCACCACACTTAACGCTGCCTCCATCAAACAACACTCCAGCCCTTCACCCCCACTCCACTGAAACACCACCAGCTCTCTCATCCACCAACGCAAGCCATCTTCACCACTTCACCACCAAGCCTCCATTCATTCTCACGCACAAATCATAATCCACCAGCCAGCCAAATCAGCCCAAACATCCAATAACGTAAACTTCATCCATTCACCAACCAACACAAGCCTTCATATTTCATTCTCTCAAATCACCAAAGTAGCAGCTCCCCTTGGATTCACCTCCAATCTTCCACAACATAAGTTGTCTTCATGCAAGCCTCCATCACCATTCACTGCCAAGGAAGCAACCACGCAAGGAGAGGGGAGAGCTCATTTTTCTGTTGACATTTAGAGCCATGCTTTTCATTTATATTTGATTGCTTCATGAGTCTATCTAGAGTTTATGGTTGTGAATTGCTTGACATGATGATTTGTGGCTAAAACCTTTAATTTCTCTTAGGGATTTGATATTTTTGTTGATGCTTTAATATTGAATTTTGCTGGAATCCATGACTGAAAATTTATTTACTTGTTGATTTTTCCTTAGGTATATTTGTTATTCCTTTGGATTATTGAAAATTGCCTTGGTATAAATTCGCCTTTGAAAAAAGGGAGTTTTTGCTAGAAGATTGAAGGAAATTTTGACTAGGATTTTCTTGTGAGTTGGGAGACCCAAGAAACTTAGGAGGTAAAAATTGAAGGTTTGAGACTTAAGAAACTCTAGGAAGAACTTAAGTAAGGGATTACTAAGTGACATCTAGAGTGGATAGATTAATTCACCTTTGGGAAAAGGGGATTAATTACTCTTAAAATTCACCTACAAGGTTAGGATATTTCAGTTGTGAAGGATAGCTAATTCAATATTAAGGTTGACAAAAATATCATTCCCTAAGAGAAAGTCATTTCCCTTGCCGTTAAAACTTTTAATTAGTAAATTGTTGCAATCTTATCTTAATTAGTTATTGCATAGATTTGTCATATTCATAGTTATTTTGGTTTCATTAAATTGTGCAATTGCTTAGAAATTTTCTTGAGTTTTTAATAATTCGTTACATTGTTTTAATTTTCCAAAATTTAATCCAACCCGATTTCAAACACTGTTAGCTAGCTTAGATTTAAATTTTTTCATAATCCCTGTGGATACGACTCGGTTCTTACCGATTTATTACTCACTTCGATAACCGTGCACTTGCAGTTCACGAACAAGCAGAAAGAATACTTTGTGAAAGAGACCTACAGAGGCTCTGGAATGAATGAAAGAATACTTGTAAAGTTGAAAAGTATAGTGAAATCTCAAATGAACTCTGAGGACTAGACGTAGCCCAAAGTTTGGGGTGAACCAGTATAAAATCGTGGCCTTTACTCTCTAACCTTACACTTTATTTTTCTTGTTGTTAGACAACAATTACTTGCAATTCAAATACGTATCAACTTTAGTAAAGTATCTTTGGTATTCATTTGATAGTTGAAAAAGATTTTCAAGAAATATCAAAAGATTGGTAGTCTAGAAAAGATTACACAATTCAACCTCCTTCTTGTGTATTTTGTATACTTTAAGTGATTCATATATTAACAAGTGATTTACTTCAGTTTTTGGCCAGAAGCATGCTTTACTGTTGTCTATTTACAAAATAGAATGAAGACTAGAACTTTGAAGGAGAAAACACCTTTTGAAGTCTAGTTTGGAGTTAAACCGAAAGTGAATCATTTAAGAGTGTTTGGATGTGTGGCTTATATGCATATTCTTGAAGCAAAAAGGACATAATTGGATGAGAAAGCAATGAAGGGAGTGATGTTAGGATATAGTGCAGAATCTAAAGGATATAGAATTTACATTCCTGAAACTAAGAAGGTGTTTGTGTCTAAAGATGTGAAATTTGATGAAAATGAAGGATGGAAGTGGGGAGAGCCCACAGTCAAGAAGTCAGGAGGAGTTGACATTGAAATACCATTAAATGAACCAGTTGTTGATGAGGTTATGAGAGAAGGACCGCATGATGAAGTGATAGCAGCTAGAGATTCCAATAATTCTGAAGATGAAAGGAATTAAGGGGAGACATCACCTAGCTTAGAAAGTGATGAATTAAGCTCAGAAATTCAGGAGGAGACTTCCAGCTCTGACAGTGCTCATAAGGAGAGAGACTTGGACTCAATTTATAATGAAACTAACCCTTTGTTTGATTTCAGGTATGATAATGCAGATGAAGAAGAACTAGATGATGCACTCATGATATCCCAATATGCCATGTCTGCAGGAGCTGAACCAAAAACTTACAATCAGGCAATTAAACAAGGAGTGTGGCAAGGTCCAATGAATGAAAAGATAAAGGCAATAGAGGAAAATGGGACTTGGTTGCTGGTTGATCTGCCTAATCCAGAAACCAAAGTAGTAGACTCGAAGTGGATTTATAAGGCAAAGCTAAATCCTGATGGATCTGTCAACAAGTATAAATCTAGATTGGTTGTAAGAGGGTATAAGTAGGAATATGGAGTGGATTAGACTGAAACCTATGCACCAGTGGCAAGATTAGACACGGTGAGACTACTTCTAGCATTGGGAGCAAAAAATGGATGGAAAGTGCATCAAATGGATGTGAAGAGTGCATTTCTCAATGGAATGTTGGATGAGGAAGCGTATCTGAAGCAACTCGAAGGATATGTGAAAAAGGGACAAGAGTAGAAGGTGTACAAGTTGGTGAAGGCTCTATATGGATTGAAACAAACTCCAAGAGCCTGGTATTCAAGAATCAATAGCTACTTGTTGCAGAGTGGGTTCATGAGAAGCAAAAGTGAAGCCACATTGTATATGAAAGGTGATGATGGAGAGAAACTAATCTGCTCATTGTATGTAGATGATTTGCTCATAATTGGAACTAAGGACAAATTGGTAGAGGACTTTAAAGAGCTGAAGAAGTCTGAATTCCAAATGACAAACTTAAGAAAATTGAGTTATTTCTTAGGTTTGGAAATTGATCAAAGGAAAGATGGGATCTTCATCCACTAAAGGAAATATATAGAGGAGCTTATTGAAAAGTTTAGTTTGAAAGATAGCAGTGGTATGACAACTCCCATGGAGCATCAATTAAAGCTGGAGGCCGCAACACCAGGTGAACAATTTGATATGACTTACTATAGAAGCATGATTGGATCATTAATGTATTTAAGTGCTTCAAGGCCCGATATCGCATATGCTGTGAATATTATAGCCAATTTTAATCATAATCCTTCAAGACAACATGCTTTATATGCTAGAAGGATACTTAGATATATTAAACATACTGTTGATTATGGTATTTGGTATGGAAGAGGAGAAAAAGTGGAGCTTTATGTCTTTAGATGCTGGAAGTAATGAGTGCAAAAGTAGAAGTGGGTATTGCTGTAGTATGGGGCTTAGAATTTTTGCTTGGTGTTCAAAGAAGCAGGGGAGTGTGGCACAATCAACAGCTGAGGCTGAATATATGGCAGTAAACATGGCTGCCAAACAAGCTCAATAGTTAAAGAAAATTCCGATGGATATAGATGAATTGAAGAAAAAATGTGTAACAATTTATTGTAATTCTAGTGTTGCCATTTCAATGGCTGAGAATCCATCTGATCATATGAGAACCAAACATATGAAAGTGAAGTATCATTATGTCAGGGAATTGATCGAAGAAAAGGAAATTAAGATGGCTTTTTGCATATCAAACTTTCAACTTGTTGATTTATTTACAAAGACATTGCCAAGATGAAGATTCGAAGCCTTAAGAAAATTGATAGGTGTGCAGGCTCCACAAAACAAAGGAGGAGCTGTTGATTTGTGTTGTTTCATGCAGCCTGCTATACTGAAATTTGTGGAAGAATTGGCAAGATCAGTTAAAGTGAAGAAGAAAGGCAGAATGAAGAACAAGATTCCTATGTATAAAAGAAAGCTAGAGATGATGATCTTGGGAGTAATTCAGAAGTGCTTGGATCCGAAGAACAGAATTCGAATGATTGAATATCAGTACAAGAAAGGTGAAAAGAATGAAGCAACATGCAATGGGAAGCTGCAAGATGAAGAACCAGAATGTATGAAGCAAATATAGAGCTGGTTTTACATCAGTTGATGAAAACCTAAAGCAGAGGCTGATAATTCCTGATGAAATTATGAAAACAGTCATACAAGTCAATGAAGTAGAAGAATTCAAAGTCAAAGTATCAATTGCCATTAAAGAGAATTAAGCTAGCTCAAAACCGCACATCAACTTTTGGTTTCTGCAGCATCAGTTTTCGTCTTTTTACTTTCTGCAGCTTTTAAAATCATTAGGTGATACTATTGTCAGAGTTTGTTCATTTTTCAGACAGCATTGTTGTTTTGTCCTTGACAAACCAACGAGAGTGAGATACTTGTCAAAATCTTGCTATTTAGTTATGTTTGTTTTTCATTTTCAGCCATTGATGTAAGATGGCACAAAATGTGTGAGAGCTAATATGAAAAGCTCCAGATCATTTTCAGTATGTAATAGTTGCAGAAATATATTTAAAAAAAAACGACCATCTTCTTCATCTGTGTATGAAAAATCCTTTCTTTAATTTTTCTGTTGTTCATCTTGAGTTGCTTTTGGAGTTGTGTTGAACAAAATTCTTGGAGTGGAAAGAAACAAACTTTGAAGTTGAAAATTCCATTTATGGAGAGTTAGCATAATCTCATTGCTACTATCCAAACCAAACCTTTTACAAAACACTTGTGAGAAACATACGAGAAACATACATTGTTTATTAGAGTAACAATTACTACATTTCACAGAGAATACAATCAGTATATTAAAGTGAATGTTGATCTTCTGCAATATTTCTCTTCCTTGGAGCAAAACCATTTAGTTCAGAAGCTGCTGCTGGAGAGTCCCAGCTAGAGTCACCTTCAAGCTTGAGATTTGTGTGGAGAAGGAAGTTCTCTTCTACCTTGCTAGAGATCTATACTTTTTTCCAATTTGCAGGCTCTTAAAACAAGGGATTACATACACGTTCAACAGGCAAAGCCCCTTGAGATCAGCATCATTTTCAAGCCACGGGTAAAGCTTATGAAGTCAGATTTCCGACCTCTTATAGGAAAATGCAGATAATGTTGATAGTTCACGTAGTGGTGAGGCAATTCTTGGAGCAACCTGGTCACCTTTCTCTTTTGTTTATTTATTGTAGCTATATTAGTAAGAATTAAAATCCCAAAATCAGTTTTTCATCTAGGTCATGTAGCTGGGGACCTTAACAAGCGGGTAGGGTTTAGCACATGATAACATGTTGGTTGTAGCCGGTGTGGTAATGTGAGCCATATCTGTAGATAATCTAAGGAAAAAAGATAAAACGATCATAAGTTTCATGATAATGGTAATCACGTTTATTGTAAACTAAAATACCCTTGTATATTTTAAATGTCATTTGTGGATGCATAACGTGATTTAGTTTATATTAATCATGATAGTTATAAAAGACATTTGCTGGTGTGGATGAAAGTGTATACATTTGTCCTATATTGTTTTGAATTTGAACTCTGCCAGACAATAGCCAGAAGGGAGCAAGAGTAGATACTCACGAAGGTAACAACCTATCTTCTTATTCTGAATACCTGAACGGTAGCTGAATGCACCATATATTCGGCTAATTACATGAAAGAGCTTAGGCCAAGCTGTAACCGATGACTTGTGACTCTCTGAATCATCTTCCTGATTTAAGGACAACACTTTTTTTATGAAGATATACTGATCACATGAAACTGAATAAATTATGTATCAAGGCCTCCAAGGAGGAGGGGGAGGTGGACTTTGTGGATAAAGAGGTGGCACCGCCGAGAAGATGGTGTTCTTATCAATTCCAATGGTACCAGCAGTGGTGGTAAGGGATGCGAGCGCAGCAACTAATCCAGCATTTCCTGCTAAAGTAGGTTCAGTGTAGTTGAAATTGTTACGAATATCATGGAAGTGATCAAACCTATCAGGTCCTCCAACCATGGCTCCTGTAATGTTGTTAGGATTTGGATGTTGGTTATCACGCCACTTCCATCCACCGGTGCATGAATACTTTCTGTTATCGTGAGGTGTTGATGCTCCTCGGTGATGCACTTGCCTTGGGAACTTGTCGCCGTACCCCACCACATAGCTCATTTTCATGGGATTATCACCTAATAAGTAGTCTACCTGATGTATCATTGATTAACAAGCAGATAAGAGATGGAAGTCGTTTCATCTTCTTAATCTAGCTAATTCCTTTATGTATATATATAAGTTTCTAAAGCTTCTCTCTTCTCATCCAATGAACTATATTACGATCGAAATGTCAGAGCTTAACCTTTGGTAGCTTCTTTTGACAGTGTCAAGTTTGGTTCGCTGCATTCTGTTATTTGACATTGGACTCTTATTCTATAATATCTGTCTATAACTTAGCAAATAAAATATGTGTGTGCATGCTTAACAGAAATCTTAAGGCAACTAATCCGAGTAAATACCTGGGAGGTGGCAAATTCTCGTAAATCATTCAAATGAGTAAATTCGGAGCCACAGTAGAATCCAGGAACATCTGTGGCATTCATATAATCGACAAATAGCGATGCCAGGAAGGCAGCATTTGCTACAAACTGAAGAGGCTGCGGCCTCCCATGGTTTAGTTGGATCATTCCCCCTGTTTACGTTCGAATGTTCGGTATGTAAGCCTTAAACGTGAATGTGTGTGTATATATATGTATGTACATGTAGTGGCAAGAGCATCGTACGTACCTGTAGTCCAGTTGAATACTTGGTACTTCTGAAGATAAGAACACATGTTGAGAATGGTAGCATTGTGATACATTTGCAACATGTCCTCCTCAGGGTAGCCAGGACTCAAGAAAAGCCTATACCTTGTTAACAAGAGCATGGCGGCAGGTAGCTTATTATCCCAACTTAGCACACTTAAATCTGGAGTCCTGTAAAAAGCTTTGGAATTCCTTGCAATGCCTGGATTAGTTGCTAGTGAAATGTAGCTCAGGTTCCCTGTGGCATAGTACAACCATGCAGCACCCCACATGTACTCGTCGTAATACCCCGTGGAATTGTAGAAAGTTGCAATTTCAGGATTGTCTCGAGAATAACGTCTTCGTCTCCCACCATCCCTAGCAAACGCAAACACAGTCTCTGCACCCTTTTTAAGCTTTTTGGAATAAGCATCATCGTCTCTGAATACAATGGAGGCTGCTGATAATGCTGCCGCGATTTCCCCTGCAAGGTCCGGCCCCGAAGTTACGAACAGGGAAGGGCGTCTATAGTCCATGTCTTCTGGTCTTTCCCAACAGTAATGATCATCTGGAGTTGTAGAACCATTCTGCGCTGTGCCGACCTATGTATACAATTAGGAGCAAGGAGTGAGTTGTAGCGTTCAATTAGCATTTTACTCACTATTCCATCCATTTCCAATAAACAACGTAGGAAGGGGTGTATGGTATATATGGTACGTACCTGACAGTAAATCTTATCGATTCTGGTGGAACTAGAATTGAAGGTTAAGAGCAAGTAATCAGAACCCCAACTCACAAGGTCTCGCATATGTTTATACTCGCCAATAGCTTCATATTTGTGTTTATATTCGATAAGACTCCAGCTCAACATGGTCATAGCAAATGCCATTGGAAAATGGAATTTGATGTTGTCACCAGCATCGTAATATCCTCCAACAAGTCCCCTCTTCAAGTCTGTATCATTTCCATCTTGTAGCCCTGAGTCTCCTCTCCATACTATGCCATTGCTCTTTGGCAACCTACCAGCTACGGATATGTACATGAATTGATTTAATTCAATCAAATCCTATGTTACAACCTTATGTACGTAATTAGGAGGATATATTTTGCTGACTAAGTCTATCTATTGACAAATGAATCGTCTAGATGATAAGAGTCAGAGAGATGAGATTACTATAGAATCAGATCAAACCACATATTATCTTCCTATAGTAAATATGGCATTTTTTTTTGTATCAGCATAAGAGGTAGAAATCAAGGAAGGGATACATACACTTTTGAGCATTGAAAAAGAGAAGAGCCTTGTGGAGGGCAAGAGTATAATTGTCAGGCGGAGGAGGACGAGATGTGTGCTTAGGCAAAGTCTCCGCAATGATGGTGGGGAGTGCAATCACTAGAAATGCTATCCCAACGGAGTAGAGAGTCCACTTGAACACCTTGTGGCTGCACACTATGCAACCTAAGTCAACGTACTTTTTCCTTTTCTTCTTCTCTTGAGGGTACAATAACCAGCTCTGTTGTGTCTCATCCAGCAGATGATGCTGATGATGAAGGGCAGCTGAGTCCCACTCCATAGTCTTCTTCTTCTCTTCTTCTTCTTCTTCTTCTTCTTGGTGATGATGATTATTATTATGATTCACCATCTCAAACGTTCCTCCCCAGTGATTTCCCGAGTACATCTTCTATATATATATATATATGTATGTATAATTCCACACTCAGAGGATGAATGAAATGTACAAGCAAAACAGAAACTAGAATGATAACACTTAGAAATTATGCATCCTGAACTTTGATGACAGAGATCATCTGTCTCTGCATATGAACATGAATATATATCAAACAACCAAGATTAAGACGAAAACAGAAAAGGAAAACATACTGAGGTATTCAGGAATTGTATAAATATATGAAGATGTTTGTAGCTGCATACATATGTGTACAGGAAAAAGAGGCCAAAGAGCCTGAAGGAGTCAATTATGCTTTACACATGTAGATTCAGAAACTAAGGACGTGACCTGCACGATTCCAATGTTACTGTGGATAAATATATATCCAACCATCTATAGTTATATTAATTCAATACATGTGAATGTGATGTAGTGAAAAGAACATATTCTGGCTTTGGGAATATAAAACTCAGCTGTATACTTCAACTCCTTTTTCTTCTTCTTCATTTGTCATTTCGGGCACATAATAATACCGAGTCTAGAGAGTTGACTTTGTCCATACCATACACATGTTTTTGTTACTCCATCTACATCCATCTTCATTCAATTTTTTTTATAAAAAAAAAAAACAAGAAGAAGAAGGATATACACTTTAGTTTTAAAAACAATGGATTAATTAATTTGTTTTTTTCTGAATGGAAGAATTGATGGCTTTGAAAAACGCTTAGCTGTAATTACAAAGGATATTAAGTTTTATCTGTAACGCGTGTAGTGTAGTAGTCTTTCTTTTTGTTTTCCAGCGTGAAGAGTTAGAGAATGATGTGATGAAGCCTTTGAATTGTATTGAAGTGTATATATTTAAGGTAAGTCGTAACTGATGGGAACATATGGCATTAATTTAGGTACATGAAACTGACAAATCATTGGAACCAGCTCATCTTCTTTTGTATATAAATGATTACGCGTTTTAGAGGTCATGACTTCCCACAAAACCATATATATTTCTAATTTGCTTCGATAGTGATCATATCATGCGTAATTCTTATTTGACTTGCAATTAAATATTTTTAAAGTCGTATGTATATATTCCTGTCCTCTACCTCATGCATGCGCGCATATATATTATTCTTAAATCTTAATTCTTTCTGCTTCTGCTATTCATAATCCTTTTTTTTTTATTCGATTCAGCGGGTCAAATGGTGTTAGTTAGTACTCTAATACATAATTTATGCACTTTGTGAGTTCATGGCTTTTGGTCTCAAAACAGTTCGACCATTCTGGGCTTAGGCCTCAGGTTTCTTAGCTCACTCTCTTGATTCATTTGGGTTTGGATTATCATCGTCCAGTGACATTTAGTTCATTCTTCCTCGGGCTATCTGGAGTATAGCTCCCATGTTAATAAAGAATACATGATTAAGAAAAGCATTAACGTTGAGAGACTTAATTATTAAAAATTACATAATAGAGATATTTAAATAAGAAATTGATTATAATAGGGAGACCAAGAATATGTTAATCCCTAACTCTTCAGTATGTTACCGATTAATTATATTTTTCTCATGATAGAATAAGCTACTAATTTCATCTTTTTAGTCCATTAAGTTCATTGCGATTGTCCATTGTGCCAATTTTTGTTTTTAAGAGAGACCGATCCCTTGCAGCAGTTTTGATGATATCTCTTCAGGAAATTCCTGGAAAGCTTACGCAAATGGGCAGTTTTGTAAATTAATTTGGATAACAACTCAATTAGTTCTGGTGTATCAGAAGCAGTGTTGAAGTCTTTTATGCAGGTAAAGCGTTCGGTTCTGGCAATTGTCCGTCCCAAGTATTCTCCATCTCTGCTTCACAGTATAAAATGATCAATTGGAGGGGCAGAGAGTCATAGAGTTATGTGTAGAGTGATTTCAGATTTTTACAATCCATTTCTTATTGATATTTGTAGAATTCCTTGTATTTATACTTTACTGTATAGTGTACTGTACTGTGGATTTATTGTATCTATACATATGTTATGTTTTGCATTTTGTGTTTGTAGTTTTGTAGCTGATGTCGTTTTGTATAACACAGACTTTGATGGTATAAAACCATCTATTCTTTTTGTACTGTTTTGAATGAGGAATTAACAGAGTGATTACGAAATCAATTTTCTCCCAAAACTAAGTCCCTAGATTACAGTTTCTTCATGGTATCAAAGCACTGGGTAGATCCACAAGCTTGAGTCATGGTTGACCGCATTAATAGTTCAAGGTCCTCCTTTGGAAGCATTGCTGGAGAGGAGAATCCGATGTTCTTGCAAAACTCGGATCATCCAGGTATGGTGCTTGTTACGACTCCATTGAGTGGGAATAATTATCTATCGTGGAGTCGTGCGATAAGAATCACGTTGGGGGCAAAGTTGAAGCTAGATTTTGTCACCGGTAAATGTGAAAGGCCACGGGAAGATTCACCAGACTACGATCGATGGTGTCGGGTGGATTTTATGGTGACGTCGTGGATACTTAACGCTATCTCCAAGGATATCGTTAAGTCATTCCTATACATGAGCTCATCTAGGAATTTATGGAAAGATCTGGAGAGGAGATATGGAGAATGCAATGGGCCACTACTGTATCAACTGAAGAGGGAGATCAGCTCGATTTTGCAAGGGGATTTGTCTATCTCCAGGTATTTTACTAAACTGAAACGCTTGTGGGAAGAGTTAAATTGCTTGGCTTCTATTCCGCAATGTTCATGCGGAGCTTTGAAGCAATGTTCGTGTGGGTCTCTTAGACAATTAGTTGAATTTGGGGACAATGATAGATTAGTAAATTTTCTGATGGGTTTGAATGAGGAATATGATGCAATTAGGATTCAGATTCTTGTGATGGATCCTTTGCCTCATGTGGATAGGGCTTACTCGATGGTTGTTCGGGTTGAAAAACAGAGGGAAGTGAATGTTTCTTTTGTTAATAACATGACTGCTGCAATGTTGGTGCGTGGTTCTGGTGGCAGTAATGGAAGAGGGGTAGGTAGAGGTGGTTCTAAGAAACAAATGAATAAGGAGGATATGTATTGTGATTTTTGTAAAATGAAAAGACATACCCGAGAGATTTGTTTTAAAATTCATGGGTATCCGGATTGGTATAAGGGTTCTAAGGGTAAGAAAGGAGGGGATATAATTAAGGAATTGGTGAATATGAGTTATTCACCTTTGGATTATTCAATGGAGAAGGATGCAAAGGAGCCAGCCTGGAGACAAGATGTGGCAGCAATGATTCAACAAGGCATAATGAGTTTTATGCAAAGTCAAGGGAAGCAGATGCAAATGAAGGACAAGGGAGGAGAAGTCATCAACTTTGCACATTACAATGATTATGCAAGTAGCACTCTCAATCAATCTTTTAGTTCAGTTAGTTTAATTGAATGTGGTTCTTGGATAATAGACACAGGAGCTTCCAATCATATGTGCCATGATAGTGCCACGATATTGCCTTGTTTGACAAACCTACACCTGTAGCCAGACTTACCCCTGTTCACCTACCGGATGGCACAATTAAGACAGTGGATTTCACAGGGAATATTGTTCTTTGTGATAATCTTAGTTTGTCATCCGTTTTGCTTATACCTTCTTTCAAATATAATTTGCTTTCAGATAACAATCTAGCTTGCCAATCATCTACCAAATTTACCTTTTATGCAACCTTTTGTGTTCTGCAGGACCTTGTGACTGATGAGGTCTTAGCAGTTGGGAAGGTAATTGCAGGACTTTATGTTCTTGATAAGTCATCTTTTCTTAAACAAACCATTTTGTCTTACATCACACGCTTAAGGAGTAGTATCAATAAACCAATACATTGTCATAGTGTTGTTGATGATGTTTTTTGGCACCAAAAATTAGGCCATCCATCTCTCAATGTACCGAAACAGTTGCACAATTCTATCAATAACATGAATTTTTCTGATCAACCGTGTGATGTATGTCATATTTCAAAACAAACCAAGCTTCCTTTTCCTAGGAGTAGTATTAGTACAGTCATATGTTTTGAATTGTTGCATACAGATCTTTGGGGTCCTTGTAAACAAGGGCTCATTAGTGGAGCACACTATATCCTCACAATAGTAGATGGCTTTTCTAGAACTACCTGGACTTTCCAACTTAAACACAAGAGTTAGACTTCAACTTCTTAAACATATCCAAAATCAATTTCATGCTACAATCAAGGTTGTTAGAACAGATAATGGGACGGAATTCTTGAGTCATAGTTGTCAGGAAATGTTTGCCAACTATGGCATCATATACCAGAAAACCTCTCCTTATACTCCACAACAAAAGTCGTTGAACGAAAACATAGGCATTTATTGCAAACTGCTAGAGCACTTATATTTCAGTCTCATTTACCAAAACAATTTTGGCGAGATTCCATTTTAACTGCAACCTACATCATCAATAGGCTTCCAACTTCTGATCTAAATTGGAAGTCTCCATATTATGTTCTTTTTCATAAAGAACCTGATTATAACTTCTTGAGAACTTTTGGTTGTTTGGGCTATGCTTCTAATACTTTTCCTCATAAAGACAAATTTGCACCTAGGGCTTTCAAGTCTGTTTTTATTGGTTATTCTTCAGGACAAAAGGCTTACAAACTCTATGATTTACAAAGCCACCACAAATTTTCATTTCTAGGGATGTTGTTTTCCATGAAAATAAATTTCCTTTTCAATCTATTTCCTTGGATTCGGGAGTAGTTCCTTTGCCCAATCCAAATGTTTTACCATCTGTTGTGTCTCAAGAATCCTCATCAGCTGAGAATCTTGCTGAGGATTCTTCATATTCTTTAGCTCCCACTTCCTCTGATACTCCATGCTCCACTGATCTCGCACAGAGTCCAGCTCCTATTCATAGGATCACTCGTGTGACCCGAAGGCCTAACTGGTTGGATGATTTTGTTTCACATGCATCTGTTACTGATATTGCTCCTATTGTTGTCCCTACTGTGTTTAATTCTTCTCATACTCCACCTACATTTCCATTTGTACTCTCTTCTCATCTTACGTCAAATTATCATTCTTTTTAATGAATGTGTCTAATATTGAAGAACCTAGCTCTTTTGAGCAAGCTAAAACTAATTTGAATTGGTTGACTGTTATGGAGGCTGAGTTGACAGCCCTTGATAATAATCATACTTGGGATTTCACTGTTTTGCCGAAAGGGAAGAAAGCTATAGGTTCTAAGTGGGTTTATAAAGTTAAACTCAAACCTGATGGAACTGTTGATAGGTATAAGGCTAGGTTAGTGGCAAAGGGATATAATCAAATTAAGGGAGTGGATTATCATGTTTGTTTTTCTCCAGTTACTAAAATGGTTACTGTGAGAATCTTTATTGCTATTGCTGCTGCCAAAGGTTAGCCTTTACATCAATTGGATATAAATAATGCTTTTCTGCATGGGTATATTGATGAGGAGTTGTACATGTTGCTTCCTCAAGGATATACCAAGGTTGTTCCTAATCAAGTTTGTCGTTTGAGGAGGTCTTTATATGGCCTTAAGCAAGCCTTACGACAATGAAATCATGAGTTTACTGTTTCTCTTTATAAGCAGAATTTTGTGCAATCTGCTCATGATCCTTGTCTTTTCTTTAAATCCGAAGGAAGTGCTTATATAGCTCTTATTGTGTATGTTGATGATGTGTTGATCATGGGTCCAACGGAGGCATGTATTAATCAAGTCAAACGGTTTTTACATGACCAGTTTACTATTAAAGATATGGGCCCTGCCAAATATTTCCTTAGATTGGAACTTGCTAGGTCCTCTAATGGCTTGTATGTGAATCAGAGAAAGTATGTGTTAGATATTCTCAAGGATGCAGGGTTAACTTGTTCAAAAGGGGTTGCCACTCCTTTGTCTCCTCAATGTCGGTTTAATGATGCTAGTTCTCCTTTATTGGAGAATACAGATCGATATCGGAAGTTAGTTGAACGTCTTCTTTATCTTGGTTTTACTCGGCCCGACATCACTTATGCGACTCAGCAGTTGAGTCAGTTTGTTCAAGCTCCTACTGAGCAACATTGGCTGGCTGCCATTCATGTGCTCAAATATTTGCAGCAGTCTCCATCTACAGGTTTATTCTTTCCTTATAACAATCCTTGCTCTTTACAAGCTTATTGTGATGCGGATTGGGCTGCATGTCCTTTTAGTCGGTGATCTTTGACAGGTTTTTGTATCTTCTTGGGTGATACCTTGATTTCTTGGAACACTAAGAAACAAACCACCGTTTCTAGATCTTTCGCGGAGGCTGAATATCGTAGTCTTTCTACTACGGTTTGTGAGTTGCAGTGGATTTCTTATTTGTTGGCTGATTTTCAGGTGTCCATTTCTTTTCCTATTTTGTTATGGTGTGACAATTTGGCTGCTGTTCATCTTAATGCTAATCCGGTTTTTCATTAGCGGATTAAGCATTTGGAGATTGATTGTCATTTAGTTCGTGATAAGTATAAAGAAGGCTTCGTTTTTCCTCAACATATTCCTTCGAAGCTTCAATTGGTCGACCTGTTCACTAAAGCTTTATCAGCTCCCATTTTCTCTTTTTTGTTGTCTAAGTTGGGCTTGTGTGATTGGCATCAAGTTCCACCTTGAGGGGGGCTGTAGAATTCCTTGTATTTATACTGTACTGTATAGTGTACTGTACTGTGGATTTATTGTATCTGTCCATATGTTATGTTTTGCGTTTTGTGTTTGTAGTTTTGTAGCTGATATCGTTTTGTATAACGCAGACTTTGATAGTATAAAACCATCTATTCTTTTTGTACAGTTTTGATAGAGGAATTAACAGAGTGATTACGAAATCACTTTTCTCCCAAAACTAAATTCCTAGATTACAGTTTCTTCAGTTATCTAAAACTCAAATTCAATTCTGCTCCATAATTCTCAAACCAAATGCTTTTATGTATCTTTTCTTCCCCTCATTATATGTTATGATATTCATGAAATTTTAGCGAACATGAGGAAGTAAAAAGGTTTCTAAAGTATCAAGTTCTTGAGACGTTTTTGAATGGGGTGAGGCTTTGTACTAATAAGGACAAATGGATTTGGACTGCCAATCATGCTGGGAATTTTACATCAAAATCAGCACACGCAATAGGGAGAGATAGGCAAGAAGAGGTTTTATGGGCGGAGTTAGTGTGGCAGCAGGTACTATATCCTAAAGCTGCGTTTTTTTTGTGGTTGGCTATTCTAAATAGAATGAGAACAAATGATAGATGGCTTGACAGTTTTGATCTTGTTTGTGTATTGTGTAAATTCGTCAATGAGAGTAGAAATCATTTGTTTTTTGAACTTGAATACACCAAATTGATGTGGAGTAGAACTATGCATTTGCTAGGAAGAATTCCCTCCTCACATCAGTGGAGTGTGGTGGTAGCAGAGGTTATATAGGAAACTCGCTCAGGACGGACAGATGGTCTTATTGTCAGGACCTCGTTTTAAATGGTAATTTATCACTTATAGAGGGAGAGAAATCGACGTTTATATAAAAATGAAGAGCTACACAAGTATGAGCTCGCGGATAGTATTGTCAACTCGATAAGGGAGGTCCTCATGGCACATGGGAAGCACGAAGAAGTGAGTACAGCAACGAGAGGATGCTAGAATATTTAAATGATGTGAGATTGCCGAATGTGCTTTTATTAGTGGATGTAATTATTTTAGTTTTCCTATTGAAGGATTGTAAAGTGTAGCTTTGGAGTTTTGGTAATATAATTTCTTAAAATTTCAAAAAAAAAAAAAAGGTTTCTAAAGATAGAGAATTAAGTTGTAAAGCTTAAAAGTTTTTGTCTTCTTCCTCGCTTGCTCTCCTTCTTTGTTTCTTTAGGCTCAAGCAGTACTCTTGATCTCTTTCAAAACTGTTGAACACATACAGTCTGGTATATATTTTTCTCCATTAGGCCTCTTCAACTGTTCTTATGTTCTATAACGAGGTATATATGCCAAAGAAGGAAAGTAAATAAATGCTACCATTGGAAGTGTTGCTGGTTGGCATCAAGTCCCAGGTATATATATTGTTCCGAATTTCCAACATAAATGGACAAAGTCCCATTCAACGGAGTTATAGGTTATGTAATCACTTCAACCTTCGATGATTAAACTGATTAATTAGGAAGTGAGATATTAGTACAGGTACGTGAAGGCAAAGCTCGTGATTTAGTAACTTAATAAAAGATCACACACCAATAAGTTCTATTAGCAATTTAAAGCAGAAAGAAAACAGAAATCCCAATACTTATAGCTTCATACAAATTAAACACTTGCAAATAGATTTTGATGATGTAATTTCTAATAAAAAATAATTCCAATTAGAACTTGCTAATTAACTTGTTTTTTAGTCCATTAAAGTTATGCTCAAATTGTTATTTTATCATGTTATTATTTGATTAAGGAAAATATTTGAACTAATAAAATTATAGCGTTCGATTGATGCCTCATTTTAAATAATATATATAAACCGATAGACGCCATGCTTAATTTACATGTAAGTTATGTTCTAACCATCATTTTTATTATCTTAACAATCTTTAAATTACATCAGCAGGAGGCCATAATAATGCTTATATCATTAATATGTCAATCAAAAGAGAAATAGGCTTATTTAATAGGCATTGTATATGTTCAATGTAAAGCGTATTGATATATATATATATATAGAGAGAGAGAGAGAGAGAGACATGTACTTCTGAGAGAGATCTGAGAAGAGAATAAAAGAAGATAGGAATAGGTGGGGGGACAAAAAGCACAAATTGAATTAGGATGGAAAGAAGAAAAGATAGGCAGCAGAAGAGTTGCAGCTGAAATGCTCTTTTGTTCTCTATTTAAATGTCTCTTCTTTTGGTTTTATGATAATACATACGCATATACGTGGGCGTGGGGTGTCCTTATTTATTATAGTATATGCTGTGGTGGGAAAGTGTGTAAATGCCAAACTCCGAGAAGGATTAGAAAAAGAGAAAAGAAAGAGAAAGAAGAATAGTCAAGACAGCAGCTGCTAGCTGACCTCCTTGATGTAAGTGATGAAGGAATAGTCAAGTCAAGCTAATATATATCTTTCTCTATATGTATCTCTCTCTTCTTAGTTGTTGTGTAGTGAGGGTGACTGTGTATAGTAGTAATAGTAGTAGTAGAGTGGTAGTAAATGGAGGATCATAGTGTTGGCACTGTCCAATAAATGCCATGGCATTGAGTAGGGCAAATCGCATAGCTTCAACGTAATTGTGATAATGGATCCATGGCATTGGCATGGGGATTTGGATGTAAAAGGTCAGAGGGACAAACCCGAAATAAATGCAAAAGCTTAAAATGCTTTCTAATTACTAACTACCATTTCATCATATCATCGTGAGGTGTGCAGTTGTCGGGATATCTCCCAACCTTTAAAACCGTTCCTTTCAATCTCATGTCACCTCGCCAGCCTTTTCAACTATATATGCTCCTCATCACCTACTTCTATACCTTTCCCTAAATTAGTCTTTTCATTTCAGGTACTCCTCCATCTCTGGATTTTGCCAAATTGTTTGGATAAGACAAGGTCTCTTGTGGAGTACTTCTAATGACAATAACGCAGCTGTTTTTGTTGATCCAAAACGAAAACGTTGGTAATTATAATTAGATATGTAATGAAAGAAACATGTGGGTACCAGCAGTCTAAACGCACCGTCACCAATATACACCTTTTTTCCTCGTCAGATGTCGATAAGAGAGAGAGAGAGAGAGAGAGAGAGAGTCTATGCATTTAAATGTTAGAGGACTTGTGTAAGACCATCATTGCAAAAGTACGCCATTATTGTCATGCAACACTATATATTGTTTTTTGACTACGTTTTCATTTCAAAAAAAGTTAAATAAATGGATTCAGAACATATCTACGGTCCATGCCATGCATCTTTAATTCTTTTTGGTTTGAATTTTTAGGGTTTGATATGAATTTATTTACAGTGGCTCATTCATTTTCAATATTTTTCGCTGGCTGTTGCAAACGGCCTTTCATTTCATGCCCCTTTCACTGTCCCTAGCCCTCTTTAAGTTTTCACCCACGTCTTGCTCTGTCCTTCTTTGTCTTATGCAGTTGTCTCTGTATTTGCTTTCTATGAGACATGTCATTTGCTTGTTGACAGTCTCCATGGCTTCCCGACCATGTCGGCTCAAGCTTCAACCATTTATTACGTCTCCTCATCTACTACTGTATACATATATATATATATATATATATATATATATACACATCGGCTTTTTATTTAATATACCAAAAACATACCATTCTATATGTATAGTTATGCTTCTTATCCGACTGCATGCACAGCTTAATTATAGTAAACATTAAATAGTTTGCTTAGCCAAAGAAGAAAGAAAAAAGGAATGATCGTGGAGTAGCTTGTGCTAGATGATATTATACTTGGGCTGTAATGTCTTTTTTAGAAGGAAAAAAATGATTTTCTAATAAGAGAGAAAAAAAGTCTAGTTACGTTGCTTTCAATTTCCTAATTAATATTTTCTAATTTCTCTACTACATCCCTGTTGCAAGACCTGCCCTTTCATAGCTTAAGATATTAGCTTGTAATAATTGATGTATTAACACTTATACATAGCTAGGGATGTAAATCACTTGAGAGATTACTCAAGGTTTGTTGTATTTATGAGTAGTACGTAGTTCTTTTAGACTTTCTTCCAGCTTGAGCTGGCACCAATTAATCTAGATTGAAACCTTAGGTTTGATTTTATTTAAATATGAATAAAGCGGAATGCTTAAATTTGAATTATAACTGGAAAATGAGTGAAGTAGTATAGCATATAATAGAAAAAGAAAGTGAGAAAATATGAAGAACAGCTCACTGCACGCCAAATTACTGTTGAAATGGAAGGGAACAAAACTATGGTGTGGCCAAGGAACATGGCACAATTTTAGAGGTAAAACACCCTCCCGCGAGAAACTGACGGTGCACTGTGAGACTGGAAGACCAAGTAGTCAAGTACACTTTCTTTTCTTTTTTCCTTTTGATAGAAAGTGGGAGTGAGAAGATGATAAGAAACACACAAGATCGATCCGGAACAGTCAATAAATTTATAACCAAACCGAAAATTAAAACAGCAAAAATTGTCTATATATTGACTATTTATCAGAGTATTAATTCAAGAAGATGAAGAATATAATTCCCAGTCTCTTTTTTATCAATTCGATTCCCTAGCTCTCTGGGGATCGGAGTGGATATTCTTCAAATAAACTCCATCCCTGCAAATCACAGAAAACCATAAGGAAACAGGAAATGACATGAACTTAAAGCTGATTAAAACATCCTCCATGCACAAACCAATGCAGCTAGCTTCCCAGAGACTTAATTTCTAGGCAGGCAATATCCAAGTTAATACGTTCAAACTTTAAGATTAATAGTTTCTAGGAAAATTTCAAAGATTTAATACTACTTGGCTTGCAAAGGAAATTAAAGCGTGGTTTCCCAAAAATTTTGCAACTTACCAATTTATTGGTCTCGATTATTTCTTTTTTTTAAATCCTAATTAATGGCATCATCAAATCAAACGAAGATTTAACGTACCAAAATAGAAAGACAAAACCCTAGGTAAATTAAGAAGGATGAATGGTACGACGTTCATCACCTCCAGCTGCCCGGGGTTGCTGAAACTGACTGAGTTGGCCAAGACCAGGCGAAACATTCATCGCCAGGAGGCTTGAAGTGTCATAATTGTTGTTGTTACCATTTGCATCAAAGCTATTCCTCATTATCTGCTGTTGTTGTTGCTGCGGCTGAAAAAACTGATGATGGTGGTGGTGATAGTGATGTTCCCTTGCGCCGCCTCCTGATCCACCTACACCACCACCACTAGCTGTGGTGCCAATCAGGTTGATCCCTATCTGGTTCTGTGGGTGGTGAAGGGCCGCGATAAGACCCGCGTGATGGTGGCCGGTGATTCCCACGTTCTGATACTTGGAGAGTTCAGACTTGGCACAGCTCAGATCCATTTGGAGTTGACGAAGTTGGTGTTGCAGGAGAGATATTACCCCTACGCAGCCGTACACTGGGTCTCGGAGACGCATGTCTGCCTCATAGGCCAACGAGTTGACCGCATCTTCCCTCTGCGATGGGTGCAGTTCATTCAACAATTTGGTCACGTTACTTGCTCCGAATACTTTGTGTACGTTTGCGAACTTTTGTGGCTGATCCGGTGGGAAGTAGGGTGCAAAGACGCATTCTGGCTGGCATTTCCTCCTCAAAAACTTGCAGGCTGCACATGGAGAACTCGACGATGATGCCATCTATATCTGTATATATTTATTTATGTTCTAATCCACCCTCTTCAAATCTCTCTGCAAACAAATCAATTGCAAAAAGGAGATGACATCATAATCAGTTACAAGCTATCATTACTGAAAAAGTGAAATACAGGCTTCTGTTTTTCAAGTTTTCACTTCTCAGTTTCTCTCTACACGACCCTGTAGTTGAGGGATAAGCAATTATAGGAACTTCAAAAATTATCAAACAAAATTTATGACAAGAATATTAACAAGATATGCGTATATATGTACATATGGAGGTGTGGCTGCGATAGCTAATATTAGGGTTTTGGTTTGGCGAAGAAGAAAAATTGAAATATGCAAGTGAATATATATATATATATATATATATATATATATATATGTCACACATATTTTGTTTTTTAGTGAAAATAATTAGATTGAAAAGAAGACACGCAATTAGTTACAGATAAAGGAGGAGAAGAAGAGTAAACAAGTTGACAAGATGAAATTCTTGAGATGCGAATCTTAGAGAAATGGAAAGATTACCTTAATTGCAGGATATATATATATATATATATATATAAGATATACAATATATATTGTTACTCTCTTTTTCTCTTCTCTAATGCATGGTCAAAACATAACTGATGATTTCTTCTAACTAGCTAATCCTGCAGAGAAACAACTCCTGATTATGTTACACATTCCCTTTTCTCTACCAATCTAACACGTTTCAAGATTGTAGTTGCAGAAGAAACCCTAGATGGTGGCTCTTGAAAAAGATAACAAAAGGAACAAGTGTTACAAATATTTAGTATTATATAATCTAGTAAGGTAAAGAAGGGGAACAGGAAAGAGAAGAATAAGGGAGAATTTAGCGGTGGAGGTTTGCGGATTGGATCTCGTGTGGCAAACTTTAACTTATCGTATATCGATAGAAATTAAGGTCATGAAGGAGCAGATCTCGCTTAATTATATATAACAGTTCACGCACGCTTCTTCATACGAGATAATTCATTTGAAAAAAAAAGGGAAATGTAAAGATTTATCTATGCAGAGATCTTGGGGACGATAAACTCCATGCCACAATACAATAATAAGCCAGTACCTAGATCTAATTATTCACAACATACGAATAATTATGGAAGTAAGCAAAAACTTTTTAGAGATTTGATGATGAAGAGGAGAGATCTCAGGAAAGAAAGAATATACGAGTGGGCTGACGGAGAGTTTTGGTCATTTTGTGTCCAGAACTTAATGTCATCAAAACAAAAATGTGTTGAACTCAGTAAGGAATTGAAGCAAAAGGGGATGTATAAGCAGGAATAGTAGTTAGTACTGGTTATGAGTGACCTTGGTTTCTTCAGTCAAACCCTTTTTTTCTTTTTCACTACTATTGATGGTAGTGGCGGTGGTGGGCCGAGTCCGAGTCTCCGAGAGGATGAATCTCTCAAAGTCTTTGAAGCTTGCTCACTTTATGTCCCGCCATGTATGTCTGGCTCAAATTTACTGCTTTCTTCGTGCCCTTTGTTTCTAACTTTTGGGGGTTTGGTTTCCGGGTTGCTATAGCTGAACGTCTTTTATGGGTTGATGAAGAGGGATTGGCTTAATATATGAGAAGATATAATATTAAAGTTGATGCAAGTTTGTCATCTTTCTTGGCTTTCTCTCATGGCTTCTAATTCTCCGCCGGAAACGAATGACAAAGAACAGGCATATAAAGATGATGATGATGATGATAAGTAGCTAGATCTAGTAGATATATATGTATTTATATATGGAAGTAGATAATAATAACAACAATAATAATAATGATATTATTGTGTTGGTGTAGTGTAGTAGGAGCTAATCTCTTCTCAGTCTCACCAGAAGCGATGGTGGCGGGGAAAGTCCCCCACAAGCAGAGGCTAAGGAGGCGGAGAGAAAGCAAGAACGAATACAGTAGGGGGTGAGAATAAAGAGATAATGAGAGAGAGACACAGCACAGGAAGGCAGGGGATGGAAGAGAGTAGAGAGGGAGTGAGTGAATTAAATATTGAAGGAGAAGGAGACTGAGGGAGAGGGACAGAGAGATAGATAGACACAGTAGTAGGAGTAGTAGAGGGCTTGTCTGTGTCTGTGACTCTTCTTATAATTATTTTGCCTTTTCTCTTCTTAATAATATTATTACTATCTACTACTCAGAAGTCTTTCAGAGATATGGAGCATGTTGTGTTGTTTTGACGTGACCTTTCCTCCATTCTCTCTGTACACTACTTGTATCTAGTACCATCTTTTTCTTCTTTTATTTATAGCCTTTCAGGTTCTGCATCTGTCCCTTCCTACCACTCTGTCGTCTTATTATTTACCCCTCTTTTATGTAACACCCATTTTGATTTTGTTACCAATTACGAACAATAAATAATTGCTTTCTTTCCAATATATATAATTAAGCTAACAAAACATTACCAACTTATAAAAATAGACTTCTTCATTACAATTACATAACTTTTTCTTCTCATTTGTCAACCAGTTTTCCATATATATATATATATATATATATATAACTTTAGTTAGTACCAAGGCTATTTATTATATGTGCCTCCAAGTCATTGAGATTGGCATTGCCATCATCCTGCCTGCTTTTATCTCCTCTGCACCAATAATAGAAAGTTCGATTTAAGCCATAATTATTTAAGCACACAGGTTTATAATGTGATCAAAACATCAGCAAAAAGATTATAAAAAAAAACAAGTATGTATGTGGTATTATTAAATCACAACTATGCATGGATGCATACTTTAAAAGATGTAGTTGACAATATAGTTATTAATGATCTTCTTGATTCATGTTGTAAATGTAAGATCGTCTTAGATTGAGCTGATTCTGATGCATTAACATATAATGCACGTAAGGATGGATCATCGACATGCACATAAATGAATACAAAGTGAATAAAAAGAGGATGGGCGAATAAGCTTACAAGATTGATTTGTTTAATAGCTAGGCATGTCCAACGCACTCTTAGACATCATCTTTTTTCCGAAGCCAGTACCAGTAGTCGTTGTTGCTGCTGCTGATGACTTTGTTTTTGCTGCTCTATCTTCGGCTGCCGATGATTTTCTGGCATTCATCACCCTTTCTACCATTCTACTTCCCAGAAATTGGTGAACATTTTGATTATAATTAGATATTCTTACTTTTACAACTTCTTCCCTGCTACTACTACTACTATTGTTAGTACTCTCTTTTCGACCTCTTGTCACACTTGGCGAGCAGGATTGCCTTCTAGATGATGATCTCACCCTTTCTGGCAAAACTGCCTTTTCATCAAAATTGTTGCTTGAAGGACGCCCTCGTGTGGCAGAAGCGGCTCGATTTGGACGCCCTCGTGTGGCAGAAGCTGCTCGATTTGTTCTTAATAAATTGGAAGGCGTGTCGTCGGAAAATCCTGCAATTTGAGCTGCAATTGTTGATCTCATCGTCAAAGGCGATGGTGATAAGCCTCTACTACTAGTACTTTTCGGCCTATTGCTTCTGATCAACTCTTGCTGTGCTATGCCTGTGCCCGTATCTTTTGAAAGGCTGAGAATCGGGGAAGTTGTTTGAATTTCTTTTCGGTTCTTCTGTTTGGAAAGTGTTGGCAATATTTTGGTGTTGTTAATATGGTTGGAGGACATATTTTGGTTTGATCCTGATGAAAATGGAGACTTTGATCTTCCATTTAATCCCTCCAGCTTCCCCGCAAGCTGCTCACAGATTTAAATAAACAAATTGACAGTATTTGGCAATTGAAACTGGTGGAGAAGACATAAGAGCAAGCTAGCTACCTTTGAAACAGGTTGGAGAATTGGCAACTGGCGTTGGACGACTAGCTCTGATGCATTTGCAGCTGCTTCCATTTCTAGAGAAGGGAAGAGAGGAGTTGCTGGTGGGGTCTTCAACCTTCACTCAGATCACGCACACACACACATAAAAGGTGAAATTAACGAAACTGATAATTAATTAAAGAAGAAGAATGTGATTAATCAACAAACTACCAGTTATAATCATTCTTGTTGTCGTGATCTCCAAAGAACTCGTAACCATACGGTTTCCTCCCGGACGCAATTCTATAGAGTGCATTGTTCACTACATTTAAAGA
>JAOQMQ010000193.1:77854-96280 GCA_027563845.1 Erythroxylum subrotundum
TTCTAGAAATTATATGTAATTGTGCATCAACATGGACATTATTAAAGCAAGAGACGAATGCATACTTGGCGTTTAACGAAGCTACCTAAATGGAAAAGCTTATAGATAATGAATGTTCGTAATAGTATATTAAATCATATACTTCGTACAAGATAATATAGTTTGATTTCAAGTATTTGTGGGTATAACTATGTTGAAGAAAGTGGACTGACTCCATGAGTCCAAACTCTAACACTAGACCTGAGTTCTAGCTTTTAACTCAACAAGATGCTGGCCCCTGCTATTGATAATAAAGCTTCCACGTGCAGGTTAAAAAAGTCAATGGGATAGATGTTGACAATTTGAGGCACTTGTGCCAGCTTGTGTAGGAGTGCAGTGCGGATAACTTGAGGTTTGATTTAGACGATGATAGAGTAATTGTACTAAATTAGGACTCGGCTAAGAAAGCCACATCTAAGATTTTGGGATGACCTGACCTTATTGTGTAACAGCATAGAATACCTTCTGTAATATCTGCTGACCTTATTGTGTAACGGCACATGCCCATGCGGGAATAGACTGGCACATGCCCATGCGGGAATAGACTGGCCTACTCAGGTTGAAGTATTGAGTGCTTGAATGTAATGTCTATTGGATAGTATTTGATTAGTAATTGTAGTTTTAATTTCAATTGTTTCATCCATTATCATTATGTGATTCTGACATTTGTCAAACCCATTACCCGTCTCCACACCACTAAAAGTTCCGTGAGATATAAATCTCATGATAACGAGTAGAAGTTTGATGAGAAAATAGGGACCGAGAGTGGCCCGTAACGGATAATTAAGATGGGGATTGATCCTCTATCCTAAAAATGGTGTAGCTATTCTTTCCAAATAAATGGATGGGTGGGATGTATTGGGACAGAGTACACCATTTTTAGGACAGAGGATTTGAAGGGAATTAAGATGGCTCGTAATGATGCATCTCATATCCCAAATTTATCTATAACACGTGAAATTTATTAGAAGCTTGATACTGATGTACCTTTACATCTTTTTAGAAAGAAAAAAAACAATCATGTCATGCGTTTGGTTAAATGCAAGAAACCAAAACAGCAATGAATTTGAAAGGAAAAATAACAAAAAGAGTACTCAGTTGATTCATAGATATATTACAACTTCTGTCCCAAAATGTATACGTTTCCATTTCTAGCGATTGTGCCCGATTCATTCATTTTAACCGTAAGTAAATAATATTCAAGCATTAGTTAAGAAATAACGGAAGAGAGCTTGGAAGTTGTTCATCTGTTTGGTGGGGAGAGCAACCAAGACATTGACAGCATTCTTGTCTTGAATGTCAGGAAAAAGCAAGATAATGTCTTTCCTGTGATGAACAACAGGACAGCTGTACTTTGGTCTTCCCCATGGATACTCCACCTCGTCAAAACCCATTCTCCACCATGAAGAAATCAAAAACTCCCCATGTGGATACCCTTTGTTCATCTCACCCCAGTCAATGCTTGACCTCACATACTCTTCTGTCATTCTCTTGGCACCTTCTCCTACCATCTGCACCAACCTCCAAAATGGACCTTCCTTTAACTCTCTGCACTTGCCACTTGCATATGCACTCAGCACCGCATTTCCTACGTACGATTCTGGTAAAGGAGGCACCAACCTTGGCCTGATGTTCACTGCATAAAGAATCGTTGAAACTCTTTCAAGTTCATCATCATCACCATCATTAATATGATTGGTGGTGTCACGATGATGTGATGCTGATAAGGCCTTGCACCTCCAAATGTGGGCAGTTACGGCGTTGAAGCCAGAGACGCGGGAGTCCGGACATTTCTTGGCCTTGTCTTTTAGGTCAGAGACATGGCGAGAACTGAGCCTGAAGATCTTGAAGTCGAGAGGTTCTTCTGTGGAATGGAAAACCGAAGCATTGCAGGGGATAGCACTATCGAGTTTAAGCAGCTCAGGGTGCGGGAAAGTCACATGCGGAGGGTTTCGAGCTGCTAGGAGTTGGCGGTCATTGCATGGGCTGATAGTCAGTGATTTATCGGCGGCCATGGCTGCCAAGTTTTCTAAGAAACTCTTATAACTTATGCCATCGAAGGTTGCGTGGTTGGTTGATGTTCCAATTGCAAAACCACCGCACTTGAATGATGTCACCTGCATGCACATAATTCTTTCATTAAAAATGGATCTTCTCATTAATATTTTAAACTTAATTCAAATCATTACCTGGAGAATGCACAGTGGTTGATCATCTTCTGCCAACTGATCCATTGTGGAGGTAACTAGGTCCTTAAATGCTGGATTAGGGTACACAAGGTCACCAATCTCCTCCAGACTACACTCACTAGAGGCCAACACAAAACCAGCTCCATTCCTGTTACAGTCAAACTCTAAACGACGCACTTCAGGGTTGAACTTCATTCTTCCGGCCAAGAAGTCGTAAGGCACTAATAGTCTCTCCAATGCACTCTTAACTCTCTGAGCTACAATTTCAGGAGGAAAATCCTTGTGGGATGGGAAGAAATGGATGGTCTGGACATTGAAGTTGAGAACTTGGTCTATGTTGGAGAGGAACATGGATCTGTTTTCAGTTTGGTGGGGTGGGTACACTAAAGAAGTTCTTTGGACGGTGACCTTGAGGTCATGGATGAGAAGAGGAGACGGATCATGCTTAGTGATGGGTTCCATGAGCCACCGCTACTTAGTAAGTGGATAGAGGAATTGGTTTTGTGAAGGTATCTACCAAACATTGAAGGATTACTGGTATTTATGGTTGCATTACGTGGGACAAGATCCTTTTCCAGATTTTATGTTTCTTATTGTGTCCAATGAATCTCAATCATTTATTTATGTAGGTCTCGTGTGGACAGTAGTGAAGCTACTGCTTGCCCACCCTCAAAATTTTTTTTTTTAAGAAAATATATATGCATATAGAGGTTGCTCACCTAAAAGAATGTCGTTGCCTATGGTGAATTGGTAAAAAAAAAAAATTCCCCCCTGAAACAAATTCCTGGCTTTGTCACTGCGTGTGGGTCTCGCGTAAATAAACATAGACTCGCATAAATAAGTGGCTGAGATTTATTGGACACAATAAAACACCGTAAAATTGAACAGAAAATCTAAACTCGCATTATGTGAACATAAAAAGACGACACAAGAACATTTAATTAATCAGAAATCTTACCTTAGCTACGTCATAACTTAACGAAGGGTTGAAAAATTTGTGATGCGAGTCTGACCAAGTGTACTGCTTCATCTACTAGACGAATGTTTCTTTAACTAAAAGTGTAAATGATTAACTTAAAACTTCGATCGTGAGCTAGCATCATACACAGGGCACAGAGTCGGTGGTGATGGTCATGGATGATGGACGGAGATGTACGGAACTCATTAAACCTAAGCCGGCAATGTAGTTGGAAGCCATTTATATTAAGTAGTTGGGACCTGGGATAGATGAATATGGTGTTTAGTACTGCACACAGTGCAAAAAGAAAAAAAGTCCACTTTCGTTAGGTGGAAAGTAAATTTTCACATAAATAAATAAATAAATGTATGTATGTATCTAAGTGTTAATCTGATAAACCTTAATCTGAAGAAGTTGATATCATTCAGATAATCGAAAGAGTGGTGTTTATTTGTTGATCCAACCAAAAGACTCGGCGCTCAAGAATACCGTTGCAAACTCTTGAATGAAATATTGTGACTACCTTCAATTATTGTTGGCGATCTGTTAACATCAAAACATAATGGTTACGGTCGATCATAGTCAAGTCCCATCCATCAGGCTAATGCTATAACACATTCTTCTCTTCTTTCTTCTGATGATCAGATTGATTCAACCGTAAGCTCCACTCCTGACAACTGATATTGCTATGAGATCCTGCAGAATCAAAACCACCTCCCTAAAACATTGGCTTTTATCAAGAATCATAACAACAACAATAGCAATATCAAATAAGACATAAAGATCATAAAAGTGATTGGAAGAACATGTTTTTTTTTATTTTATATAATAGTAGTAGAGTAAAAGAAAGCTGACAAAAAACAAGTGTTGCCAATTAGGCAATTAAAGATGACTAAACAACAAGCAGAGAGGCAGACGCAGAATTTATATGGAAATGGGGAAAACAGAAAGAGAGAATTGGGGGTTGAGTGGAGTGGGTGTAGGAATTTGATAAAGCAAGAAAGCTAAGTTTTATACCAATAATCAAATACTTTATTGAACCAGTCCTTAGCCTTTTATAGGTTATACGTAAGAGATATTTAATAAAACTGAAACTCCTACAAAACAAGAAATTAACAAATCTGCTGCTGATGTTCTAACTATAACAGAACTGAAACACTAAAAAACAACAAGAAAATCTTTCTACTATTCTAGCATCTAACTTTGAATCATTGAATTGACTCATTCTTCAATACTCCCCCTTAATTCAAAGTTGGTAATGGACAATTGATTATGAAGTTCTTCAAACTTGGCTCTTGGAAGAGACTTAGTAAATGGGTCTGCTAGTTGTTGATCTGTCCTGCAAGACTTCAACTGTACTTCTTCTTTTGCAACTAGATCACGTATAGAATGATGCTTGATATCAATGTGCTTAGACCTGCCATGTATTACTGGATCCTTTGCCATGGAAACTGCTAACATGTTGTCACAAAAAATCACAGTTGCCTGTCGTTGTTTGTGATTCAAGTCATTCAACAATATCCTTAATCACAAAGCTTGACACACAGCTGTTGTTGCAGCTACATATTCTGCTTCTGTTGAAGACAATGTGACAGTAGCTTGCTTCTTTGAAGCCCAAGTAACTATTCATGATCCAAAAATAAAACAATTTCCTATTGTACTCCTCTTATCTTCTTTTGAGCCAGCCCAATCATTATTAGAGTAGCCAACCAATTCAAACTTTTCTTGCCTTGAATACCAAATTCCATTAGATATTGTACCAGCAATATATTGAAGGATCCTCTTTGTTGCTCCAAAATGCTGCTTATTTGGACAATGCATAAATCTTGATACAAGACCAACTACATATGCCAAGTCAGGCCTTGCTTGGGTGAGATATATCAGGTGTCCCACTAGACTTCTGTACTTCCTTGCATCTATCAACCCTATACCATCATCTAAAGTCAACTTCTCATTCACATTCATTGGTGTTCCAACTGGTTTGCGCCCTATGATGCGAAATTGCTTCAGATATCCGAAGCATACTTCTGCTGGGACAGAAATATTCCACTGCTTGTTTGTTTAACTTCAAGACTGAGAAAAAAATCAATTATCCCAAATCTATTATCTCAAACTTCTTCATAATAACATTTTTAAATTAAGAGATAAGTTGTATTGATAAACCTGTGTAAATCATGTCATCTATGTACAAACTTACTAGCATAATATCTTCCAATCCTTGCCTTTTCACATATAGGGTCGGCACATTGGGACTTCTCTCAAAACCATTTAGATTAAAAAAAAATTCATCTATCTTGTTGTACCATGCCTAAGGAGCTTACTTTAAGCCATATAATGCTTTCTCAAGCTTGCATACCTTGTGCTCTTCTCTTGGTACTTCGAAAAATTCTGGTTGTTGCACATAAACCTCCTCCTTTAGCTCCCCATTTAGGAAAGCAGACTTTACATCAAACTAAAAGATTGTCCATCGCATTTGCGCAGCTATTGCAAAAATAATTCTTACCGTCTCAAATCTTGCCACAGGAAAAAATGTTTCTTTGAAACCAATTCCTTGCTCTTGAGCATATCCTTGTGCCACAATCTAGCCTTGTGCTTTTGTATTGTTCCATTTGAATGGAACTTTGTCTTGAAAATTCATTTAAGACTAATTGCCTTTTTCTCATCTCAACTAGTTTTTAGGTTTCATTCCTCTCGATGGAATTGATTTCTTCTTGCATAGCCTTCTTCTAAACCTTTTCTTTTATTACAGATTCTGCATATGCTGGATCACCAACGAATAAGGCAAAATCACATGTTGCTCTTCCTGCATACAATCCTCTTGTACTTCAATGTTCACATTTGAGCTTGATTTGATCATACCTTTGTTCCAAGCTTACTGCTCATTAAACTGCACATCTTTACTAACAACAATAGATTTTTTATTTGGATCAAAGAGTCTAAGCTTTGGAACAAGTAGAACACCCCACAAAAATATACTTCTCTGTCTTTTGATCTAGCTTGCATCTACCAGATGGAATCAAAGCATAACATGTGCACCCACATATGCTCAAATGACTAACAGAAGGTTTAAATCCATACCAAGCTTCATGTGGCATGACATTCTAAACAACTTTTGTAGGAGATGTGTTGATCAAATACACAGTAGTTGCTACTGCTTTAGCCCAAAACTCATCTTCCAAATTCTTGATTTTGACCATAGATTTTGTCATCTCAACAATAGTTCGATTCTTACGCTCTGTTATACAATTTTGTTATGGGGTACATGGAGTCGTGAGTTCTCTATTGATTTCTTGCTCATTACAAAAACTATTGAACTCCTTGGAAAGAAACTCTCCACCTCTATCTGTCCTCAAAACCTTCAGCTTTCCATTGCATTGCTTTTCTGTCAAAGCCTTGAACTTCTTGAAAATTTCAAAAGTTTCTAACTTATATGTGAGAAAATAAACGCAGCACATTCTAAGGTAGTCATCAATGAAAAGCAAGAAATACTTACTGGCTGCATGAGACTCGGTTCTTATGGGATCACATATATCAGCATGAACCAATTATAGCCTTTCTTGAGCTCTTTTTGCTTGTCCCACAAGAAAAGAGTTACTTGTCTGCTCCCCTAAGGCACATTGTTGAGCCCCGTTTTCAAAACCCAACAATCGTTCTGAAGTCATAAAGCGTGAGACGTGAGCGTATTTCCTATAGGGTAATTACCTTGGAATCTCTTTAGCCCTCATCGTTTCATCCTTATTCTCATATCATCCCAAACCACAAGGAGAGAGCCCACAACAGTCAGAAACCCAAATTACCACTTGACTTTTTTTTAGAAAAATTGTAGCTTCATGTATCTAGTTTATTTTGAAATAAGAACCACCTCATTCGGAGCTCTATAGCTCAAAATATGCTTAAAAACCCAAAGTATGTTCATAACCTAGTTATGCTCTTCCAACCGATTCCTCATTTTCTTTCCATCAATATTTTTCATTTCAACACCAAAGGCTATCAATTTTTGTGAAAAGGTAGAAAAATGTGTTAGAAATTCATTGCTTCAATAATCACTTCATTTGGAGGTCGGATGATGAAGTTATGGCCAAAAGAATCCAACATATTTAAGCCTTTAATCATTTTGTACCTGTCTTGGCGCAATTGTCATAACTTTCACTAAAAGTGTCGGATTGATGTTGTTTTTAAATGGTTTGAAAGAGGACTTCTAGATCTACAACTTTTATTAAGAACTCGAAGCGAGATTTTACCTCTAAAAGGGGTCAAAATCGTGATTTACTGTAGCTATCTCGTGAATGTCCGTTTAACGGACATTGTCGGGCCTGGGGTGGTTTCCAGACCCAAGAAGGTTCGTTTAACGGACATGTACTGGGTAGGGGGCCTTTTTTGACCCGAGAAGGTCCGTTTAATGGACCTAATATTAGTCTAACGGACATTGGGGTTTCCCAAACCCCTCCAAAACCTCTCCAATGCTTCCAACATCCATTTTAACACCATATTCACTCATAATCTCTCCAAATTCCACCCTTCTAGTGCAAGACCACTTCATATCTATCTAACTACTAAGTACTTAAGCTAACTTAATTTCTAACATTTCATTCTAATTTTCAAATTCTAATCCTTCCCTCAAATTTCTAATTAATGACCCAGTTCTAAAAAATAAATAATTTAACAAACAAACATAACATAAATAAATAATTAAACAGTTAATAAGAAAATTTAGAAAAAAAATCAGGATCCAACACACATCGTTCACACATATAACTCAACTCCTTGATGACTTGCAATCCTTTTAGCATCACCTTGTCGGCAAGCAATTGCAGTCTTTTAAAATACAAATGACTGTATCATTGATGCCATACGTCAGTATTCACTTGTCTATTACTCATCATCCCATATATCTCTGTGCAAGAAAAATCTACGGGAAACATTTTATTTTCTGTCATTATGGTTTGCAGCAACACTTCACCTGTCTTTTTCTTAACAATGCATCCATTCTTCTAAAAAACAACAGTAAAACTAGAATCTACAAGTTGCCCCACACTAATCAAGTTGTGGGCTAAACCAGGTGCATAGTGAACATTCTGTATCATTCTTTCCTTTCCTTGAACGTTAACATCAACAGTACCTTTTCCTTCAATTTGGATCTGCTTATCATCGCCCAATATGACTTGAGATTTTTTAGACTCATTTAGCTCATTGAACTTTAACTTATCACCTATCAAGTGATTTGAGCATGCACTATCAAGATACCACATTTTTTTTAGAAATATGTTGAGTACTTACATAAGTCATAAGGAGATAATCCTCTCCTTCTTCAGCATACTGCGCCTGCTTATCTTTGCTCCAACAATCATCTTCGTGATGCCCAAACTTCTTGCAATATGTGCACGAAACACCACTCATTCTAGCATGTCCTCTTCCTCTAAATGTTCCTCTTCCTCAGCCACATCTTGTTGGGAATCTTGTTGACTCCTCCTGAGTTTGAAAGGCCTGCTTCTCTTCTTTGGTAGTGCTTTTGTTGATCCTTGCCTTGTGCGTTTGCAAGGACCCCATGAGCTCATCTACAAAAAATGTGAGATATTCTTTGATTCTTCTATAGTTGCTACTATATGATCGAATTTAGGCACCAAACTTCTTAATATTTTGGCAACAATGGTGCCATTTGCCACTGTCTCACCATAGGATCTCATTTGACTAACAGTAGATGAGATCCTTGCCAAGTACTCTTGAACGAATTCAGTGCTTTTCATGCTTGTTGTCTCAAAATCCCTTCTAAGAAATTATAGCTTGACTATGATCACCTTGATTGAACCTTGATATTATGTCTTAAGGATGTTCTAAGCCTCCTTTGTTGTGCTAGCTTCTGCAATCCTCGAGAAGATTGTTTCATCTACTGCTTGTTGAATGAAGAACATGACTTTTACATCTTTCTTCAAACTCTCCTTAGTTTTTGTCTCTTTTGAACTTGATTCTGAGATCCCTTTTTCGACTAAATCCCACAAATCATGAGATTTGAACAAAGTTTTCATTTTAATGCTCTCAAATTCCTAGGAGTCACCCTTGAAAATTGGAATTTGAGGCTGTGAAACGTTGATTACAAAGTTATTTGCTGCCATCTTGCTGCAAACAAAATTGAGATAATAACAAAAGTCTAGGTTGTAACCTGACTCTGATACTAATTGTTCGATCTGAGTAGCCCACTTTTATGATAGATCGACATTATGGGCTTAGTGATAAAACATACTCGTGGGCCTTGACACTACACTTTAACCTAAAACCTTAAGGCATTAGGTTTATGAGTCATTTCTACTTATATGTCATTCATTAGTTCCATCTCTTTCTAATGTGAGATTCCTACTCACACTTGACATCCTAATAATCTCTCCCTCAATTGTGAACCTCTAAATTGGGCTTGGGCTCCCCCTTAAACGAAAGTCTTTTTCTACATTTTCTTAACAGCTCGAGTATATGACGTCACCAAAACTCCTTCTATCACAGGATTCGACTACTGTTTTCATACTCGTCTCTTGTCGAACTATCAGCTTTGACACCATAATGTAGAAATTTGATAGAACAAGAGAGCTAAGTTTTATTGCAATAATTTAACTACTTTATTGAATCAGACGCTACCCTTTTATAGGCTTTACATAAGAGATATTTCATAAAAATGAAACTCCTACAAAATAGGAAACAAATATGTCTGATCGTAACATAATTAAAACACTCAAAAACAAAAAGAGAATCTTCTGGATTGACTCATTCTTCAATAGTAGTGGAGTTACGAGAAACTCCACCAAGTCCTTGAAACCTGACTTGAAGACAGAAGAACGGAGGAACTCGTAGAATACGAAAACCAATGCATTTGGGCTTGTAAAGGATAAGATTTCCCTCCAATTTTTGGGCTCAGGAAAAGGACGAGTAAGAGCACCCAGACCCAGTAGGAACTATAGAAAGAAATGAATTATTATTAATTTATTATGTTTTCTTCGTAAGCTCCCTCGCTCATACTCGCTTACCCTCCAATCCAATCAATCCTCTCTCTTTTACTTTTTCTATTATTCAATTTTCATATTATTCATCCCCTCCTTCCGTTTAGGGTTCCTTCCCTCTCAATCTTCTATTGTTTCTCATGGAATCGGACGATGAATTTGATATGCAAGACGCCGACGACGATTTCTACAGCGGTGCCGATGATGCTTTTGACAGTGATGATGCCGACGTCGCTGATTACGAGTTCATCGATCACGATTCCGATGATTCCGACGACCTCATCTCCCATCGCCACCAGGTTCTATTTCTCTTTTTCTTTTTCTTTTTAAGAACGTCCATCATGTGTTCCAATTATTTTCCCTTTGATGCTTCTTCCCAAAATTTAATTGCTGTCTGCAACTTCATTGATCCATCAAATTCAGCTCCTTCTCTTTCTTTTCCTAAAATATTGTACTAAATAAAAATGCTTCCTTTGGCCAGCAAAACTATACCATTTTGAGCGAAGCAGATATTCATATGCGTCAAAGAGAAGATATCATGAGGATAGCCACGGTTCTTTCCATTCCTAATGTGTCTGCTCGTATTCTCCTTCGCTACTACAACTGGTATGGTACCGTCACTTTTTTTCTGCCTTTTTTTTTTTAATTATCTGTAATTCTCGTAACCTTTGTAACTTCCATCAATTTCCCACGATGAATTTCACACCTTATTCCCCTTCCCTTTGTCTCACTTTGTGCTTCTTCTATCTACTTGCAGGAGTGTGAGTAGGGTGCATGATGAATGGTTTGCAGATGAAGACAAGGTTCGCAGAGCTGTTGGGTTGTTAGAAAGACCAGTTGTCCAATTTCCTGATGGTAGAGAAGTAAGCACTTTTCCTTCTGTTTCTCAATCAGTTATTTATCATGATGCAAAATTTGTAGTTTATTCCTTCTATTTAAGACAGAGTTGCAAAATCTCATGTGCTTTTATATGTGTCTCAATTTGGCAGATGACTTGCGGAATTTGCTTTGAAACATATCCTCATGAGAAGTTGTATCCAGCTGTCTGTGGGCATCGATTTTGTAATTCATGCTGGGCAGGTGTGTTTCATTTTTTGATATATATCAAAGGTTAACAGATGACTAGGAAAGACCAAGGGGAGAACAGGGAGTTGGGGCACACTGAGAATAGCACCCTAGTACAAATCGAGGATAAATTCTGATTGCAAGAATGAGAAGTGCTGAAATTTCTCAACTTACTCATTCTAGACAGTGTTCCAAACCAAGTATTTGTTGGAGCTGACAAAGCTTTACTTCTTTAGATTCTCTTAATGCCTTAGTTAGTGCTATCCATAAAGTCGCAAGAGGGATTGAGAAGAAGAGTTCTCTCTCTCTTTTTTTTTGGGCAAAAATATATATCTGTACATGAATATTTGTCATTGTGAACTGAACTTACCATTTTACTAGCAATACATGATACTTGCTATTATAACCTTCAGAATTTTCATGCAGCAGAAGGCCTCATTCTTGTCTTTGCTTAATTAATTATTAGTTTCATTTCCGGGTCAACTTATCTGTTTGATGTGTTATCTTCAACTGTTTAGGCTATATTAGCACAGCTGTTAATGATGGACCGGGTTGTTTGATGTTGCGCTGTCCTGATCCATCTTGTGTTGCTGCTGTTGGTCAAGATATGATTGATACATTGGCTTCTGAAGACGACAAAGAAAAATATTCCCGATATTTTGTCAGATCTTATATTGAAGACAATAGGAAGGTAAATTTGAATTTTGTAAATCAATTGTCTTAGTGAAATAATTTTCTGGAGCATTTTATTCCAAATCCCCTCTGAGCAAGTTTTTTTGTAAGACGACCTTGTAAATTCAGTATCATGATATGTATGTATATAGTATGTTACTTAATCTTAATTGCTTTTTTTTTTGTAGACAAAATGGTGCCCTGCTCCAGGATGTGATTATGCGGTGGATTTTATTGTTGGTAGTGGAAGCTATGATGTTACTTGCCGTTGTTCTTATAGTTTTTGCTGGAATGTGAGTCCCTTAGAATCAACGCGGCTTTGTGACTCATTCTTTTTGTATAGTGGAGCTGTCCAATGAATGAAGCTGATAAATGATATTCACCGACTTCATTTTTACTTGACACAATCAAATTTGATTTGTCAGTGTACTGAGGAAGCCCACCGTCCTGTTGATTGTGGCACTGTGGCCAAGTGGATATTAAAGAACAGTGCAGAATCTGAAAATATGAACTGGTACGAAAATGTACTAGAATTATGCCTCCTTTAAGTTTTGGTAGGTGGATGACATCACCTTAATCTTTGCACTAATTTATGAGCAAGGGTTATGGTAGGCCTTAGACTTCGGTCGAAATTGTGTGGCTTAGTTAGTAGCCAATGAATTTATTGTCACTATGAAGTGTACTATTGTGTATTTTTAATGAAAAATGGATTATGGTTGGATGAATCCTAATATTATTGACATTTTTTGTAATATAACTTTATGTAGGACAAATTGAAGAAATTTCAACTAGTAGCTAAGACTCACAGGCACTAGGAAATGTGGGCTTTTGAGTGTTGTTAGTCTGCTAAAAATTTAGATTTTAAGTCTGGATTTCAGCTTGGGATGCTGAACTTTCAGATTTGGGTATAGCTGAATTTTTAAAGTTTGATTGATGGAAATTTAGGCTATAAATTTAGGGTTTAATATGACTGGAATTTAAGGTTTTGGTTGCTGGAAATTCAGGTTAAAAGTGCTGGAATTTATTGAAGTAAACAAGTAATGGAGTGTAGGACATTAGGAATTACTTATAAGATTTAAAATCACTCTTAGAAGAAAGCATCACATCTTTTAATTGAAAACTCAGGTTTTTTTTAAATAGTTAGGATCTTATTATTGAAGGGTTGAATTCACGCATTTATTTATAAAAAAGTTTTAGAACCCTTGTTCTAGTAATAAATGAATTCCTAACTAAAATATCCAAAATAAAATTGAATCCTATTCTAATGAAAATTCTATAAGTTTAAGTTCTAAACAATTATGCTAAAATATTTATAACTAGAATTACATATGTAACTTCCTTCTGCTACTTATCTAATAAGAAAATTTGACATCAACTAAATTTCAGCCCCTGCTATATTTGTTGTCATCTCAACTCACACCCTTCTTCCACCAAATTAAAGCTTGTGGTTAACTTATTTGGCTATTTTTTTTCCTTCTATAAACTCTAAGCTCTTTTGCATCAATTCTCCTTGGTTTGTCTGAAGTTGTCCTCAACATAGAATGTGACAAATACTGATCATACAAGTCTACATTCAACTTCTGAAATTCAAATTTTAAAATCCAAGTATTGTCGAAAATTGATCTTTCCCATTTGACAAGAAATTGTCGATATCTCTAGCTCTTGTGGTTATAACTTGTTAATCTAGAGCATCTCCTATTTCGTCTTTAAGATGAAGAATGATTGGAATTCTTACAATTTTAATAGGAGATTGTGTACCATCATGTCCATGATAAATAATTAAGTTTGCAACATTAAAGATATGATTAATTCCTTTGTCATTTGGTAATTTCAGAACATAACACTTATCTTCTTGAGGATCTTATAAGGTTTAGTACTCTGTGAATGAAGTTTATTGTATTTTCTTTTTGGAAAATATTTTGGACAAGTCCTTACCATGACCATATCCCCTTCATTAAATTCCGTCAATTGAGAAGGTTGATCATCATGTTCTTTATAAGTTAAGTTGCTGACTGTTGTCTTTTGTGGTATCTCGTTAAAGATTTCTTATAATGTGTTGTGTAAAACCTTCAGCTTTAACACAAACTAAGGAACCAAATCAATTCGAGGATTGTTACTAGTTGATCTATTCGTAGAAATTTTGAAAGTAAATTTTGTCATTGGGAGAACTAGTTCTCAATTATTCACATTTTCTTCAACCAATTGTCTTAACAAATCTTCTAAGCTTCTATTCACCACCTTTGTTTGTCCATTGGTTTGGGGATGGAAAGAACTTGAAAAATGAGGTTTAGTGTCAATTTTCCATAGAGTTCTTCAGAAATAATTTATAGACTTCACATAACGTTCAAAGATAATGGTTAAAGGTAATCCATATAGTATGGGGCAGAAGTAAGCAGTTGGGTGTCCTTAGTTGAGTATGCCTCCAATTCCCACATGAGATCTATTACAAGCAACGTCAAATACCTTAAAAAATGTAGAAGTTGCAAAATCGGAGATTTAATCATCCTTTTATTGATTTCTTCAAAGAGTTTAATTGATGCCTCTGACCAAGTGAAATGTCCCTTTTTCATACAATCAGTAATGGATGCCATTATGGTGCTGCAATTATGAATAAATTCTATAAAATGTTGTTAAGCCATGGAAGCTTCATGTCTTAGGAACATCTTTTAGAACAGGCTGTTCAAAGATAGGCTTAATCTTCTTGGGATCCATCTCCACTATTCGGTAGGATACAATAACACCTAAAAATACAACACTTGGTTGCATGAAAGAACACTTCTTTAAGTTGATATAAAGTTTCTCTTGACACAAAATTCTCGAAACTATTTGTAGATGTAATAGAACATCTTCTTTAGTCTTGTTGTATATTAATATATCATCAAAATATACCACAAAAAACCTGCTTATAAATGGTCGAAACACTTGGTTCATCACTTTCGTAAAAGTGCTAGGTGTATGGGTGAGTTCAAATGGCATCACCAACCATTCATAAAGGCTTCTATAGTCTTGAAAGTCATTTTCTATTCATCCCTAGGTTTGATTTTGATTTGATTACCCACTTTGTAAGTCTATCTTGATAAAGATGGTAACTCTAGTCACAATGTTCATGTCATCAAAGGAAGGGATTGGAAACTTATATCTTATCTTGTTTATTGCCTGACAATCAATGCGCATTCGCCAACTTTTTTAAGAGTCAATAATGTTGGCACTGCACATGGGCTAAAACTTTTTTTGAAAAAAATCTTTTTTCAGCAACTCCTGTACTTGTATCTTTTTACTTTCATTCTCAATAGGATAAGTGATAGGCTGGAAAATTTGGTGGAGTAGATCTATGTACTAAGTTAATAGCATACTGAATATCTTGTAAATGAGGTAATTCATTTGGTAAATAATTTGGTATAACGTTTGAAAATTATCCAGCAATTCACCCACTTCTTTTGGAAATACGGGTGTTTTTGTTACTTCCCTCACAATCATTGCAATAACAATTCCCTTTTCTTTGTTAATAGCTTATAGTTCTCTCTCCTTAAGGATATTAAGAGGCTTTTTCTTGGCATTTATGGTTACCTTGGTTATTTTCTTCTTTCCATGAAACATAAACTGATAGGTGTTAGTTTTAAAAAATGTTGCACATCACAATCATAATGTCTTAGTTTTTCAAAAATTTTGCACATCACAGTCATAACGTCATAGTCGACCAATTAAAATGTGAGATACTTTTATAGGAATAACATTACACTAAATAGAATCTTCATATATTACTAATTTGCAAGCACCTTTGAGCAACCATTATAGCATCCACCCAAGCAACTTTGTAGGGATATGGATGTTTCTCTGGAAGTAAATTCAATTGTTTTTCGATAATACATTTGTTACAGAATATATTAGTTAACGTAATGTAAATAACAGTCATAGGGATTTTAGCTTGATTATAGGGATTACTTTCCTAGTTTAACCTATGTATTCTTGTATAAATATCTGTAGTATCTTTCTAATAGAAATACAGAAAACTCATTCTTCTCAACATTTATACTATTTCCTCCATAAATGATAAGTTTACAGATTTTGTCTCCACATCTAACTTGAGTAAGTGTCTCGCTACATTAAGATTTGTAGGACCAACTTGTTCATCACTAAAGTCTCCTTCCAGCTCCTCTCCAGATTCATCTTCACACATATATTCTCAGATCCTTCCTCCTCTTCTTCTTCCATTATATGCAATCCTCTATTAGTATATTTATAAGAAAAGTGGCAGTTCTCATTGTATCAAAAATGTTTCTTGTCATTGCTACCTCCATTTTTCCTGGTTTCAGTTATGGGTTTGCCTTTAAGTTTAGCTCCTTGAGAAGCTTTGTAGTTGTTCTATGGTGCAAATTTTGATGCTAAGTGCTGGCCTAAAATTTTGCACTGTCGTAGTTCTCCTCATGCCGAATTCCTCGACTTGGGTTCTAAACTTTTTACTTGTTGCCCTTGGTCTTGTTCCACTCTTAAAGCCAAGTGATATGCTTCTTCGAGGTTGTAAATCCTTTGCATTGTCAGCTCCTTGCGATTTTTTTTCCCTCAAGTCATTTTGGTAATGAGATATGAGTTGTTTAGATTCTTTTCCTTCACATAAGATAGAAAGTTCATTAATGATTTCTATGCACTCGGATATAGACATAATCCCTTGTTTAAGAGTTCTGAATTGATCATGAAAATGTTCTTGATAATGAAATTGTAATTATTTTTTCAATAACTTCACCTTTATCTTTTCTCAATCAACAATTAGTTGATGCTCTGTTTTTTAAAAATATATCCTTTATTGTTCTTCACTAGATTTTGGCATGTCTAACTAGCTTCACCTTTGCAAATCGGACTTTTCGATCCTTTGGCATTTGGAGCTAGTCAAAGAAATCTTCCATTGCTGCTGTCTAGTCCAAGGATAGGTGTGGATCCATCTTTCCTGCAAAATTTTGGGTGCTTCAACATGACCTCCTTAGTAATATCACCAAGTACATTATGTTTTTCTGCTCTATCTTGGCCTCTAAAGTCCAAACTTGAAATCTAAATTTTTAGTAGCCTCACAACACTCAACAACCTATATTTCCTAGTTTTGTGAGTTTTAGCTGCTAATTGATATTTCTTCTATTTGTTCTATTCTACATCATTACTCCATAAATGTAAAATATCATGGCTAAAGGGTGTGGAGTTAGTGACTTTTAGTTGATGCACATTTTAGAGTAAAATGATTTAAAATAGACATTTTGAACCATCTTCCTTTTATCAACTTAATAGAACATGGTTATCATTCAATGAGGTCAGTTAACTTTAATGAAGCATTTAGTAAGTAATAGAAATAAGTAAGAGATTTTTTGATCTTGCAACTTTAGTTGGTGGCTTCCTTTTCTTTATAACTATGATTGGATATATACTCAAATTCTTGTTTTCGTGAAGCTTTAGAGTTTTTCTATTATACATGTGCAATCTATAAAGAAGCTCTGAACTCTTTTTGAACAATCTTTTATTGTGTGATGTTAACTGATTCTGACGTTATGATTTCAGGATTTTGGCTAACTCTAAGCCTTGTCCAAAGTGTAAGCGGCCAATTGAAAAAAATCAAGGTTGCATGCATATTACGTGCACACCTCCTTGTAAATTTGAATTTTGCTGGTAAGGCCACCAAAGAGTTACATATTCTTTCTGCTTTTCCTCTTCCAATGTCCTCCTAGTTGCTTGACTTAGTTGTTCCTTCGCTTCCTTCACTATTTTTAAGGTCTATATATATATATATTTATGCAGGCTATGTCTTGGTGCATGGTCAGAGCATGGAGAAAGGACTGGTGGTTTCTATGCATGCAATCGATACGAGACAGCAAAGCAAGAGGGTGTGGTATGATGAAATTTGGCACCATTTTGTGATTTTGCAGGAGAACTAATGTTTCTTCCCTGTTGTCCCATACGCCTCATTTATGACCTTTTTTTCAGTATGATGAGGCAGAGAAACGACGAGAAATGGCCAAAAACTCTTTGGAGAGATATACTCATTATTATGAGAGATGGGCGACCAACCAATCAGTAAGCACAAATATGTGAATGTAGTAGTATGAGTATGGTGATGAACTGTTTCTAATATCCTCCATTAGTTTCTAATCTTGATCCAAATGTGAGTTTTTCTAGATATTCATATTTGAAACTAGACTTTGATTTTGTTTTATCCTCCTCAATGCAGTCCAGGCAAAAAGCAGTTGCAGACCTACAACAAATGCAAAGTGTACATGTAAGTTACTAAATTACCATCAGTTATCTAATAAAGAATGATCTTAATGCCAAAGAGCTTGGAGGTTATAAAAGAAATAAAAGAGGGCAAATCACTCAACTACAAACTTTAATTTAATGAAATGAATAGGGGGAGTTGAAGTGATGTCAAGGGTAACAAAGACTGAAGTTTACTTTATGCTAGATTTTGTTAGGAACCTCTATTGAGATTGCTTGTATTGATGAATAACCGGTACAATGAGATAGAATACTGCTGGAGCAAAGC
>JAOQMQ010000193.1:96380-108895 GCA_027563845.1 Erythroxylum subrotundum
TCTGGCCATCAAGGATTTAAACCCATCTCTCATCTCCGACAGTAGCAGTTGTTGAGATTTGGCCAGCGTGGATGGAGCTGAGCTGCGACTGAAGATCCTTCAAGGTAGTGTGATGCGATTTAATCAGTCCCTCTACTGCCGCTACTCTATTCTCCATTCTAGTTGGCATACAACCTCTACCCGATACTCTGCTCTCAATGAAAGCACCAATTTGTTAGGAACCTCTATTGAGATTGCTTGTATTGATGAATAACCGGTACAATGAGATAGAATACTGCTAGAGCAAAGCTCCCCCTCCTGGAAATATAATTCCCAGGCCAATACAAATCTGTATTTTCCACTAATCCAGAATAATCCTCCCTCCTATACCGAGTCTTATATATAGACTCTGTACCTTCTCATTCTCTCTCTCTCTCTCCGTAACTAACTCTTAACCACTAGCCTATGTGGCATTTGTATTTGAATGTCTTAGTGACTGTTTTACTAATATTAATACTAGCATACTGATAACTAGGAAGGGTGCTAACAGATTTAGAATGAGAGTAACTTATTGTTCTAGTTTGTTTAGGAATTAAGCTTATTTAAGGATGGATAATCCTTATTAAAGTAGTATTCAATGCCATTTTAGATGTTTTAGTTAGTAAGCCCTTTAATCTTAGGATAGATATGCATACTTAACCTTTAATAAAAAAAGCAGGATGAATTTTCTCTAAAATTTGAGTTTTCAATAAAAAAGTGTGATACTTCTAGTTAGACTTTAGGAACGATTCCTAATTCCTTACCTTTTGTTGATTTCCTCTGTAAAATTTCAGCACCTTAGGTAGAATATCCCGCATCCAAATATTCCAGCTATATGAAACCTGAAATTCCACCAGTCAGATTTCATAAGTTTGTGAGATAGCTACTAGTTTGATATATCTTCTGCTCATGATACATCAATTTGGTATCAGACCTTTGGTTCACAATGGTGACACATAACAAATGAGTTAATAGAAGACTACTTCGCAACCAAGAGTCAAATGAAATACTTATTCAAATTATGAAAAAATGGACTTTAACACTGGATCACAATCACAAGGTGCTCTAAGTAGTAGTCAGAAAACAATACAGTACAAGAAGCTACACTTGATGTTGAGGGTGGAGAAACTGAAATTCAAGATGAAGAGACAAGTAGTAGAGTTGCTTTAAAAAGGGGTTGTTTAAGAAAGTCTTAGTTCGTGCACAATTCTGATGTTATTGACTCCAAAAAGTGATGGAAGTTGGCAAATGTGTATTCATTGTCGAGCGATAAAAAAGATCACAATAAATTTCTAATCCTTCAATTTGATGACATGTTGACTTGAGCCACCATCTTTACAGGATAGACTTACAAAGTGGGAACCATTAAATCAAAATTAGGAATGGGAATGAAAAGAAAAAGATTTTTGAGACTAAAGAAGGGCTTTATGAATGGTTGGTGATGCCATTTGGTGTTGATGAATAAAGTGTTTCGACCATTTTTGGACAGATCTTGTGGTGTCTTTTGATGATATATTAATATATAGAAAGACTACAAGAAAATCATTTATTACATCTTTAACAAGTCTTGGGAGTTTTAAGACAAGAAAAACTTTATATCAACTTAAGGAAGTGTTCCTTCATTCAACCAAGTGTTGTATTTTTGGGTTGTGTTGTATCCTACTGAAGAGTGCAAATGGATCCTAAGAGGGTTAAGGCTATCCTTGATTGACCTATTTGCAAAGGATGTGCATGAGATATGAGGTTTTCATGACCTAGCAATATTCTATAGGCGCTTCTTTCATAATTTTAGCGCCATAATGACATCGATAACTAATTGTACGAAAAAGGGGTTAGTTTAATTGATTAAAGGAAACAACTAATGCCTTTGAAGAAATAAAGAAAAGGATGACCGATTCTCTTATTTGCAACTTCCAAATTTTGCTAACTTTTTTCTTATGCATCTCGTATGAGAGTTGGATATATATTTAGTTAAGGACATGCAATTGCAATTGCTTATTTTAGTGAGAAGTTAAGTGAAGAAAAACAACAATATTCATCTTATGAAAGGAATTTCATGTATTGGTATGCTCTCTTTATAATTGATGTCATTATCTCTTATACAAGGAATTTATTCTATATTTGGACATGAATCTTTTAGGTCCCAAAAGACCTTGAAGAGAAGGCACACCTTATGAAGTGAATTATGGAACAATTTAACTTCGTTATTAAACATCAACCAAGAGTTAACTATAAGACAACAAATACATTGAGTAGAAGAAGCCATTTGCACAACTGACGTATCTTAAGATTCTGTACGCTACATCCATGTGTTCTTCATAGGGAGTATGCATAAATTGCCTTACCACACTGACAACAAAGAGGATATTTGATCTAGTGTGAGATAAATAGATTAGCTTTCCTACCAGTGGTTGATATCATCCTGTGTCTACTGGAACTCCTCCCTTAATTTCACCTAGCTTTGAGTTAAATTCCATAGGAGTATCTGATGTTTACATCAACTCATCCCAATTTTTTCTAGAAGGCCCAAGATATACTTTTGTTGGGTGACTGCTGTGCCCTTCTTAGATCTAACAATTTCCATTCCTAGTAAGTATCTAAGATATCCTAGGTCTTTGATTTCAAACTCCTTTTAGAGATTCTTTTTAAGAAGTTCAATTTCCTCAAAATCATTGCCTGTGAGGATAATATCATCTACGTGCGCAATTAAAATTGCAGTCCTTCCTTCAGTAGAAGTTTTTATGAATAGAGTAATGATCAGACTGCCCTGTAAGAAACCGTGAGACTTCACAAATCTTGTTAATCTTTCAAACTAGACCCTTGGTGAGTATTTCAGCCCATATAAAGATTTTTTTAGTTTTCATATACTTTTTTCGAATCTTTAACTAAATCCTGGGAGAGGCTCCATATACACCTCTTCTTCTAAATCTCTATTTAGGAAGGCATTTTTCACATGCAACCGATGTAGAGTCCAATCTAATTTAACTGCAATAGAAAGCAACACTCTCACAGTATTTAGCTTAGCAACAAGTGACAAAGTTTCTAAAATATCTATGCCATGGGTTCGAGTAAACCCCTTAGCAATGAGACGAGCGTTATATCTTTCAAGTGATCCGTCAGAATTGTACTTTACGGTGAACACTCATTTACATCCAACCAGTGTTTTCCCTCTTGGAAGATCAACTTCCCCCAACGTTCTATTTTTCTCCAAAGCTCTCACCTCCTCTAGGACTGCATCCCTCCACTTAGGAATAGAGCCTCCTGTATATTCGTAGGAATGGAAACATTGGATAACTTAGAAGTAAATGCTTGAAATGATGGAGATAGACTTTGATATGATAGGAAGTTATGCAAAGGATGTTTGGTACAAGTTCTAGAATCTTTCCTAAGAGCAATGGGTAAATCGAAGGTTTCATCCGACTCTGGAATAGATATTGGCTCAGGTGACACTGACTCAATAGAAATAGACTCGAATTGAGATTTACTTGCTTGGTCTCCAATTTTTGGATTTGTTTCCGGGTTGGACTCTTGACCATGCTGTAAGTTGTCTATGCTTTTTTGTTATGGATGTTTTCTTTAATACGTATCTCCCCCAAAGATGGGGTGAGAGAAAAAAAAAGGTTTATTTTCAAAGAAGGTGACATCAATGGAAATAAAAAACCTCTTGGTTATTGGATCAAAGCACTTGTACCCTTTTTGAGTGTAATGATAACCAACAAAAACAAATTTTTGTGCTTTAGGATCAAGTTTTCCTTGATTGTTGTCATGAATATGAACAAATGCAGTGCACCCAAATACTTTAAGAGGGAGGTCATCTGATAATCGAGACGAATGAAAACATTTATTAAAACAATTAATAGGTGTTTGAAATTATCAAGTTTTTGAATGCATCATATTGATCAAATATGTAGCTGTTAGGATAGCCTCACCCCATAAGTACTTAAGAGTATTAGTTGAAAACATTTAGGATCTCGCAATTTCTAATAGTTGTTTATTTTTTCTTTTGACTATTCCTTTTTGTAGTGGGGTGTCAATACATGAGCTTTGATGAATAATAACTTTTTCAACAAAAAAATTCCTTAAAACTTTGTTGAAGTATTCTTTTACGTTATTGCTTCTAAAAACTTGAATTCTGGTTTGAAACTGTGTTTGGATCCTGTTATAAAAGTTTTGAAACACCTTCTCAACATCTGACTTGTCATTGAGTAAAAATAACCAAGTAATTCAAGTGTGGTCATCAATAAAAGTTATGAACCATCTTTTTCCAGTTATTGTTTTTGTTCTTAAAGGTCCCCAAATATCACTATGGATTATAGCAAAGGGTTTTGTGGCCTTGTAAAGTTGTGCCGGGAAAGATGTCCAATGATGTTTAGCAATTTGACAAATTTCATGCTGAAATGAAGATAGATCTTTTTTTGTAGAAAACTTCGGAAACAAATGTCTCATAATATGAAAAATTGGATTTCCAAATCTAAAATGCCATAACATAATTTTATTCTCACGAAGTATTGAAATAGAGTTAAGACAAGTTCTTTGGGATTGCCTGTTTGACTCATATCCATTTTCGAAGAAATAGAGACCTCCAACTTGTTTAGCATTGCCAATTATCTTCCCTGTGTTCAAATCCTAGAATTGACAATCATATGAAGAAAAATTAGCTCGACAATGTGGAGTTTAAGATTAGGGGAAATAACAATTGATCCTTTCCCAGCTACTGATGAGTACGAACTATCTACTATTTTTACTCTTTGATTTCCTGCTCAATGACTATAGGAAGAAAACAATTTAGAGGACCCAGTCATATGATCTGTTGCCCCATAATCAATTTTCCAATAATGATTTGAATTGGCACTAAAACATGAGGCAACTAGATAATTACCTTTATGAACTAAAGAATAGGTGGGATTTGGACGAGAGAAATTTTGAGACTGAAGAATTTTACATATTTGCTCTATCTATTCCTTTGTGAAAGGTTGTGTGCTAGAAAATGTTTCAGGCCTGGATTCAATATTATTGGCTTGGGAGCTAGGGTTGTCTCCTAATTGTTTTTTCTTCCAATTTTTCAACTTCCCATGAATTTTCCGGCATGTTTCCCAGGTGTGTGAATCACGTTTACAATGATCACACCACGTCTTTTTGTTGTTTGTTTTCTCTCTCCCTCGGCATCTATTCCTTTCGAACCGAGTGCAGAACCTTCAGCCTTCTATTGATGTTTTCAATCATCAATTTCCACCTCATCTCCTCTCTTCTTACTTCCGAGCAAACCTCTTTGATAGAGAGTAAAGGCTTTCTTCCCAAAATTTGGCCTCTAACTTCATCCAATTCTTGAGTCAATCGCGCAAGAAATTCATAAACTCTATTGTTTTCTTCATTTTTTTTATTTCGAGCACTGTCATTTGGATAAGCTCAATCATCTTCAGAACATAGGTCCAATTCCTGCGACAAGTTTGTTATAAAACAATGTAACATCATGGTCTCCTTACTTGGCCTTCCATAGCTTCATTTTTAGTTCGAAAATTTGAGAATAATTTTCAATATTAGAATACATCTCGAGAAACCCATCCCATACATTTTTAGCTGTTGGAAAAAGCATATGAGGTTATCCGATTGCAGGTTCCATGGAATTAATCAACCAAGCTATGATCAAAGAATTTTCGGACCTCCATATTGGCATATTTGGATCATCCGAAGCCACCCTTGTTGTCTCTCCCGTCAAATTCTTGAGATTTCCTCTACCGTCAATGGCCAACTTTATTGTTTGCTACCATTCCAGGTAATTATGATCATTCAACCTATGATTCTTCAATTAAAAAGGCAAGTTTGATCCAAGATAATCACAATTATGTTGTACATTTCCCATCCTAACACTGGGATTAGTCACACTCGAACTGCTTAAATTATCGTTGGAGGATGAAACGTTTTTTTGCTGGCCAGTCATTGCTAAGCGATAGTCCATTTAGGACTGATTTGAACGAAGAAAAAATATTGTAGAAGAGCCACGACTCTGTTACCATGAAGAAAGAGGGCAAAGTAGTTCTTTCTTAATCTTTCCGTGAATAGTACAAGAAATATATAGGCTAATACAACCCTAATCACCTCCTTAAATTAGGAAGAATCTATTTATTCTATGTAATAAAATCTCAACTAATTAATAGAATATCAACTAATTATCTATAGAGAGAGATAATTAGCTGATTACTTTTACAATATCAAAAGTAGAATTTGCATAAAATGACTTTATAAATAAGTCAACTGATAAGAATTATTTTGGATAGCTTCTAGAATTAAACCAAGGAACTCTATTGATTTATTCCTTTATCACAAACAACAAGAGTTAGTAGTGAAGTTGAAGGTTTCGTATATGTGAGGGATATCTTTGAAGAGGTACAAAAAAAAGGTAACAATTAGCAACTTGACTTATAAAGAACTTTCTGATCTGTTAATTGGTGGAATTCAATGAAGGAGAAATGATGATGCTAGGGATTAATGTAGTGCAAAGAGCAAATATAAGAAATACTAGACTTAATAAGATCATCAAGAAGATAAGTGCTAATGCTTATGTCTTGTAACTATCAGTTATTACGAGAATTAGTCCTATCTCTGATGTTGCAAACTTAAATATTTATTATAGACATGATGTTACACAGTCTTCTACTACAGCTGAGGATTGGTTTCCAACCATTCCTCATCTCTAAGAGAAGATAGAGGATGTTTTTGACGAACACATTTTGGACACAAGAGTTGGTGGATATTGGTGATTTCTTGTCAAGTGGAAAGGAGAATCAATTTCTGACACCTTTTGGATTTTAGAATATGAATTTCAGAAGCTGAATCTAGACTTGTATGATCAGTATTATAAAAGAGGGGCTTTAATGTGGTAGAATGAAGAGTGGGAGGCAGCAAAGGTTGAAATTTACTTTATGTTAGGTTTATCCCTATTGTATGGGGAGTAACAATTAAAAATATTGTCCTAATTTGTTTAGGAATTAAGCTTATTTGAGAATAAGTAGAGTAGGAATTAGTATTGGGGTTGGCTTAGTAAACTTTTAAAGGCTATTACCTTCGTGATCTGAGAAGTGACCAATCAGACACATTTAGGATTTTTTATGTCGAAGAATATGATCCTATAATAACTTGAGGCTCAGGTCAAAGTTGCAAGCATCTGCATATCCCTTTGTGTTCCTCAGGCTCAATTCCAATTTGTAAACTGTTTCACTTGGATTCTGTCGGTTTACATTACTTTGATATTTGAACTTCGAGTGAGTGATGATTAAATGTTTTTGTAGCTTGAGAAGTTGAGTGACATACAGTGCCAACCCGAGTCTCAGTTGAAGTTCATAATAGAAGCCTGGCTACAGGTGAACAATGTTCGCATTCTCCGATCAGATAATTTTTAGGCACTTATATGACTATCGTTTACCATTTTCCCCTGTAAATTTGCTTCCTGCAGATAGTTGAATGCCGGAGAGTTCTGAAATGGACTTATGCTTATGGATATTATCTTCCAGAGCATGAACACGCCAAAAGACAATTCTTTGAGTATTTGCAAGGTAGGCCACTACTAGTTCAATTGAGCAGATATCTTACTAAATACCTTTTCAAGTGTTCTGATCATGCACTAATACAGGGGAGGCTGAGTCTGGGTTGGAGCGACTTCATCAATGTGCAGAGAAAGAACTCCAAGTTTACTTAAGTGCAGAAGGCCCCTCAAAAGACTTCAATGAGTTCCGCACCAAACTTGCAGGACTTACCAGGTTCTCATTTTACTAAACTGAATTGTTGCTGGAATCGTGACTTTCCAGTCCTGTTGATAAGTTGAACTCCTAAACTCAACCTTTTAGGAAAGGAAGAGAAATATGGAGTCTTTCTGCAATCGTCTGATTTCAATGGTTTTAAAAGAATCAATCTTGTAGCCCAAAACTAGGCGTTTTGGTGCTGTTTTATGTTGTCAATTGTTGGAGTTTATTCTATTGTTCACGAGTTCTTTGATTGTTACAATTACTCTGCATTTTGAAGGGGTTGTTATCCTAATTAAGATTCCATTTTGAATTTTTTAATGTAGGTGTAACCATTTTTATGATTGTCCAGAATGTTTGTGCTATTGTCATGTATTGCTATTTAAGTTGGGCTATGGCTAATACCAACTGTTTTTTATTTCTTTTACTTGGCGGTTTTACTTTTTAGGGGATCATTACATAACTAACATTCATCATTTTGTGTGGATGTTGATACAGTGTAACTAGGAATTACTTTGAGAATTTAGTCCGGGCCTTAGAGAATGGGCTATCAGATGTGGAATCGCATGGTGCCTGCAGCAGGACAGTAAGCTCGAAGAGCATGGGTGGTGGGAGCAGTAAGGGACGAGGGGGAAGAAGCAAAGGCTCAACTTCCAGATCAAGTGGCCCTGGTAGAAAAATTGATGATTCCGGCAATTGGTCCTGTGAACACTGCACCTTTGCAAATATCAAGTCGGCCACCATTTGTGCCATGTGTCAACAACGACGCTAAAACTCATTTTTACGCCAGAATGGTCGGACACCAAAAGGGGGTGTCATTCGGTGGGCCTCTTTGGCTTTTCAAATTCACAAGAGAAGACCTTTAAAGCACCGCCAGAATGGGGAAGCAGGAACAGTTTTGAGAGGACATGGTGGTGGGGTTGGGTGGTGAATTCGTTTGCCGGTCTCTTATCTCAAAAGGCTTAGCTGCGATGACCCTCAGCTGAGTGGAAGTGATAAAGGAAGAAAGATGGAAAAGGGCAGAGAAAACTTAAAATCCTTGTTTTTATCTTGGTTTCTGAAATCAGTTGTAAATATCTGCGCCCTTTGGCGCAACTGTTGTCTTCTCATTCTCTAACTATAACTCTATTTTTAAGTATGATTACACGAGATTCTTAGAAATGTATCATGAGTATGTAACGTTAATGATAATATTCATATATGTTGGTACTAGCAATGGTATGTGTTGTGTGGTTGAAGCTTTCAAGTGAATTGATGTTTGTACTAAAAGATTATCTCCGGCGTCAATGGGCTGGGACTGGTCGGCTCTGGTCTGGATGAAAAGCAAGAGTATGTTGTAGTATTTGTCTTGGACTCGGAAGCCAACCACATGAAATGCATTTCACAGCCTTGTAGGTTTTCTTTTCAACAGAAATGCAAAATTCTTTAGTATTTCGCAGTATTGTTGTTGAACGAGGAACTTTTGTTAGTGTTAAAAGGCTGTAGAAGTATTGTTAGGCGATATGGATGAAACATGGTGGAGTACCTTACCCAGTTAAGAAGCAATATCGATGATTCTCTGCTTTGCACTTTTTTGGTTTATGATATGAAAGGTTTCAAGCTGGTGAGTGAGATCCAATTATAATGTAAAATTTATAACACCACTTCCAGTTGTAGACCATACTTGTACTCATTTTTTATTAACAGGAGCTAGCCAGATGCTTTAACAAATGGCCTTCCTTGAATTGGTGTGTTGTTAGTTAATGGGTTGTCAAATGAGATGGGCAATTATTCTGCACTCTGGTTACCAATGGTGACGAACTTTGAATTCTGTTAGAAAATACAAACACTCTTTTATCACGGATAATTATGTAATTATGACAAAAGATAAGGTTTGGGTTGAAAAAAAATATCTAGTGATGATGTGAAAATTTATTGTCGAATTTAGAAGTTGTGGAAGAAACTTGTAGATAAGGATGAGTTAATTGATGTGGCAAAATTATGAAAGTTTGTAGATGAATTAGAAGATTATGGATAAACTTGAAATACTTGGTAAAGAAGTAAGATATGTGGGTAAAGTTTAAGCATGACATGTGTCAAAGAAGTGGCCAAATTATAATTGAAGTTGTTTAGCATGTCTATATATATGTGTTCATGTAATTATTTATATGTATGAGAAAAATAGAGTTATGTACGCCTGAAAAAAGCGAAAAGAATATTTGAAAAAGAAATGTTTTGAAAGCTGTAACTTTTTGTGAGAAAGAAATATTGAGAAAAAAAGTGCAGTAGCACTTAAAAAGAAATATTTGTATTTTGTGTATGTCTTTTCTACCCATAAATTTTGTTATCAATACAAATACATATTTTGTGAAAGTTATTTTATTTGAAGCCTATTAAAGCTTCCAACAATTCTAACTAGCTTGTCAAACCTCCTCCGTATCCTAATTTGATTGCAACTCCCTAAGAGACCGCTTAGGTACCCCCGTAACAAGTGCTATCAGTTCAGGAGTTTGTTGGAACATGCTTTAGCCATTTCTATGCTTGATTGTTTCCCAGTCATTATGGGTTATTTTCATTTCTTATGCCTTAGGAAACGGTTTTTCAGTACCGGTATTTGATGAAGAGACTCGGTTCTCATCAACCAGTTTCTTTCCTTCCTATTGCAAGTAACATTGGCCATAACAGCAGGTTCGATATGAGATGTACAAGCAAAATGACACAGTGAAATATGGAAGCTATAACAACTTGGATGTGTTCATCTATATAAAGCCATTTGTTTGTCCTCTTGGAACAGATTTGAGAGGAGAAGACATGGGTGGATAATAACCTTTGCCTTGGACACAGGTGGGACATCTGGAAATGGTGACAGTCCTTCTGGTACTAGACTGGGCAGGATAGTGAATATAGGTGGGAGACAGTTCCTAGACAATTCCCAACGAAGATATTTCTTCTTCTTCTCTTAAGGTTTCTATACGACGAATGCATTGGCTGCAATCCTAGGACAAACAGGTGACTGGGAAGTACTGGTTGGAGGTGCTGTAGTTGCTGCCATTGAAGGGATCGGTATGCTCGTGTACAAAAGTCACCTTCTTTATCCATTGGGAGGCTGCAGTGATTTTTGGTGATGATGAACTATTGGAAAGCCGTTGTCTGCTTAGGTCTCTTTGTAGATGGTTTCAAATTGGCTAGTTGATAGCTAAATCCTGTCAATTCCTTCATTCATTTATCTAATGTTCTTCGTCTTCCCTTACTCTTCAACTCAAGAAAAAAATGTCACTATTACTCTATTCCTCTCGATCTATAAATTTACAGAGTTTTTTTCTGATAATTTAGAATGTTTACAGTGTCGAGGTACATACCAATTGGTTGTGAAGTGTCCTCCTGAAGCACAGAACATTAATTAGCCTGTTGTTTAGAAGAAGTAACTAACTGGTATTAACAAGGAACAGCTGACAGAAAACAACACAACATACAGAGACAAAGAGCTACAGAAAGGTGATTTAATTGGTTTAGGAAATTTTCACGTAGTCGAGATGATTGGATGAACAAGGTCGTAGTAGAGTACAGGGTCAGAGAGCCAAAGGTTAGCGAGATGATGATGAGAAGTGCACTGTCTGTGAACTTCTTCCATAACCCAAATGGTGGCTTCTGCTTTACTAGGATGGAAGATACAGTCCAATGGCTTCCATTCATCTGGAGTTCCAATCCTGGAATGATCCCATTCTTGCAAAAGTTTATGAGTGAGGTAGTGCAATGGTTGTTCATACATTTGCTTCAAGGATTCAGCTAGTCCTTGCCATGTGAAGAAGGTTATTGGTAGGCCTTTAATGGATGGAATTGGTATCTTTTTCATGTACTCCTGGTACTTTCTTGCCTTCTTATTCATTGCTTCTTCAATTCATACACATATATAGACACACAAACACAATGCCAATTAGCTTTTCAAACACAGAACAATATAGAAAACCATCCTTGTGAAGTTGTCATGATCAAAGTATATATTATTGGAAGTATCACCTCACATCGCATGAAACTACTAAATACAATTGGTAAAAAATAAAAGAAATTAAAGGTGGTAATAATACCTACCTGCCGAAACCGATTCCTCCTTGGATAGTCTCATAATTGCATGACTTTCCTCATCAATACAACACTTTTCCCTTCTGCTCCTCCTGTAATTATCAATCAAAACTCCTCTCCTCGTCTTATTTGGAATGAAATGATCATCAGATTCTGTTTCTGAATCTGTTGAGCATAGGTGATAAGTTTGCAGAGGTACATAGTGTCGTAACATTCTGAAAATTGTTGAAGAAGAGGGACTAGGACTCTAGACTGGTAAGGTAATTCACTTTGTAATATCAATCAATGCAGACTGTAAAAAAAAAAAAAAAAAGAAATCTAATAATAAATTTGTTCCCTTTGATGTATAATTCAGTAATAAATGCATTCCAATAAACTGATCAGGTACCCTTCATGCATGCATTGCAAATGTTGATTATTTGGCTTATAACGCTTTTAATATTAGTAACGGAGCTGACCTACCTAATACCCCATTTTGTCAACAACTCAATATATATTATTAATTAATGACTTTTTCAAAATTAAATATACATGTATATAAAGGTAAAAGTAATGATAATATTCCTCCTATCCAAATAAGAAAATATATAATCAAACTTTTTAATTTCAACAGCAATAAATATAGGTATCCGATCACTTTAATTTGGTCAATCCATTGTATTATTATTTTCAATTAATTACAATAATTAGTAATTACAACAT
>JAOQMQ010000193.1:109792-122041 GCA_027563845.1 Erythroxylum subrotundum
TGGAAAATCACAATTCAGGAGATCCGTAGTTGATGTGTACATATGATTGAACAGATGTTTCTGTCTTTCCCTTAAATACTCTATCAATTTTAACTATCATTCCACACCGTGAAAGTTGGAGCTCCATGGCAAACAGCCATGCTATTGGACCTTGGTCCAAGTGTTGGCACCCAGTTGTTGCATGCCGAGCTCTGATCATGATATGCACTTGCACTGCTCTTATTAACCATACCAGTACCCGATGACTGATGTGACTCTGAGTAGTAGTTGGTGTTAACGTTTCTAAAGTAAGGATCTGATGAACCAAGCATGTAATTCTCATAACCATAACCATTACCTTGGCTCTGGCTGCTATCGTTGGAAGACATAAATGTGGAGGCCACAGACATGCCAAATCCACCACTGTTTCCATAACCAATTCTATGACTCTGATCACCACCATTGCTGTAAATCACAGAGTTTGAGTTAGAGCCAGAGCTGTGTTCTATTGAGGAAGATGAGTCCAAGCTCATGAGATTATGTAGAACAGAAGGTTGGAAGAAGTTGTGAGTATTTCCCAGTTGTAGCTGGTGAAGATCTTGAAAGGTGGTGGTGCTGGTGTGATGATTAGCATCATCGGACTCTTGTTCCTGCTTGCACCAAAGCCTCTGGGGAAAAGGGTAGTGCATGCTAAAAGGCTGAGCTTGCTGGTATGCAACAGTTGGCCATCCATGGTGGACCAAGCCGCCGCCATAGACGGCAATATCATCTCCAGTGATGTTATCATCGTCTTGTCTGCGAGCATCCACAGTCATTTCAGACTGCTCCACATCTTTCAATCTCTTGGCCGCACCACCAATAGGTAAACTACTGCTCTCTAGTATACTATTCACATCATACCTACTCATGTCAAAATTGGTGACGGCATTTAATCCTCTGAACTTTATAGCTGCAATGTCATATGCCTCTGCAGCTTCTTCTTGCGTGCCTGAATATGAATTTCCAATCAAACGTATTGATTATAATTACATGAACTTTCTCCATCTCTCTCTCTATATATATGTGTCATTTATCATTTCCATTTGCAACAACTTACTAAAAGTTCCCAAGTAAAGATCCTTGTTCCCTGCAACTCTTCCAATCCTAGCTTGCCACCTTCCATGTTGATGATGTCTGACATTAAAAAAATCAAAGTTTCAGAATCCAGAATTTGCATCTTATTGATTTTAATGTATATATATTGTACCTTGTAACACCTCGATAAATAGATGCACCTCGAGAAAACCCACTACTCTTCCTGAAATGCATTGGAGAAATTAATATACGAAAATACATTCTAATTAATTTAGTTCTGTGCTTCAGAAGGATCTTTTAGATCATGTACCTTCGAAGAGACGCCACAAACTCCTGTCTAGTCATGTGCTTCATCTCTTCCAATTCCTTTTCATAATCGCCGATCTGCAAGTTTATAAGAAAGTTGAAATAATAGTTTCCATTACAGGCAACATAACCCTTTTAAATCGCCAAATAAAAGGGAACATGTATTGACATATCCCACTTAGTTGGATTCTCATTCAGCGCATATATATATATTAAAAATTATGTCTTCAGCCCTTACTCCACCAATGTTTAACAGCCAAAAACTGTTTCATTTTTGTTCTTGTTTAGCCTCTTAAAATCTGAATAAAAGGAGAAGAAAATGGAAAGTGTAAAATGGAAAATGGTCGTAAACCTACAACTTACAGGAAAATTGGTGGTAGTAGTAGTACCCCAGTATTTTAATGCTGCTAAATCATAAGCTCTGGCTGCTTTTTCTTCCTTGTCATAACCACCTATACACCATCAATCACTCGAGTTATCTCAGAATCATTAACTAAGGATTCATGGATTTCTTGTTAAAATCTTATAATGGATTGAAGAATATTTATGGAAGTAACTCGACCCTTACCCAGATATACTGCAACAAGACTCCCACATCAAGATAGGAGAAGATCGATCCACACAGACAAACCAAGTTAGTTAAAGAGAATGGAATGGCTAATCAAAAGGGTAGAGAAGATAAATCTTTGAGATCTTTCTGTTTGTGCTTTACCTTGCCTTCCTTTACGAGTTTGTCCTTCTCTTCTGCAACTGTTATCCCATAGATGAGCTTCATAACGACCTGTCCATCTATGTCTGTAATTAAAGACAAAAGTAGCTTGTCACACCACTGACATTGCACTGAAGAAACACACCGGAGTAGTAAATGGAAGACATTGGTAGATTTAATAAAAGTTACCTGGTTACTCCTCGGTATATAGATGTTCTTTGACCAAAAGTATCGATGGATTTCCTTGGCAGTGCCTCGATAGCACAAGTTTGGCTATCCAGAGCTGTTTCCGTCTTCTGCTGCTGCCTTTTATTTTCCGACGAAGAACTCTGCTCTCCAACGCTGTTCCCTCCTCCGCTCACCGTGAGCAGTGGCAAGGGTGAACTTGACTGCGAACCTGTGCCCATAGAAAGAGACAAGCTTTGTGCACCACCAGTGTTCTTGTTTTCTTTTTCTGCTTGTGCCGGTTGGTTTCTTAACCATGTCTTGATCATTGACAATCCTATGGAGGAGTTATTGGCACATCCGTTGTTGATGCTACTGTCCTCGTCCCCTCCATTGCTTGTTCTATCATCTGTTGTAGCTTCAGACGGTAGTTGCAAGGAGCAGTTTTGGAACATGAAGTCTCCTTCAGAAGTATCGTAAATGGTGTTGCAGTCATGAAGCTTTGGTTCGTGGTTAGTGAAGGAGTGACCACCGAGGAAGTTCTCGAGCTTGGGTTGTTGGTTTTGAGCAATGTCTTGGTTATTGCATGCACCACCCATGAACATCGGGACGTCTGATGAGGTGGTTCTGTAGTTAGTTTCTGGGTTTATACCTAACCCCTTTATGTTCCAATCTGTCAGAAATAGCATCTCCGTCACTGTATTCTCAGAAAGTGCAAGGACTAACAAAAAAAAAAAAACCAAAAACAAATCTCCAAATCGTTCAAATTAGGAGGTTAAACTACTTTGTAATAATATGTTAGGAATGGCAACAAACCTTGAGACTGATTGTTTCTAAAAGCTTCGAGAATGCCAAAAGATGGAGGGAGGCTGAGAGAAGGAGCAGTGGTAAGATCAAAACACTCCCCCGAGACATCTGTAGCAGAGATTTCATGATGAGAGTGAAAACCAAACCGAGTAGCCGCGCTTCGAGACTGATGATCTTGGTGGTCGTCGGTTTGTGAAGGGAGTTCTTGAGGAGAAAGAGAGAAAGCCAACCAGTTATTCATGGAAGCCATATCCAAGCTTGAAGTGCAGTGCTAACAACTTTTACACATCCAAACAAACAAGTCGACACAAGAAGAAGAAGAAGAAAGTGGGTATTAAAGGGTATGGAGATTCATTGATATGAACACATACAACTCTCTTCTTAAATATATCATAATTAAACATGTCAACCCTAGAAACCGTGAATGATGGTAGGCGTATGGGTAGTACTGTACTTTTGCATGCAGTAACACGCATATGGACAATACATAATCAACTCTAATTTCTTCTGTACATACATATACGTATAAATTTACATTTGATTATTATTAACTTACATATGAAGAAGAAGAAGAAGGAAGCGAGTGTTTGTGTTTGTGTTTGTGTTTGTTTCTGAGAAATGATGAAGATAATATTAATATTATTATTATAACAGAGGTCTGACACAGAATTCACACGCACTCCATCGCCTCTGCCCTTAACTGTTAAATGAAAAATGAAAAATTAGAGAGAGTTAGGACAAAAGTCATATCAATGTCAGTATCTCACCAGTGGCCATAACTTTCTCACATTCCCTTATTACTAATTATATTTCTCTTTTCCTAATCATCGTCACTCAAACTTCTTCTTCTTCCCATCTTTTTCTCCACCTTCTGTATCTCTACTGTAACACATTACATTACCCGTAACAATAAGAGTAATGCATGCATGACTCAGACTCAGACTCAGAATCAGACTCAGTATTTAGATTGAAACTCACTCACATTTTTCTTTTTATGAATATATATATATTAAATTTAAAAAAAGAGGTAATATATTTGTAGATAGCTTCAAGCTATGAATCTTGTGCCCTCACGAGAAGACATTAACCCCTGTCTTCCGGGTGATTATTTTAAGGATTATTATTATTTTCTTAAAGAAAAACTTTTTCAGACAGATTGGAAGAAAATCTAGTTGTGTCTCAAATACATGGAATTTCCCATCCATATTACTTCATTCAATTTCCCATTTTCAATGTTACCAACTCATTCTTAAAATCCGTAGCTTAGTCATGCCGACATGATTGAGCATAGTCATATGTTGTGTAAAGTAAACAGACGTACGGTTTACATTAACCTCTTGGTTTATACTTACATTTGTATTATAGTAACAGTAGCAGTCAGAAAATAATTAATAACATTATATCTTCCATTTCCCAATCTCTCGAAGCTCGCGCAAACCACAAAATGTAAGTTTGACCGTCAAATAAGGAATCGACGTGACGGTAAAACCCCACATGGAGATGAGCATTATGAGATACCTTCATTCAATACAAACCCTACAACTCCTCATTCTCATCTCACACTTATTATCTTACTACTGGTTAGGATGAGACTGAGTCTATCTTGAAAACCTCGTCTTCATACATTACATTACATGTTCAACAACCTTAATTTAATCGCACTTTTGACCTAGTAAAACCCGGTTGCACACTTTCAGAGATACGTGTATATATAAAGCGCTTAGTTTTGCGAGCCCTCTCGTGCATTATAGTGAAAAGAGTGACCTTAATAATGTATGAACTTGGAAGAGAAGATAAGAGATCAAGTAAAAGTTATTCTCACCAAGAACAACATGAACTGTACTTCTCTTACCAAGCAAAGTCATACGTTTATATCACAGGCATGTTCAAATACTGAATGAACGTGTTCTTCATGCCATTTCATTTTACTCTCTCTATTAATATATGAAGCTGAGGGCCATAGACACATGGGTGAAATAAGAATCCGATTAATCAAACTCTACATGCACCCCATAAGGGACCAGACCAAATTACCAGACCAGAGCCGGCCTTATCAAACCATTATTGGAAGGAGACTGCAGAGAGCTCGTGATTTTGTGGGGTTCTTCTTCTTTACACGTTACTACCCCACTATCAAACACGATAGACTGATCTACCTCATAATAAACACTTAGTGCAAATAATTAAATACCTTATTTTATTAATATAATTCATCTATGAATGTATACACGTGCCACATTAATAGACACATATATTATATACCCATCTCTTTTGCTTATATAATTCCAACAATATTTGATTTATATATATTGAGTGCAAATCAATTTATTCATTATTTTTAACTATCATTAATTTATTAATAAATTAATTATATATGAATGTATACACGTGTGTTTCCCATTCCAACACACATATATTAATTCATCTATTAAATAATGTAATTTCAACAATACTATAATCGACATAAAATTCATCCAAAGGTTTTGCTTAAATATTTGTTTCAAAATAGACTAAAATATAATATTATTATTTTACAAAAATTACCCATTTCGTTTTATGGTAGGCACTATAGCATAAAAAATTTTTTCCATATACTTTGAGTTTAATTTTACTGAATTGATATTCAAAGTTAACGTATTTAATACACAAGATTCTTCACTTTGCGAAAATATAGAGAAGGTACAGAAAATTTATATTCATTTAAAGTTTCAACACATCTTCTTCGTATCCAATCTCAATTTACACTCGTTCTAGAATCATACATTCACTTCCATATTCATTTAAAGTTTCAACACATCTTCTTCGTATCCAATCTCAATTTACACTCGTTCTAGGATCATACATTCACTTCCATGAGTCCCTGACGGTGCACGCCATTCAAAATTACAAATTTTTCCTTCATCTAAAGCTGCCTAGAGAGGTTAATTGTAATATTGATACAACAGCCACTTGGTCTTGGATGGATTGCATTCCATTTTCAACTTCACCGACTAGTACTATAAGATTATCGTATAAGAAGAAACAAAGTAACAGAGATTAAAAATACGAAAGACTAAAACCTGGACCGACCATATATGTATATCTCGATCACACATTCAAGGCTTTATATATATAGGAGTCGAATGGAAGCAGAGGGTCCAGTATAAATATAATATCACACGTGTACCAGCGGCAGATGCCATGACATTAGAAGTTGTATAAAAGGTTGGCAATGTCACAATATCGAGAGAGAAATAAGAAAAAAAAAATTGTAATATGTATGTAAAATTATAAAAAATGATATTTTAATACGTTTTTTGGGGGAGGTAAATACTCAATGCATACAGACATATAGACGAAAGATTAATATATAATACTAGCTAACCTTATTATAAGGGTGGAAGCAAGCACAAAGACCAAAGTTATATATACAAACTGGAAGAGAACTGAGATTTTCTTGGAGAAATAAGCTGTGAACCCGTGCCTCCTTGGAAAGATTAATACATTCAACGCTCGATTTGTCTTTCTTTTTTCTGACCAACTTGCGCTCTTGCCCAAATTTATTTTATTATTTTTTGCCAAAACTAAATAAAATCCTCTCATGGTATCTAATAGAATTGTTAAATGAAAAAGAAAAGAAGAGGTTTCCAAGAAAAGCAAACTTTATTAAAGATGATCAAAAGCTTCCACCCTTACTTTACTCTCCCCATGCTTGAGCTTCTTTGTCTTCCATTATTTCCCTAGCTACTGCCTTTTTAAATGTTAAACCATTTGCATGGGGCATCTTTTAATAATATTACTGCTTATTAAACCAAGAAAACCCAAATTGTTTATGGCACAAATTGGATACTTAATTATATCCCCTTCAATATAATCTTTGTCTTATGTCCATGTATATTTATTCTAGTATATATCATCTTTTTTTCATTTAAATAATTTAATACCCTTTTGAAAATTTCAATTACAATACTTGGACATACAGTATAATTACACTATCTTGGTTTATATATATATATATATATATATATATATATATATATATTCCATAGATGGGTAAGATTGAAGCTTTAATTAGTAAGTGAACATCATATCCACTGTAAATAGAAAAATGCGAGTCTAGAGAGAGAGAGAGAGAGTTTAAAAAGAGTGCATGGCTCATGCGTGTCTGTATTTGTCTCTACTATCTAAAATAGGATCTTCTCATAAGCCAACAAGCCCTAGGAATGCTCATTCTTAGTCCTTTTTCTCTTGACCTTTAATTGGGGAACCCCAATACTCTTTATACCAATATGTACATAATTAACATCTATAATAACTTATGTAAAGTTTCAATTTGTACAATCTTTTATTTGAAGTGATTATTATTGTCAACTGATACTCAAATCACTGCATGGACTTCTCTTATATACCCTTTCGGCTGCATAAAAGAGTATTGCCAAACTGATGATTACATATATATAAAAACTGAAGAAGAAGAAGAAGAAGACATTGTACGTTCAGCAACTTAACATGTCCAATATTGCTTGATCATTTTCAGCATAAAAAGTTCCTTTTTTGTTCTTTTCGGTTTATTTAGTTTCCATAAACTCAAATAATAAGAGAAAGCTCAGTTCCTTGTTGATTTTAGAAACTGGCAAGCTGTTTGCAAATGGTATATTTACAACACATTTTCAAGCTTGTTTTTGCCTTCTCTCTCTGTATATTAATGAGTAATGAAACGCATAAGACAAAATTCATCAACACAGAAAATGAATAAAGTGTAGTAAATAACTAACTTAACAGAACGGCATCTGCAACTCGGGATGTCTTCCAATGTTTGACACGATTGTGTTCGTCAATTTCCAACCATTTCTTGATAAGTTCAAACACTGAATTGTCACGAAGCAGTTCACGATGAGTTGCATTAATCTCCACTCTCTCTGTTGCCATAAATCCATCCGCCTGCAAGTCAAGTTACAAGTTAGGTTCACCAACACAAATCACCAACCTAACAAGGAGAGAAGAGGATGGTGATTTGATTATAAAGGGCAACACTTGAGCTTTTACTGGGAATTTGGTAGCCCTCCAGTTTATGTTGCTCCTATAAGTTTAGAGCATTAGGTAAAGCTGCATGATCCCAAAAAAAATCGACTAACAAAATGTCACTTGTTTGTTTGTAGCTTATTACAGTCGTTCTGAAGGAGGGATAATGATAGGAACCTCTATAGAGATTGTTAGTATATTGATAGTAATGTAGGAAATATAGAGATTGTTAGTATATTGATAGTAATGTAGGAAATATCGACTGGAGCAAGCTCCCCCCTCCTGGAAATATATTTCCAGGCCAAATACAATATTTGTATTTTCCCCAATAACCCAGAATGATCCCTACCTCCTATACCGAAACCTATATATATACTCTACCTTCTTATTCTCTCTCTCTTTCCATAACAAACTCCTAACCACTAAGCCTATGTGGCACTTGTATTTATTCCCTAGGAAGGGTGCTAACAGATAACACAAAACAAAAAGGAACCAGAACAACCCTCTTTTAATTTCAGATAGATTGTATGGCATCCTCTTGTTCTTTACTCCATTACAACAGAAAAATCAACCAAAAGAATAAGGCAGGCACCTTTGCTGATTCAGTTGGAACCGTTCCATCTCCATCCACATATGAGTACTGGGGCTACAACAAGCACAATGTTAGAGAAACGTTCATGATGCATGAAACAATAAGTTTATTGATAGTGGTAGGAAGTGGCAGGTCCTAGGTGCTAAATGCAAGAAGTTTGTAAAACCATGGAATGATAAATTACAGATTATAATAATATCGCGTTTATAAACATAAGTATGAGTGAGATCCAGCAGCTGTTCACTATGTGAGTTAGCATGTTTAGCAGCATCAAGTAATCATCAGCAAACCAAATTACTCACCAATGAGTGGCACACCTCAGACAAGTCCCCTACTGGAGATGTCTCTGAACCATAGCTGCATACGGGATGGACACATCAAGTCAGCCTCATATTAGCTGAAAATTGAAAGCATTCACAAAATATTATCTTGGCATCACCTCAAAAATGCATCATCCCAAGACAAATTAACGGCCATTTGGGACTTTACCTTATGAATTAGTATCAAGACAAATCTCAACCGCTTTTATATCTCAATTGAAGTTTCAATTGAATTTCACAAAAATCTCAAGCATAGCCCTCCAATTTATCAACAGGTTCATATTATGAGCACAAACATAGAGGAAATTAGTTGTATTTCAAGGTCCAAAAAATACATAAATGAGCCATGCCTTTTTCAAAAGAAATACCACTAACACCATGCCTTTTCCAAAAGAAATACCACTAACAGAGTAATCTTAAAACAATTGTTTCACATACCAAACATCAAAGGGTGTATCAAAGGATGTCCCAACAATATTATAGAATGAAACCCCCTTTGGCAGTTGAGCTTCATTGAGAATCTTGCGAGTAGAAACAGCCCAATTAAGGATGGAAAAGTTAAAGGGCAGAGCAATTGTGTTACCATTGTAGGTTAACTGAAAAAAGAAATAAAGACCGCAGTCAGTTTCAGCTAACATACAATGTCTTCATAGATTGAGAAATTACAATTATATTGAAAGATGGAGTTTCAAGAACATGTCATCAGAAAATCAAAATCAATAGTTAGCAGAACCTCATCAGAACTTTTGATATTTCTGGTAGAATACACCAGGATCCCAATAGCATAGCCTAATCTTAAAGAAAACCGCTAGAGGTTTGAGTTATCCTTCTATGTATTGTAAAGAAGCATCTTCCTCCTATAGAATATCAAATGGCTTCCAGACACAATGTTACCTCATTGTTTTTCAGTGCTTCCTGAAAGAACATGGTACTATCAAGTGGGCCATAGGACTCTAATTTGACAGAAGTTTCCCCATCATTTGTTTCCTTTCGCCAGACTTGAATCTGTGGGTTCTTTTCCCAGTTAAAATCTGGATTTGCCAACATTTCATAGATTGATGGACACTCAACTAGCTGTTTGCAGGCCAAAGAGATAAAAGAACAGTCTCATAAGATCTCCAGCAAAAGAAGGGAATAGAACTGACAGAGTTCTTGTGCTTCCTTTCTCTCAAATTGTGGCACTAAGCATTTTAAACAAGGGCAGCTGTTCAGGGAAAGGAAATTACCAGTTGGTGCATCGTCCATCTTTTGACAAAGAAGTAGCTCTCTAAACCTTCAACAAACTGCAAGCCAGTTAAAAGAGAATCATTGATGCATCCTGGTGCACCTGTTATGGAAGCACACAAGTTTTCAAGCCTGCTTTTATTCCATACAGAAATGAAAAAGGAAAGGAAGTTGTAAACAGAAATTGTGGATACAGGGACGAAAATGAAATAAGATCCTCTGCATGACTCCCGTAGAATTAATGTCTACCTTGGAAAGGACAGGCAATGCAGATCCACTTATTGACAAACTGTGAAAAAACCTGCCAAGAATGAATTGAAGATTATGTTACACACCATATGACAGATAACGGGAGTCTAACTTCGTCCATGGTGTTCTGAAAAATCTAATAATGTTTGAAACTTTCACAGAGTAAATATGCTCACATCTTTGTGAAGTGACATGAAACATGAGACCAACAGGCCACCCATCGAATGAGAGATTACATTAACCTTTCTGTTTCCAGCAGATTTATAAGCAGTTTCCAACTTTGCTTGTAGGCCTTTCATTGATGTATCAATTCTGCGAAGGGAATGTAAATGGTTTCCACGAACAGCATAGAACATATACAGTCAATGTTATAAGTGGAACCACACACACTCCAATCGTAAGCAAAGGAAATAGCTTAACCATCTGAAACAAAATCGGTTGAGGAAAATATTTACCTATTGCTTTGCCGAAAATCATAGCCATATCCAAACAATGTGGTTCCCTTCTTATATCCACATTTAGTGAGCATCTCAATCATATCATGAAACTGATATACCTCTGTTAGATGTAATAATTTAACGAACTGGCACAGCACAAAGATATCAGAAAACAAAGTTTAGCTCATCCAATTGGTTAACAAACATAGTAATGTGAATGGCAGAAGAAACAATGACGAATAGAAAAAGATGAGACCTATCCATTCTACAGAACATAAATACTGGCATACTCATTCTTGTTTGATATTACAAGAAGCATGAATAGAAAGACATAATCATAAATAAAGTTGAGAGGAAAGTTCAGTATGAGGGTTTAATCCAAGATCATACCCAAGAAGGATCTAAAATGTCAATGGCATAAAGTCCGTAATCATCATCAGGGATCACGATTTCAGTGTTAGAATCCAACACTTCTGTGTAGCCTGATAATCCGAAACACAAACAACACAAGGAATTGAGGATAGCATTGCTCCACAAATTGCAAGGCTAACTAAACAAGAACAAGTGCATACCCATATCGAACAAACGTTAAAGATGGGAACTTTCTAATAAAATAACAGAAGTACGCACTTTCTATCTCTAAAAATCCTACTTTTAATTGTTCCGAACAGAGCAAGCAATAGATAGAGACAGAGAAGAAAAATAGGAGATGAGAAAAAAAGTGGGGAAGAGAGAAAAACCAGAGTTGGGATTGTAGAGAGACCAAATCTTCTTCTTGAACTCTAAATCAGCCAACAGAAGCCGGACCCAAACACGGGTCTCGAACCCCAACTTGTTCTTACTCTTGGAGTGGAGAATGGAGCCTCCTATCCCGGACACCAGGAGCACCGGGTCTCGGTCTGGTTCGGTAGCTTCGAAGCTTCGGTTGCCAAAGCATGGGCAGGAGTCGAAAACCATGATGCGGTTGAGAAATCGGAGGACTCTGTATATTTGTTTGCGTTAGTGGGCGGTGGTTGCTAGCCTAGCTAGGAAAGTAGTACAAACTGAAATTTTGCTAACAGTACCGACTGCCAACAGAAGCTCATTAATCATTCAACTTTGTCTTTTAATAAAACCAACTATTACCAGTCATCATAGGTTATTAATTATAAAAATAAAAATAAAAACCGAAACGAGGACAGGTAGGTAGGCAGGTAGTTAGGTTGGAGTGAAAAAGCATTCATACAAGCATCTTCTTTTGGCATAATTTTATTACTTTTCTTCTCTTCTTATTCAATGAAAGTAATAGAATTGTTAGCTTTATGTTGCTGACTTTTACAAGGATCCAGCTCTTCCACGTCCTGCTCGTACACCAGACGAACTCCGCATTTCTTAACTGTCAATCGT
>JAOQMQ010000194.1:0-12283 GCA_027563845.1 Erythroxylum subrotundum
CCCTAAACCCTAAACCCTAAACCCTAAACCCTAAACCCTAAACCCTAAACCCTAAAACCCTAAACCCTAAACCCTAAACCCTAAACCCTAAACCCTAAACCCTAAATCCTAAACCCTAAACCCTAAACCCTAAACCCTAAACCCTAAACCCTAAACCCTAAACCATAAACCCTATACCCTATACCCTATACCCTATACCCTAAACCCTAAAACCTAAAACCGTAAACCCTAAACCCTAAACTTTTTTTTTGAGAAAGTAACATATATATTAAATAAAAGGAGGGTTCATACAAGAAGAGAACTATGTACAAAGTAGAATAAGAGGCCACAGGCGGCTCTTAAAACAAAATATAAATAAGCCGTAGGCGGCTCACAAAACATAAGGAAGAAACCCACAAGCGGCTCTCAAAAACAAAAGCTAATATGCCACAGGCGGCTCACAAAATAATACAAACAAAAATAACCATTAAGTGGAAAGTCGCCAGATGTGCTGCTAGAGATCAAGGATCTGAAGACGAATCTCAAGGCCGAGAAGTCTAGAGCGAATGAGCTCAACTATCTCCTCAATAATGTCGTGTGGTGAGCGATGTCGTCGGCTGAAGATGCGGTTATTTCTCTCATACCAAAGAAAGTAAACAGTGGCAGAAAGAACTAACCGTGAAAGCAAGTGTCGAAATTCCTTCCGCCGACGAAGATGAGTACAAGCCCACTAGAGAAGATGGACCCAAGAGGTCGAAGGCTAGGCAGTGTGAGTCTTCGATGAGAGTGAATCCTAAACACGGGCAGAAAACCTGCATGAAAGAACAAATGATCATGTGTCTCTGTGGAGGAGCCGCAAAGAACACAAGTCGAAGAATCCAGAATGCCGAAGAAGTGGAGTCGATCCATAGTCCGGAGATGCCCCTAGGCAGCTAACCAAAGGATAAAAGAATGTCGGCGAATATGACCAGGGAACCACAGTAAATGATGAATCGCATCCACAGGTCGTCGAGTTCGGATAAGGTTCCATGCAAAGTCAACAGAGAAGAGCTGAGGTCCACAAACGAATCCGGGAAAGTATCCTCTCCACCAAAGGAAGACAGTCTGCGTGTCTCAACCGAGTAGTGATAAAAGGAACGCCCAAATAACGGATCGGGAGAGAACCTGTTTGAATCCCAAGGACGCTCTGTAAAAAGGAGACCTCCACATCGAGAATCCCTAAGAAGAAAACTCGGCTCTTATCCCAATTCATAGCTAACCAGGACACCCTCTCAAAATCGGTCAAAGCCTGTAAGATAATCTCAAGAGAGGCTGAATCTGCCCGACTGAAAATCACCAAATCATCAAAACAGAGGTGAGTGAGAGAAATCTGCCGACACTACCAGTGAAAGCTATAACCCGGGGTAGCAGTCGCCTCTCTCAATATCCCATCTAATCCCTCTATCGCCAAAACAAACAGATAAGGAGAGAGGGGGTCCCCCTGTCTCACCCCTCGTGTAGCAGGAAACCCATAAAGAGAGCCATTAAGAGCTATCGAGAAATGATCAGATCTGAGACATACCTCTATCCATCTGAGCATGTAGTCAGGAACTCCAATGGTCCTCAAACCCAGTAATATAAACTCCCAGTTGACTGTAACGAAAGCCTTACGAATATCAACCTTGAGAGCACACCGTGGTGGTGAGCAATCAAGGTGATAATCGTGCATCAACTCCTGGGTAAGAAAAATCGCATCTGCAATCTGCCTGCTCGGGACAAACGCCATCTGAGCTCTCCCAATCACCTCTGGTAAAACAACTTTAAACCGATTTGCAATGACCTTTGAGATACACTTGTAAAGGACATTGCAGCAAGAGATCGGCCTAAAGTTACTTAAAGTCTACGGACTCTCCATCTTGGGATCCAAAGTGATTCGAGTATAATTCATCCAGCGAGGCATAGCCGAGGTAGAGAAGAAATATCGCACTACTGCTCAAAAGTATGCTCCTATAATATCCCAACACCTCTTAAAGAAGAAAAAGGTATAACCATCAGGTCCGGGAGCCTTATCCTCCGGAATGGAGAATAAGGCATAATGGATCTCCTCATCCGAAACTGGAGCCTTCAAAGGTGGAACCATAGTCTCGGGGATACGTCATGTGAAAAAGCTAGCAGCATCAGCTGAAGGAGTCAAGGGGGAAGAGTGGAGGATACCCTAGAAATAATCCACTGCCATCTGCCCCAGTGCACCCTGATCGGTGATAAAAGTGCCAGCCTCATCGTGCAAACCATGTATCCGACCCCTGACTTGATGATGGAGCAAGGATCTGTGAAAGAATCTAGTGTTCTAGTCCTCTAGAGCAAGCCAATGAACCCTAGATCTCTGTCGATAAAAAGACTCCTCATCCTGCAGCAATTTGTAGTATTGCCGAGAAAGGTCACGCTCTACAATACCTAGATCAGGCGAGTGTGGGGAAGCGTCGAGAGCGGCCTGACCGATAGCCCACTGGGTCTGGGCCTCCCGAACTCTAGTAGAAATGTGGTTGTAGTCCCGAAAGTGGAAGGACTTCAGCTCCTGCTTGAGCAGTCCTAACAGATGTGTTTAGCAGAACATCGGGTCCCCTCGTACAGGTGGGGCCCAAACCCTCCTAACAAGTTCTGAAAAGTTGGGATGATTCGCCCAACATTTCAGGAACTTGAAAGGAGTGGGAGGCCGGTGTCGCGGTGCTCCAAACTGAACCACGATAGAACTATGGTCAGATATGTCTCGCGGAAAAACCTCTGAATAGGTACTAGGCCAGGATGTGAACCATGTAGGGTTGCCAAAACTCTCCAATCCAAACGTCGAAGAATAGAATCTGGACCCTCCCTACCATTATGCCAGGTAAAACGCAACCTCTTGTAAGGAAGCCCTAATAACTGAGCCTCATGAAACCACTGCCGAAACTCGTCCATATGGCTATACCAACCAGTATCTCTGCCGACTCGGTCGAAATAACTCAAGATGGCATTAAAATCACCTAATACTAACCAAGGAATAGAAAAAAAGCGCTCGTCCTGTCCTCGAAGGAAAGCCCAAAGCTCGTGTCTAGTACCCGGGTTAGTGGAGCCATAAACTATGGTCAGACCAAAAATAGAACCCTCGCTCCGGCGAGTCACCTCACAGCTAAGGCCCTGAAGAGTAGACACGGAGCTCTGAATCTCAAACATACTTGGATCCCAACATAACAAAATGCGACATGCTACCTGATCCGTCACATTGCTCAAGTACTCCCATCCACGACAAGTAGCTGAAACTACACCGTCCAAGTTGGGAGAAATAACCTTTGTCTCCAAGAGACCAACCAAACCAAGATGATGATGTCGAATCCAATCTCGTACCGCTCGCTGAGTGTTGGGGCCATTGAGGCCCCTAATATTCCAACGTCCTATCATAGGAAATGGAATATAGAAGAAGACTGCGAAAATCAATTAGAGGGGTTACGCCCCTCTCGAACTCTATCCCTAGTCAACATAGGAAATAGAGTAGGATCTAATGAATCATCAAAAAGGAGATTGCCAAAAGTGCCAACAAACCGAGGCCTGTGAATGCTGCTAGGGATAGAAGCCTCCGTACTCAAAACACAGGGCATCGGACTAGGAGTGGTCGCATCTCTGTAGTCAATTCTAGGCTAGGGATGCGAGTCAGGCTCAGAGAACTGGGCATCGGACTAGTAGTAGGCATCATGTCTGTAATTAGGCCAGGACTAAGTGTGTGAGTAGGGCTAAGCTGTAGCTCAACAGAAATAGGAGGGCCTGGCTCCTAGGGACTGGGGAGTCACTGTGGAGTGAGGCCCTCCTCAAGAGCAATAACGGGAGTAGCTGAAGATCCCATCGCCGCATAGGAAGGAGGTAGAAAGACATCCCTGTCCGAGGAGGGGGCAATAGGAGGACTCGGTACATGGTCTGTAGCGCTAGGGTGCGGAGCAGGGGCCTCCGCACTAGTGGGGGCAACAACCGGAGGTGCTGCAGGAGTCGGGGTAGCACAAGAGTGACCAAAGACACCACACTTAGAACACCGCTTGGGTGTCCACTCATACTCCACCCAGGCACGAAATGGCTCGTCACTCAGAGAGCAAGCAATCTCGAGCTTATGAATCGGCTCATCGGTGGCGAATATCTCTACACAAACTTGAACAAAGGAGAGGCAGGTCCTATCTGTGGTGTAACGATCACAACTGAGGGGTCGCCCAATCTGACTAGCCAATATGTCGAGGCATTCTTCATTCCACACAGGAAACGGTAGGTCATGTATCCTAACCCAAACTGGAACGTGAGACACCCGTGATTTATCAAAAATAAAACGGGGGTGCCACTGCTGCAGAACCAAGAATTTGCCACCGAAAAAATATGGACTCTGCTCGAGGACCGAATGTAAAGCCTCCTTCGATTGGAAGCGAAACAGAAAAAACCCGATGCCAATGGAAATAACATCCTCCAATCCAAGGGTCTTCCAAACCCTTGTCGCAAGAGACTTCATAGTAAGAAAAGGCATATTATGCCCAGGAAAAAACCCGACTAAACATCGGGTCCTTTGATGGAGATTGCCAACTATAGGCTGGTCTGGGAGCACCACTAGCCCAGACGATTTAGCACAGGATTTACCCAAAAATCTAAGTCTAGTTGTAAAACTGGAAACTCGGACTTTATCGACCCAAGAAAAATCCAAAGATTTTTTATTGGCCAGCCGAGATTTTCCTAATTCCTAGTTCACATTCACAGCAGAGCTAGTAGAAATACCTCCTCCAAGAGCCTATGGGCCAAAGCCTGCAGTCTGGGCTGAGTGGGCTTGGAGCCCATTAGGACCAATATGAGGAGTGGCATGGGCTTAGGCCTCCTTCCTCTTGACTCCTCCTGGGCCTCCTCTATGGGTTGGTGGGCCTACTTGCATGGGCTTTTGGTTTGATATGTCTTTAGGCTTCAGCCCATTTTGTGCAGGGGCCGACAGTGGACGAAGAACTGGAGTTGGCTTCCTCGGTGATGGCTGAGCAACCGTTGGCTCTGGGCCTTCCGCCGACGACGATGAGGCGACTCCATCTCGCGAGTTTAGATGTTGCAAAGGGGAAGCAATCGGCGTCTCCATCAGTGGGTGCGGAGGCTGTACAATCTCCATAGGGGCCGACGGTGATGAAGACCGCCGAAGGTAGGTGAAGCCCTCACCGGCGCCGACTGGTCCAAATCCCTCGGCAGTGGTGGTAGCAGGCTGAGTCCGGTGAGTATGTTAAGTTTGGGGTTGTGGGTATTGGAGTTGTGTGTTGGTTGTGGTCGACGGTGGGGCGATGGACGAAGGGAGGTTTGAAATGTTGGGGCTGATTTGATGGCATGGATGAGGTTCGATTGCAAAACAAAATGATAGGTTGAGTACATCGGAAGATTGCGAGGAGATTGGTGTGTTCGGTGGAGGAAGAATGTCACCTGAGGAGCTGCCGGTCACTGTAGCGACGACGGTGGTGGAAGGATTGTCGGTGCTGATTTCGGCGGTGGGAAGGGATCCGATGGAGAAACCAAGAGGTGGGTTGGATAGATCGGGTGAAAGCGAAGAGATTGGTGAGCTCGGAAGTAGAAGAGGATCACCGAAAAAAATTCCGATGACCGGCCATTCCAGGTCAAGGTGGCTGGAAAAAATTCAGAGGATTTTCTGTCATTAGAAATCTCTAAAACCTACCTTCATCCTTAAAACCCTAAACCCTAAACACTAAACCCTAAAACCCTAAATCCTAAACCTTAAACCCTAAACCCTTAAACCCTGAACCCTAAACCTAAACCCTAAACCCTAAAACCCTAAACCTTAAACCCTAAACCCTAAAATCCTAAATCCTAAACCCTAAACCCTAAACCCTAAAAACCTAAACCCTAAACCCTAAACCCTAAACCATAAATCCTAAAACCCTAAACTTCTTTTTTGAAGAAAGTAATATATATATTAATTAAAAGGAGGGTTTAGAAGAGAGAAAGCTATGTACAAAGCAAAACAAATAGCCACAGGCGGCTCTAAAAAACAAATCAAAAACCACAGACGACTCATAAAGCAAAACAAAACAAACTAGGTAGAAAGCCTCCAGATATGCCTCTGAAGAATAGGTATCTGAAGTCGAGTCTCACGGTCGAGAAGCCAGGAACGGATAAGCTCAGTGATGTCCTCAATAATGTCGTGGGTGGACCGATGTCGCCTACTGAAGATGCGGTTATTCCTCTCATACCAAAGAAAGTAGACAGTGGCTGAGAGGATCCAATAAGTCCAACATTGATTCCCTCAGACGTGTCACTTTGGCACTGGATGTTCCCCCAAAAAAGGGGACTATCGGGTCGGAGCGAAACAATCAACCTATTGATATTGTAAGATGAACCCAAGAGGTCGAAGGCCAAGCAGTGTGGGTCTTCGTCGAGAGGGAACCCCAAACGGCAACTGAGAATCGGCACTAGAAGAAGAGGTGATCATGTGTCTCTGTAGAAGTACCACAAGGCACATAAGTCGAGGATGTCAAGACGCCAAAAAATTGAAGCCTGTCCATGGTCCGAAGCCGCTCCTGCGATGCCAACCAGAGGATGAAAGAGTGTCGTGGAATGTGCCCTGGGAACCACAATAAATGATGAATCGGGTCCACTGGACGTCGGGACCTGAGAAGGTCCCAGGTAGAGTCGATAGAGAAGACTCCTAATGAGTGACCTCTCCAAACCCAACTATCGGACTGAAGCTGCGGTCGAAAGCGAACTGAGTCCCAAATCTGCTGTAGCTTGTGACTCCCCTCCGAAAAAACCCACTCCCATCACGAATGATCTCCAAAACTCAAGCATCTCAAGAGAGCTCAGTAGAAGATAGGTCATGGAAGGAGAATCGGTCACATAGGGGGCCCTAATCCGGTAACCAATAATCCTGCCAATGGGAAGTATCTCTCCCATCACCAATACAAGCTACAATGAGGCCTCTGCACCACTCTCGGCTTAACAGAATCTTCTGCTAAACCCAGGAAGAGCTCGACGGGACCCGGATATGCCAAAAGGATCTATCCCGCAGCAACACTGCACATACCCACATGTTCCATGTAGAAGATCTTTCTGTGAATAGTCGCCACACATACTTAAGCGTGGCCGCCCTATTCCAATCCCGGATCCTCTTAACTCCAAGTCCACCCTCCTGTCTCGGAAAACAAACTGACTCCCATGCCACCTTAGCCCCAGTGTGGGACAACGAAGTACCCCTCTAAAGAAAAGCTGACAAAATACTCTCAATGCGGCGAGTGATGCTAGCAGGCAGTATAAACATACCTGACCAGTAGACCTGTATAGAGAATAGTACAGATCTATTAAGCTGTAGCCGACCCGCGTAGGTAAGAGAGGCTGAAGTCCACAGTCGAATCTGGGAAAGTATCCTCTCCAGCAAAGGAAGACAATCTGCATGCCTCAGCCGTGTAATGATAAGTGGAACACCCAGGTAACGGATCGGGAGAGAACCAATCTGAATCTCGAGGACACTCTGTACAGAGGGAACCTCCACCTCGGGGATCCCTGAAAAAAAGACTCGGCTCTTATCTGAGTTCATGGCTAACCCAGAAACCCTCTTAAAAACTGTCAAAGCCTGTCGGATGATCTCAAGAGAATCTGAATCTGCACGACTGAAAATCATCAAATCATCCACAAAACAGAGATGGGTGAGGGAAAGCTGCTGACACCTCCAATGATAGCCATAATCTAGAGATGTTGTCACCTCTCTCAGTATCCCATCTAGCCCCTACATCGCCAGTACAAACAAATAAGGAAAAAGGGGATCTCCCTGTCGCACCCCCCGTGTGGTGGCGAAATAACCATGAAGTGATCCATTAAGAGCTACCGAGAAATGTGCAAATCGGAGACATAGCTCAATCCATCTGATCATGCTATTAGGAACTCCAATGGTCCTCAATCCCAGTAAATTGAACTCCCAACTGACTGTATCGAAAGCCTTACGAATATCAACCTTGATAGCACACCGTGTTGGTGAGCAATCGAGGTGATAATCGTGCATCAACTCCTTGGTAAGAAAAATCGCATCTCCAATCTGCCTCCCCGGGACAAATGCCATTTGAGCTCTCCCAATCACCTCTGGTAAAACAACTTTAAACCAATTTGCAATGACCTTTGAGATACACTTGTAAAGGACATTGCAGCAAGAGATCGGCCTAAAGTCACTCAAAGTCTACGGACTCTCCACCTTGGGAACCAAGGTAATCCTAGTAGAATTCACCCAGCGAGGCATAGCCGAGGTAGAGAAGAAATACTACACTGTTGCTCTGAATTCTACTCCTATAATATCCCAACAACTCCTAAATAAGAAAGAGGTATAACCATCAGGTCCTAGAGCTTTATCCTCCGGAATTGAGAATAAGGCGTGACGGATCTCCTCTTCCGAAACTGGACCCACCAATGACTGAAACATGTCCTCTGGGATACGTCGAGTGAAAAAATGAGCAGCATCAGCTGAAGGAGGCGAGGGGGGAGAGCGGAGAATACCCTGAAAATAATCCACCGCCATCTGCCCCAAGGCTCCCTGATCTGTTATAAAAGTGCCAGTCCCATCATCCAATCCATGTACTCGACCTCGGACCTGGCGATGGATTAAGGATCTGTGGAAAAAACTAGTGTTCTGGTCCCCTAGAGCAAGCCACTAAATCCTGGATCACTGTCGATAGAATGACTCCTCATCCTGCAGCAGTCGGTAGTACTGTCGAGCGAGGTCACGCTCTACAAGACCGAGATCTGGCGAGTGCGGTGAAGCATCAAAAGCTACCTGAGCGGAGGCCCACTGGGTCCGTGCCTCTCTAACCATGCTAGAAATATGGCTGTAGTCCCATTAATGGAAGGACTTCAGCTCTCTCTTGAGCAGACCTAACCGGTGAGTCAAAGAGAACATCGAGTCGCCTCGCACTGGTGTAGCCCAAACCCTCCTAACAAGTTCTAACAAGTAGGGATGATCAGCCCAACATTTCAGAAACTTGAAAGGAGTGGGAGGTCGGGCTCGCGGGGATCCAAAATGAACCACTAAAGAGCTATAGTCAGAAATATCACGCGGCATGACCTTGGTAAATGTACTAAGCCATGAGGTCAACCATGCGGAGTTGCCAAAACTCTAGTCCAAATGCCTAAGAATGGAATCTGGTCCCTCCCGACCATTATGCCAAGTATAACGCAGACCCCGGTAGGGGAGTCGGAGCAACTCAGCATCGTGTAAACACTCCCCAAACTCATCCATATGCTGATACCACCCAATATCTCCGCTGACTCTGTCAGAATGACTCAGGATGGCATTAAAACCACCCAACACCAACCAAGGCATAGAAAGAAAGCGGTTAGCCTGACTGCGGAGGAAATCCCAAAGCTCGCACCTAGTGCCCGGGTCCGTGGAGGCATAGACTACTGTAATTCCAAAAACGGAACCATCTCGCCATCGAGTCGCCTCACAACTAAGGCCCTGAAGAGTAGACACCAAATGTCGTACCTCAAACAGACTGGGGTCCTAACATACAAGAATGCGATATGCTACCTAATCTGTCACATTACTCAAATAATCTCATCCACGACAAGTAGCCGAAACTACACCCTCTAAGGAAGAAGAAACTACCTTGGTCTCTAAGAGACCAACCAATCCAAGATCATGATGCTGAATCCAATCTCTAACTGCTCACTGAGTGTGGGGACCATTAAGGCCCCTAATATTCCAACTTCCTATCATAAGAAATGGAATATAATAACCAGTCGATAGAAATCAAAGAGAGGGGTGAGTCCCCTCACTCACTCCATCGCGTCTAAACCCTAAACTTTTTTTTGAAGAAGGTAACTGTATATATTAATAAAAAGGAAGGTTCATACAAGAAAGAGAGCTATATACAGAGTAAAACAAATAGCCACAGGCGATACTCAAACAAAACAAATAAGCCACAGGCGGCTCGCAAAACATAATAAAAGAAGCCACGGGCGGCTCTCAAATCAAAACAAAAGGCCACAGGTGGCACTCGATACAAATCAAATCAACTATGTTGAGAGCCTCCAGATATACCGCTGAAGAACAGGTATCTGTAAACGAGTCTCAAGGCCGAGAAGTCGAGAACGGATAAGCTCAGTGATGTCCTCAATAATCTTGTGGGTGGATCGGTGTCGCCTACTGAATATGTGGTTATTCCTCTCATACCAAAGAAAGTAGACAGTGGCTAAGAGTACTAACCGTGAGAGTAGGTGTCGGTAATCCTTATGCCGGCTGAGATGGGTGCAAGCCCACTGAAGAAGAGGAACCCAAGATATCGAAGGCCAAGCAATTTGGGTCTTCGTCGAGACGGAACCCCAAACTACGGCAGCGAATCGGCACTGGAAAAAAAGGTGAGCGTGTGTCTCCGTAGAAGAGCCACAAAATGCACAAGTCAAAGAAGCCAAGATGTTAAAAACTGGAGCTTGTCTATGGTCCGAAGACGCTCCTATGATGACAACCAAAGGATGAAAAAGTGTCATGGAATGTGCCCTGGAACCACAATAAATGATGGATCGGGCCTACTGAACGTCGGGCTCGGAGAAGGCTCCATGCAGAGTCAACAGAGAAGACTCCTGATGAGTGACCTTTCCAAACCCAACTATCAGAAGACTGAAGTTGTGGTCGAATGCGGACTGAGTCCTAGATTAGCTGTAGTGCACTGCTTCCTTCCGGAAAAACCCACTCCCCATCATGAATGATCTCTAAGACCCTAGCATCCCAAGAGAGCCCAGTAGAGGAGAAATCACGGAATAAGAAGCGATCACATAAAGGGCCTAGATTCGGTAACCAATAATCCTGCCAAAGGGAAGTATCTCTCCCATCACCAATACAAGCTACGATAAGGCCTCAGCACCACTCTTGGCTCATTAAAATCTTCTACCAAACCTAGGAAGAGCTCGACGGGACCCAAATATACCAAAAAGATCTACCCCTCAGCAACACTGCATGTACCCACATGGTCCATGTAGAAGAGCGGTCTGTGAATAGTCGCCATACATACTTAAGTGTGGCAGCCCTATTCCAGTCTCTAATCCGCTTAACTCCAAGTCCACCCTCCTGTCGTGGAAGACAAACTGACTCCCATGCCACCTTATCCCCAGTGTGAGACAGTGAAGTACATCGCCAGAGGAAAGCTAACAAAATACTCTCAATACGACGAGTAATGCTAGCAGTCAGAAGAAACATACCTGACCAATAGACTTGTATAGAGAACAGCACAGATCTAATCAGCTGCAGCCGACTGGCGTAGGTGAGAGATGCGAAGGTACACAATCGAATCAGGGAAAGAATCCTCTCTACCAAAGGAAGAAAATCTGCATGTCTCAGTCGTGTAGTAATAAGAGGGACTCCCAAGTATCGGATCGGGAAGGAACCAAGCTGAAGCCCAAGTACGCTCTGTAAGGAGGAAACCTCCACCTCGGGGATCCCTGAGAAGAAGACTCAGCTCTTATCCGAGTTTATGACCAACCCTGATACCCGCTCAAAATCTGTCAACACCTGCCGGATGATCACAAGAGAAGCTGAGTCTACCCGACTGAAAATCATCAAATCGTCCGCAAAACAGAGACAAGTGAGGGAGGTCAGTCCACACTGCCAATGATAGCGAAAATTCAGAGATGTTGTCGTGTAGCGCCCCCTTACAGCAGGGTATACACCGAGACGCCCGTAGGTCATTCCGATACATATCCTACGATAAGGATGAGCTACGGACAATCACTACTGTACTTCACATGGCATCATAACAATAAAACATCAATATAAAAATCACGAACTTTTTGAAACCAAAATGTTCATCATTTCATTTCATCAAAACCAGAAGTTTACATATCTGTCAGTTTTTCACTATCTGTACATCACTCCAAAAACTTAGTACAACATGCTACATGAAAGAGGAAAGATAAATCAATTCTATCTAGGCCATCCCAAAAGTCCCAGCTAACCAACCTATGAGCCATGACTTCTCTCAACAACACGATCTACACGGCTAGAAAAGTCCCTCTGGAGCTAAGAGCCTACTCTCGATCCTGAAAAATATGTTGCAATTTTGGGTGAGTCTGCGAACTCAGTGAGGTAACCATCATCGATGGTTCACTCAATCCATGCAACAATCAAGCATATCATAGGTATTTCATAATTTCACATCAATCAGAAGTATCACGTGGTCCTACAATTAACACTTTTATTTTCACATAAGGCATTTTGCCTTTCACTTAATCAAAGAGATTAAACCAAATGCATATGAAATGCGCATGTGACACTTTTCTAATTTATTACGGTGTTGTGACCGAG